>JAGFBZ010001548.1:1352500-1817623 GCA_018398805.1 Hirundichthys speculiger | reverse complement strand
TGTAAAATGCACTTTAATTTAAATGTTTCTGCTGCATATATGAACTAAAGTGCCATACATAACACTTAACACCAGCATTTGTCAGTAACACATTTAATGTAATCTCATCTTAAAAATGAAAATAAAATAAAGCTTATTGCACTGCCAGGGCATTAATGTCATCCTGTATATATATATATATATATATATATATATATATATATATATATATCTATATATATATATAATACCCTATAAAGTCTACAAACAAATCCAACAATATGATTGTGGCTCAGCACAATCAGAACATTAAAAAAGGCCATTTCTGAGGTAACAGCAGAAACTTAACGGGAGTTCAGCTGTCATGGTTACAAATAACCTTGTTTCTGTGAAATTCTCCGTCTGGGAGAACTTTAAAAAAAAAATGTCCATGTTAAAGTTCAGTAACTTTATCAATCCGTGTATCAATCAAAAATAAAACATTATTTCATTTTTTAATCTAATGCAAAAAAAACACAAAAATGCCGTTTTTTTTATATTTCAATTTTAGACTTGGATCAAAAATACGAAAGGAAAAAACAGGCCACAGGACTGAATTTGTTTTATAATCGAGGACTGGACTTTCAGTTGTCATTACACATCTGTGCCACTAGATGGAGACACACTGAAGTAACCAGCTAGAGAACGCACAAACAGTGAAACACATGGAGCAGATCGATGTAACTGGAGGAATGACACAAAAGTTTGTTGCAGTCCAGATTTTTTTTTTTTCTTTAAGACAGAATAGTTAATATTGGCCCTGAGTTGCTACCTGAACTGTAAAGTTCACAGATTTTTAACCGTTCTCCATGTCTGTTGTAGCTTTTTCGAATGTTTACCTGCCAATTGTTCCAGTTCCGCAGCAGCAGTAACAGACTTTTCAAAACAAAAGCATTTAGCAAATGCGTTAACGCACGATAAAATAAATGTTGGCGTAATAAATTAATGAGTTAACACGATAATAATGCGTTAACTTGCCCAGCCCTAGTCACAACAGTACGAAAGATTAGTGCAAAATAAATGTTTTATCATTCCGATTGGGTAGGTTGTGCAAAAGTGACAAAAATTTAATATATTTAATATCCTGTATGTTTAAAATTTTTTAAAAACTAACTAGCAAATGCTGTAGATATTTCTTTTTAGATAACATTTTAACTGTGGTGTTTCCCGCGTTTAACATCTCTGAAACATTGTGATATATGGTCCCGTTTCCTTCGTTTGTCTTGTCTGCCTCTCAATCTTGTGTTCTTTAAGACCTTAGAAGCATCAGACTGAATGTGATCATGGAGGATGTGGCGAATACAGACCATTTCACCATTATTGAGCAACTGGTAGATGAGGAGTATCAGCTAACAAAGGTACATATACACATGAAGCTCAGTTGATAAGAAATTAAAAAATCAGTACCCATTTCCCATTCTATTAATCTGGAAACTATAGAGGAACAATACCAGAATATTAATAATATGTGAAGAGAAGTTGATGTTGGTCTAAGTAGCACCAGTTGGTCTACTTGATTTTTAGGCAGAGGTTAGTATTACACCTGATGTAAAATTCTGTACTTGTCTGAAATATGTCAAACTAAAAATTCTGTATATGGATCCTGAAATATGCTGAATGCTGAAACCGTGTGTGTGTGTTTGTTTTTTTTTTCCCCCTTCAAATCAAACATGGATGAACAATACATGAACAATTGGAGTCTAGGGAAATTAGATTTCCAGCTACACCTCACTTTAATGCTCTGCTTTCTTTGTAGCTTCTCTTGAAGATGATGGGGAAGAGCTGAAGTGTTTCATCAGTCAACTGACGACAGCATACCTCTTTGTCAACATTCACCTCTGAACAGTCTTCATGCACCAACACGGAGGAAAATATGCATTTTGTTAGATTAGTTCTATAATAAACATATAGTCTGTCCATTTGGAATTGATCCTCAATATTATGTTTGGGCCATGTAGTTTACAGTTTGGTTATTTATTACCGGTTTAAACTTTTTGTCTTTATGGTTATACCAGTCAGCAAAGGCCCAACTAAGCCTTGTAGGTTGAAACACATGAACGTCTGATAACATTGCGTGCCTAAAGCCTTGCCACTTCATGGGGAGGAGGTGACTGGAGGAAGTTTTACTACCCATGTTGAGTTGTCAACAGATTACTGAATTATTTTGCACAATGTTATTGTCAGGAAACACAGTTCCACTACACACTGATTACTGTAGAGTTGACTATTAGCTCTGGCATGTTTCCAGTATTCTGTATTCAGTGTGGGCCTGTTTTTCATTGTTTTGTTTTTGTGTAGCTTTGCTTTTCTGCGACAATCGGCACCTCAAGTATAAGTGAATTGGTTAGACAAGAATAGCGACATATCATTCAACTGATGTAGCTTTTATTATAACTTCCACTATTTTACTGGTATCTACCAGGAACTTTGACATGTCATTGGCAAATGTTGATAAGGACACAAAATAGTATGTTTGTACTTGATTCTGTTGTAGCTGAGGAGTTACTGCTGATGTGTAACAGAAATATGAATAATTACTGCCATTTTAACATCTCACATAATTGTTTACATTATTTGCACAATATTCTGTTTATATTTTATGGTAGAGTTTTAAGAGAATAATCACAATAACATATTTATATTTGAGAATGGATGTGTTCTTAGTAGTTTGTATATGTCTTGATTGAGTTATGGGCATAGGTTCAGTTTGGGAGAGTTTGCTGATGATTAATTGTGTGTGTTTATTAAATATACACTTACCTTCCTTCTGTATTGTTACATGCTTTAGAGCCGTCTCGCAATTTTTTCTCAATATTTCTCTTCTTTTTCCAGATGATTATTATCAAACTATTTGAGTATAAGAAGTGAGTGCTTTATCGTCGGTTTGTTTTGGTGGGCTCTTAAAATATCTTAAAATATCTGTGGAGATCAGGGTTTAAGATTGAGTTATCTAACCTTAGACATGTGTGTAAACAACCTTTACCTCATATGTGCTGATCCTGCAGGAAAGAGGTAGAATGATTTGGAGGTGGGGGTCACATGATATTACACATTGAAAAATGCTTCATATAACAGCAACCAGAGTAGAAGAGGCCAGCATGTTTAAGCATTTGTCTTTGGTCTGTTAAAACCTGAAGATGTTAAATGTATATGAAATTCACTTTCATGTTCTTTGCCATATGTGCCATCTGTTTTGTTATGTTTTTTTTTCCCAGTTAATTACTTTTGATGATATAAGTTAATTAGGAAATGGAAGACTACTATTGTGGGTAAAGACTACTTATAAATCCAAATGTCCTTCATGATATATTTGTGAGTGTGGGATCTTTAGAATTTGTTAGAGAAACTTTGAAAAGGTTTTCTGGGAAATCTTTGTGGTAGAGTAAAATAATTCTTCTTTGTCATTTGTACTAATTAAAGCTGCAAGGAATTTTGTTGAATCTGACCATTGAGAAAATGATTTCTGTATGCCAAACATAAAAGGGTGTTGGCTACCCTTGACCTTTAAACTTATAGTTAACTTACAGATAGAAGCTCCTCCCACTTGTCTAGGTATCTAAGCTGTCATTTAATGGATTTATCTAGTGAGCATGACCTCATACATACAAGCAAATTATCAACTAGTAGCAGCATTTCTTTCTCAGCCTGTCAATGGAGCTTACACTTCCCTGAAGCTCTTTTCTCACTTTTGATAAGTATTTCATGTTTACAGGCCTCTCAGTTTGAACTGTTGTGAACAGTCAGTGTGTTGGTAACGGCGGGAATCACAGACCTGTTTGTGGAAAGACTACTGGTTTACTTAATTTTCTTTTTTTGTGCCTGACAAGTCTGCATCAGGTTATGGCTATTGTAAATCTCCTAAAACTAAAAAGCTTGGCCTTAAATCATTTTTGCTCTATTGTGTACTGTTAAGATCTTTGACTGGATAAAAAAAGATTGTATTTGATGTACATTGTGTTTTTACTTTCATTGCATTTTCATTAATGGGAGGACATTGATTTGACCTCTGCAAAAATGAGAGAAGCCAAATGCTGGGAAAACCTGTTGATTTATTCTTTGCCTCAAATAGAGGAATTGAACTTTAGAGGGGCTATGGCAAGACAGGCGAGAGAAAAGTGTACTATAAATGAATCTTTGTTATATTTAACATAAACAGTTGCAGCTGACATTTTTTTAAATAAAAAAAAATCAGTCTTGCAAGAGAAATTTTTCTCGTGATAATTGATAATTACATCAAGTGACATGGCTAACGTTTTTTTTAAGTATTTTGTTAAATTTTTTTCTGGTACATTTCTTCAATATGTGGTTTTCAAGAGGGACAAGAATGATTTGCATTAAATGTTTAAAAAAATTATATATTTGCCTTTTTCTTGTGAAATGGTTGAAGTAGGTTAACACTGTTCACTGCACTTTTTGTAGCCATCTTTGGAGAAATAGCAGCCTTGTTTCAAGACCATAGATTTTACTTTATACCATTTCTGACCTAAAAATGACAATGAAAAGTCAGTATTTACATAAATGTGACAATTCATGTTCCACCTTAAAGGAAAAAAAAAGAATACATTCAGGAATGCTACAGTCACCAGATATCTATGATTAAGTGCTTTAAAATATTTTCATCAAGTATACACAACAAAACTTCATAAATTTGATTATTTATCAGGTGGTCTGATTCTTTTCAGAAACCAATACAAGATTATATTCCTTAATTAAAAAAAAAAAAAAAAATGACTGCTCCCTCACACACAAACTACACTACAAACAAAAAGTTAAGGATATTTTGAAATTTGTTGATATTTTATGCTATTTTCGTGAATTGGCCTAATTTCTCTGTTTTCATGAAATGTCTTGTTTGTCCAGTCCATATTTTGTGTTTGACTCCGTTTCCACTTGATTGATCCCAGCAGATTGAGCTTTATCCTGGTACTCACATTTGGCTATTCAAGAGCCTGTTCATTTGGGTGATTTTGTTCATTTGTAAGGTGGCTGAAACGAAAACGAAAATGTTCTTGCTTATGTTGTTGTCTTGCTAATGTTGTGTGAAGGTTGTGGAGCTCCTCGACGTCATCTGGATGCTCTGGAGGTGGCTAGAGCAGTCCAGCTCCTTGAGGATGGGTTACGGCAAGTTGAGGTGGCCAGGCAGTTCGGTGTAAGACAGAGTGTTGTGTCACGTCTGTACCAACGCTTCCAGGAGACCGGGCTGTATCAGGACAGACCACGTTCGGGCCGCCCTCGGGCCTTAACAGACCACCTGCACCAACCTTGCTCTGTGGATTGGGGCGTTGTCGTCCATTAGCAGAAAATCCGGACTCACAGCACCGGCATAGGCACAAACAATGGGAAGAATAATGTCATCACGATACACCCGGGCATTAATCCCACATTGCTGGAACATGTGGAGGTCTGTGCGGCCCCCCCATACTGATCCCTGCCCACACCATAACAGATGGGCCACCGAAACGGTCGTGCTCAACAATGGCACACTCTGCAAAGCGTTCCCCACAGGCCCTTTATACTCTCTGGCGTCTATCGTTGGTGGAAACACAAAACCTGGACTCGTCCGAGAAGAGTAACACATGACCAGGCCTCGATATTCCAGTCACGTGTTCACGAGAAAGGCCAACCTTGCCTGACGGTGTCTAGGGTCAACGTGGGGTCACAGCCGGACTTCTGGCATTCCGGCCATCAGCATTCAGTCGGTTCCTCACAGTATGAACACTGACACGGACCATTGGCATTTTGAAGATTATTTCTGAGAGTAATTGCCGAGTCGAAGCGGTTTCGTCGAGCATGTGTCCTTAATAACGGTCCTGGTGGTCTTTAAGGCCCGAGGCGGCCCAAACGTGGTCTGTCCTGATACAGCCCGTCTCCTGGAAGCGTTGGTACAGACGTGACCAACACCTTGTCTTACACCGAACTGCCTGGCCACCTCAACTTGCCGTACCCCATCCTCAAGGAGCTGGACTGCTCTAGCCACCTCCAGAGCATCCAGATGACGTCGAGGAGCTCCACAACCTTCACACAACATTAGCAAGACAACAACAATAAGCAAGAACATTTTCGTTTTCGTTTCAGCCACCTTACAAAATGAACAAATCACCCAAATGAACAGGCTCTTTAAATAGCCAAATGTGAGTACCAGGATAAAGCTCAATCTGGCTGGGATCAATCAAGTGGAAACGAGTCAAACACAAAAATATGGACTGGACAAACAAGACATTTCATGAAAACAGAGAAAATTAGGCCAGTTCACGAAAATAGCATAAAATATCAACAAATTTCAAAATATCCTTAACTTTTTGTTTGTAGTGTATGATGATTGATTCAATTCTCAACTAATGAAGAAAGTCTTATTTGAATCCTTATAAATGGAGAGAGGTGAAGAGCTTCCTGGGAAAACTGGGGTCAACATGTTTTCCTTCCAGGGCGTGTTGGGGAGTTTCATTCCTGAAGGGAGATTTGTTCTCTTTTTCTACCGTCAGACCTCCATAACACTTTCTGCACACTGCCTGGTATTTGTCAGCTCCTCCAATCACTTCGACCTGTGACAAAGACACAAGAGCTCATTTTTTATAAACACGTTAAATATGAAAGCTGTACCAGCTCATTCTCATGAATACATAAACATGTCTGTTTTAATATTCTGCATAATCCACACAGTACAAAATCTGGGTGATGCTGACACAAGGACTTTAGAAAACAGGATGAGCAGTCAAACATCACTTATTAACACACAGTCCATTTTGGGGTGAAATAAACTTTTACAACGTGTATAGTCTAAATATATAAACAGTAAAAATGCAAGTATATGAATATTGTTGCAAAGTCAACACCCTGGCTACAAGACAACAGCTGGAACGATTGAATTGAATAGCGCGCGCCGGCAACGTTCGGAGGTTTTGTTCACATTTCCACCAATAGGCGCAGTGTCACGTGACGCTCTCGACCAAATACCCAAAGCTGTTTGGTCGACAGCGTTACGTCACATGCAAGAGAGGAAGGAGCGCTGACGCCACCTACCGCCGCTGTTTTTTCTATTTAACTTTATTAACAAAAACTCATCGTCATTGTTTAACATGAATACTGACAATAATAATGACAACAATAATAAATAAATATTTTCAATTTGAATTTCAGAAAGCGACTTTCACTTCCCGCTGGGCAGCTGCACCACTTTGGTAACAGTCACATGGTTGATCAACCATGTGACAAAAAAAAAAAAAAAACAAATCTGACCCTTCTCCTTTTTTTTTTTTTTTTAATTATTTTAAACACAGCTGCTGTCAAATGTTCAAAGTCCCGTTATCTGTCATGTTGGTAGCAGTGTTTATTTAGTGAAGCAGGGTCATCAGTCTTAAGTTCATAGACTGAGCTTGAATTCATCAGGAACAGCGATTTAACTTCACTTCGGGAGACAAAAATAATGCACTGGTCTAAAATGACGAAAAGCGTAAGAGTTGTTCTCTTTTTCTTCCGGCATTATCAAATTAGTTGCTAGATAGATAGATAGATAGTTACTTTATTAATCTCAAAGAGAAATTTGCAGGGCACTATTACTCTTAGAGTCCATCTACGAATAGTGATATATAGGCTGCTATTTCACAGTTGGGGATTTGCATTATTTTAGACTTATATAACTCTTGGAATTTGCTTTTTGGTGATTTTACATAGAAATAGGGGAAATTAAAGATTCACGATTATTGATTTTTACATTTCTTTTTACAGTCTGTTTAGAACATTTTTTTCTTTTTAAGTCCACTCAAATGTCCCAAAGGAGCCGCATTTTTTTCATATTTAATAACAGTGTTTTATCAGTTTAGAAAAATTGTTTCAGGATTATGATTTGTTTTTCTTTGTTAGTACACTATATTATCGGTTAATAACACCTCACTTGGTTTTATTAATGACGTCTTTCCGAAATATTCCCTTTTGTTTTCAGTAGATTTCATATCACTTGGCCAGTACCATGAACCATTAAAATAACTAAGAAGAATAAGCGCATTGTTTTAGTGTAGTTTTATTCCCTTGTCCCTCTTTTGTCAACGAGGGAACTGCAGCACCGCGTCCTGCCGCTGGAGGTCGCTGTTCACCGTCGCTTTATCATCTTTGCTCGTTGACGTCTAGCTTTCATGGCCGCGCGGCTGACGGAAGTCTCTCTGTCAAACAGGAGCTCGAGAGGCAGTATTCACCCAACAGGTGGTCCCACAGGATGTCTGCCGACGACGTGATCAAGGCCCATGTGAAGGCTTTAAAGGAAGGTCGGTTTATTTTTAGCCAAAGACACTAGTTTTGAGAAAAACAAAAAACAGACACGTTTATGGCATATAGGCAGGCCAGCAGCGCCGCGGAAGGAGAAGTATTGAGCTACATGTTATGTACCCTTAAAAATACAAACACATGTCGAATATTCATTATCAAATTTGGAAACCAGAGTATTTGTAAGCTTTTGACGAGAGAGGTTGTGTGTATAAGGGTGAGGCATGTAGCTGAGGAAAAGCCCTCACTGATTAACTGTTAGTTTAAAAATGGAAGCGTTGCTAACAACTTAGGACATATTTGGAAATTTGGGACTTGTACTGAGTTGTCTGTGTGGATTTAGGTTTGGATTAAGCAGAACAGTTGGATTTAAGGTTTGCCACATTTGTCACAAGGAAATTACTAGTTTTGAGTCACCTGTTAGAGAAGAGAGGTGACGGGAATAGAAGAGGGAGACAGACATGATGTGAAACTATAAATGTGTTAAAGTGCCTCATGACTGGGATTGTTTTTGCCCAAACTAAAGATGTTAAAGTCTCACAAGTTATGAATCTTCATCACACAGGTTTTTCCACAGCAAAAAGCAGGGGTGTGCTAAATATAATAGCTGTATTCTTCTTGGGGGAGGTCCTACTAGGACTCTAAATGGAACTGGGCCATTTATAATATGAATATCCAAATGCCAGGATATCTGGAATAAAAGGACTATTGGTGCACAAGGATTCTCACAATGACTGGCAACATTTCCCAAGAGACATTAAGCAGGATTTATCAAGAGTAGATAAACATATGTGTCACTTTATCATGATATCATGTACTGTTCAGGTACAGCGCGAGCCCGTGGTCTGGCTCAAACGTTACTCAATGTGCCGTATGGAGAAGGAGACGGAGAGAAACTGGATGTATACATACCCAAGACCAACAGTTTGGGTACAGACGCATTGTTATGATTCAGGAATGCTGAAGCTAGTGAAACACATGACGATTAACAGTCCTCATCCCGACTCTTTCAGATGTCAACCTTGTTATTTACCTACATGGAGGTTACTGGCAGTTTCTCAGGTATAACCTCATACCATCAGTTGAATCTCTTTTGTATTACCTTTTCAGCATTCTTATTTTTGTCTTTTTAGCAAGGAAGAATCTGGATTCATGGCTGTTCCACTCATTGATAAGGGTGTAGTTGTGGTTGCTGTTGGTTACGACATCGCCCCCAAAGGTAGAGTGATTACATTGCTGGCAGTACTGTTTCTGCTCTTGGGGAAAGAAGAATGATTTAAGGAGATAAACTGAAAATGTCAGCCCTCCACCTTACTTACTCCACAGGTAACATGGACCTGATAGTATCACAAGTCCGCAGGAGTGTTGTGTCTGTTATTCAGCAGTATTCTCACATCAGGTAACGAAGGCTGTTTTTTGCCATTTGATAGAAGTGCATCACAATAAAAAGTCTGCTCTAATTATTCTGTCTATTCTCTGTTTCAAACAGAGTACATGCATTGTGTGTGTTGTTGTTTTTTTCTGAATTCTTTTGGGTATGTCACTCAGTGGTCTTTACCTGTGTGGTCACTCTGCTGGGGCTCACCTGGCTGCGATGATACTCTCGACTGACTGGTCGCAGTACAGCCTCACTCCTCAGATCAAAGGTGAGATACTGTTAATATTTTCATACCATATGATGATGCTCAGTATTGATTAATGATTAAGTCACAAATGTGATTTTAATTGATTTTTCTAATTTTCTCCAAGGTGCTTTCCTTGTGAGTGGCATATATGACCTCCTACCCATCCTGTCCACTTACGTCAATGAGCCTTTGAAGATGACAGAGTAGGTTCCTCGTTATAAAACACTGCGGTAGTAATAATCTTTTCCACTTTTTTTTTTTTTTTTTTTTTGAAATTAGGGTTCCATGATATAGTGGGGTTGGTTTTTAATGCAAGCAAAACCCTACCCCAGCTGTTAAACAGTCTTGACCCGAGTCAAATATACCACTTTTTGCTGTTTATCAGATAACAAAGTCAAAAATATTCTATCATCAAAGAAATGCATCTTTCCTGACGTTAGAAGTTGCAGAACTCGGGTTGCCTAATTAAATTATAGAGGAATACTAATAAGAAGAAGAATTTGATTGTGAAGAACCACATGGCACCATAGATGTTGGAGAGCTGCACACCAGCTCAGAGAATCAGATGTATTCTTGCTGAATCGCAGGACCAAGTTAACAATTTCACATCATGGTTGTTGCAGGGCTACATCTGCATAGATTTTGGAATAGGTGTGACTTGCACACCTTGGATTAATTTTGTGAAGAGCTGATGCTACACTCTGGAGGTTTGAGAACTGTATCTGTTGAAAGAAAAAGGGCCTGTTTCAGAAAGTGGGTTCTGTGCAAACTGTAAGAGCTCAGAGTTTTCCGTTTCACAAAGCAAGGTAACTTAAGATGGAGCAAGAGGGCTCAGTAAAGCTCATTTCACAAACAGGTAATTTATACTAGGAGTTGGAGTTACCAACTCCAACTGACTCTGAACCAAACCTGGTCTCGACTTCCTTTCTTAACCTGATTATGCCTGTAATCCTTTTTTTTTCTTAGTTTTGGTAGCTGAAGTTACTTCATATAACTAGATAATTTAAAAAATATTTTTTTTGCCCCTCATGAACGTAGCATCAAACAACACATTTCAAATTTAAAATGTGGATCTGAGTTTAACTAGGTTTGAAGAACCCTGCAATGATCTATGTGTGTGAGCCTTCTTGTAAACATCCCGGGACTGTTGTAGAATTGTAAGAAACATTGGCTGTAATGTGTGCTCTGTAATGGATGTAATTGTGTGCTTGTCTGTAATTGTACTCTGTGGTTCAGTCGTGCCAATCGGTGCCTCATTCCTCTGTCTCCTGGGTGTCTGCTGTTGGCAGGGAGGTGGCAGTGAGAAACAGTCCCAGCAAGCTGGTCCCTCAGCTGAAACTCTCCTCCTCCAGCTGTGAGATCGTTGTGGCTGTCGCTGAGAATGACTCACCAGAGTTTCGCCTGCAGTCAGAACAGTACCACAAAGTCAGTACTTATTGTTGAGGATAAATGCTACTTTAAACACTATTTGTTTAAGTATACAATATCAGCAGGGTTTTTACAAACTGACATTTTGAGCAATAGCTCATATTTTTTTGAAAAGGCATTGTGTGAACTATTTTTATGAGTAATTGTTTTACCTTGAGTAGACAGTAGTCATTTCACTCATTCACCATCTGAAGCAAGTCAAAGCTCATACATTTCCAAAGCAGTTTGAGGGAACAATACATTTCAAATGGCTACACTGTTGTCACTTCTGTATCAGAGAGTGATGTGAACAGAACAGTGGATTGTGTCACAACTAGGGCTGGGCAACGATTAAAATTTTGAATCGCGATTAATCGCATTATTTCCCTGATTAATCACGATTAATCGCATTGTATACACAAAATCAAATAATGAATTCAAAAGTAGTGTAAAATGCACTTTAATTTAAATGTTCTGCTGCCATATGAACTAAAGTGCCATAACATAACACTTAACACCAGCATTTGTCAGTAACACATATTTAATGTAAATCTCATCTTAAAAAATGTAAAATAAAATAAAGCTTATTGCCACTGCCAGGGCATTAATGTCATCCTGTTATATATATATATATATATATATATATATATATATATATATATATATATATATATATATATATATATATATATATATATATATATATATCTATACACACAACATAAGTCTACAAACAAAATTCTGTGAAATTCTCCGTCTGGGAGAACTTTAAAACGAAAATGTCCATGTTAAAGTTCAGTAACTTTACCAATCCGTGTATCAATCAAAAATAAAAAATGTATTTCATTTTTTAATCTAATGCAAAAAAAACACAAAAATGCCTGTTTTTTTTTATATTTCAATTTTAGACTTGGATCAAAAATACGAAAGGAAAAAACGGGCCACAGGACTGAATTTGTTTTATAATCGAGGACTGGACTTTCTGTTGTCATTACACACCTGTGCCACTAGATGGAGACACACTGAAGTAACCAGCTAGAGGACAGCACAACAGTGAACACATGGAGCAGATCTGATGTAACATGGAGGAATGACACAAAAGTTTTGTTGCAGTCCAGATTTTTTTTTTTTTTTTTAAGACAGAATAGTTAATATTGCTACCTGAGTTACTACCTGAACTGTAAAGTTCACAGATTTTTACCGTTCTCCATGTCTGTTTTAGCTTTTTCGAATGTTTACCTGCCAATTGTTTTCCGGTTCCGCAGCAGCCAGTAACAGACTTTTCAAAACAAAAGCATTTGAGCAACATACGTTAACGCACGATAAAATAAATGTTGGCGTTAATAAATTAATGAGTTAACACGATAATAACGCGTTAACTTGCCCAGCCCTAGTCACAACAGTACAGAAAGATTAGTGGCAAAATAAATGTTTTATCATTTCCGATTGGGTAGGTTGTGCAAAAGTGACAACATTTTAATATATTTAATATCCTGTATGTTTAAAATTATTTTAAAAACTAACTAGCAAATGCTGTAGATATTTCTTTTTAGATAACATTTTAACTGTCGTGTTTCCTGGCGTTAACATCTCTGAAACATTGTGTATATGGTCCGTTTCCTTCGTTTGTCTTGTCACTGCCTCTCAATCTTGTGTTCTTTAAGACCTTAGAAGCATCAGGACTGAATGTGATCATGGAGGATGTGGCGAATACAGACCATTTCACCATTATTGAGCAACTGGTAGATGAGGAGTATCAGCTAACAAAGGTACATATACACATGAAGCTCAGTTGATAAGAAATTAAGAAAATCAGTACCCATTTTCCCATTCTATTAATCCAGAAACTATTAGAGGAACAATACCAGAATATTAATTAATATGTGAAGAGAAGTTGATGTTGGTCTAAGTAGCACCAGTTGGTCTACTTGATTTTCAGGCAGAGGTTAGTATTACACCTGATGTAAAATTCTGTACTTTAAACTTGTCTGAAATATGTCAAACTAAAAATTCTGTATATGGATACTGAAATATGCTGAATGCTGAAACCGTGTGTGTGTTTGTTTTTTTTTTTTTCCCCCCTTCAAATCAAACATGGACTGAACAATACATGAACAATTGGAGTCTAGGGGAAATTAGATTTCCAGCTACACCTCACTTTAATGCTCTGCTTTCTTTGTAGCTTCTCTTGAAGATGATGGGGAAGAGCTGAAGTGTTTCATCAGTCAACTGACGACAGCATACCTCTTTGTCAACATTCACCTCTGAACAGTCTTCATGCACCAACACGGAGGAAAATATGCATTTTGTTAGATTAGTTCTATAAAAACATATAGTCTGTCCATTTGGAATTGATCCTCAATAAGAGAGGGTTATGTTTGGGCCATGTAGTTTACAGTTTGGTTATTTATTATAAAACTTTTTGTCTTTATGGTTATACCAGTCAGCAAAGGCCCAACTAAGCCTTGTAGGTTTGAAACACATGAACGTCTGATAACATTGCGTGCCTAAAGCCTTGCCACTTCATGGGGAGGAGGTGACTGGAGGAAGTTTTACTACCCATGTTGAGTTGTCAACAGATTACTGAATTATTTTGCACAATGTTATTGTCAGGAAACACAGTTCCACTACACACTGATTACTGTAGAGTTGACTATTAGCTCTGGCATGTTTCCAGTATTCTGTATTCAGTGTGGGCCTGTTTTTCATTGTTTTGTTTTTGTGTAGCTTTGCTTTTCTGCGACAATCGGCACCTCAAGTATAAGTGAATTGGTTAGACAAGAATAGTGACATATCATTCAAACTGAATGTAGCTTTTTATTATAACTTCCACAATTTACTGGTATCTCACCCAGGGAACTTTGACATGTCATTGGCAAATGTTGATAAGGACAAAATAGTATGTTTGTACTTGATTCTGTTGTAGCTGAGGAGTTACTTGCTGATGTAACAGAAATATGAATAATTACTGCCATTTTAACATCTCACATAATTGTTTACATTATTTGCACAATATTCTGTTTATATTATGGTAGATTTTAAGAGAATAATCACAATAAATATTTATATTTGAGAATGGATGTGTTCTTAGTAGTTTGTATATGTCTTGATTGAGTTATGGGCATAGGTTCAGTTTGGGAGAGTTTGCTGATGATTAATTGTGTGTGTTTATTAAATATACACTTACCTTCCTTCTGTATTGTTACATGCTTTAGAGCCGTCTCGCAATTTTGTCTCAATATTTCTCTTCTTTTTCCAGATGATTATTATCAAACTATTTGAGTATAAGAAGTGAGTGCTTTATCATCGGTTTGTTTTGGAGGGCTGGCTGGATTTTAGATGTCTGGACAAGTAATGAAGGCGTCAGTACATTTAATTGCCAACCAAAGTTACTACCTGATATTAGTTGAACACTTGAAATGGAAAAATCAAAAGTTAAATCAAGTAAAATATCAGTGGTACAGTGAGACATAACGTGAATGCAGTCGGAGCACTCAGACGCCCAGCTGATGCGCTGCTCCGGTCTGAGGGCAGGAGGAGCTTATCGCCGAGAAACTTCTTACCGAGCAGCCTGGGAAATATGTCCAACCGAGCCGACTGGAACAACATCCTCACCAGGTGAGTCACGGGTTTCACAAAAATAGCGGTCGGAGAAACTATTTCAGTTGTTAAACATTTTTCTAATAAATGACACTAGAATGGTCAAGATAAACTCAGTCGAGCTCGAGTTGCTGATGTTAGCGTGTTGCTAACGTTTGTAAACGGAGATGTGTAATTAAAATCAAAAGGGCTCTCAAACTGTAGCAGAACTAGCTCACTTGTGGGAAACATTTAATCGTGTTTAATCTTTAACTGTTCAGTTTTATCTTATTTGTCTTTAAAAGTGCGACTTCAAGTGTCGCTTGATTCATTTTTCCTTCGTTCGTGGGCAACAGCATTCAACAAGGTATAAACTGACATCATATCAACATATTTTATCTCCAGAACTAAGAAACTTTATCCAAATCAGAGAAGACCAGATGTGTTACAATTTGTCTTGACAGAGCGGAGCGGTGAACGCGTCCTCTCGCTGTTGAAACGTCATTGGTCGATCCTGAGCGAACGTGTTTACGTAATCATCTGTCTGCGCCTGTTACGTAACTGAAACCGGCAAAACAGAAGTTGAGAGTACTGGAGTGAAAATAGACGTTTTTGGTGATTTATCCTGTAATTTTGAGAGCATCATTTACGCATACTCTCCTTTGTCTAGTTTGTGTCATCTCTCTCCTGCCTGTGGCCGGGAAATCAATCTCAGGATTTTTTGACGGATGTCTCAGTTTCTAAAATACACCCAGGGAGGCTTGTTAGAGCAGCTATAATTGAGGAAAGATATAATCTGCGGAAATCATTCAACACTGGGACATGAGATATGAGTTTAGACTCTGATTACAACATTTTGTATGTTGAAGGGGACAATATGAAAATCTATTTGAAAGTGATAACATTGTAATATCTTAATGATACCCAGAAATATGACTGCGCTCAAGCCAGCCGTCGTTTGCATTTGCGTGGTCAAATCAGCCGCTCCTGATTTTCATGTGCACTCGTATTCGAATGTTTACGGTACGTCAATGAAAGCGACTCATATACAATTGCGGTTTCCAAAATAAAAGTACAAGACAAAAAAAAAACAAAAACAAAAAAAACAACTTTTGTTAAACAACTTTACCAGTTATACTAGACTAATATCTATGCTACAGTGTTTTTATTTTATTTTATTTTATTGTTTTTACTGTCTGTAGCACTCATTTCATTTGCGGGTATTTAAGACCTTTTCTTGTCAAACAAGAAAAGGTATTTAAGACCTTTTCTTGTTTGACAAGTAATCTCATGTCACTTATCCTGTTCTATTTTTGTTTATGTTTTTTGTTAAATGTCTAAAATAAATTCTTAAAATGTCGTGTTGTGGAGAAATTAATCATGAGATTAAATATTTTCTTAGAGTACTTCTTAAAGTACAATAAGACAGATAATTTCTGACAAATACTAATAAATTACTGTTGAAGATACACTGTGACTGTGTATGCAAGAAATACCAAATATGTACAGACAAAATGGAATGACAAGAGGTTTAGTGTAATACAAGGGAAAACATTTATTTAAAAGTTCAAATGTTGTCAAAATGCCTATTTTTTGATAGAGCCATTAATTTCTGAGGGACTCCAGATTTTTATTTCTCCATAATCTCTGGTAATAACTGTTACGGGTCACTTCAGGACTATGCTGACTACCACCACACTCAGTATCAGATATTTTTACTGTAGAAAAATGGAGAAATCGATCATTGAATATCCAAACATTGTATTGTAATTATAAAGTCAAACACCTATTTTTGATGGACATGCTGTTTTCGAGGGACTCCAGATTTTTATTTTGCCATAATCCCTGGCAAAAACTGTTACACATCACTTCAGGACTATGCTGACTACCATCATACTCAGTACCAGACACCTTTACTGTAGAAAAGTGGAGAAATTGAAGATTGATGAATGTTTTATTAATTTAACAATTAACACAACTTAGAAAGAAAAAAAAAATAATTAAGAACTAATTTACAATGGTTGATGCAGTCTGGATTTATGAGTGACAGACTGCAGTTCCAGTCTCTAGTTTTTGCATGTTGAATTCATGCCAAGTTCATCAGGAGACACTGGGCATGGAACCGGCGGCAGCATGTATCACACTGAATCTGTAGAAGGGCAAATCTAAAACATTTATCTAAAGATACATTTACATTTTGTGATCATATTTTCTATTGTTTACAAAAATTAAGATCATTTAACAACTCAGCTGTTGTAACAAACTTATTTTTGCTAGTTTTTTGGTTCTTGGTTGATGTGAACCAGTCACCTGCCCTGATACAGTATGAGGAAATAAAAATGTTGATGATTGAGTGTGATGTGTTGCATTTTAAAAGAAAGAGAAATATATTGTTTAGAATGGTAAAAATTGCAGAATTATTATCTTGAAAGTAATGTTTCAAAGTTAAACATTTTAACTTTCAAAACAAAGATGAATATATTTAGTTATATTTACAGATATGTTCCTAAATGTAATGATGTCTTAACATCAGGTTTCTTTACTGATGTGCTTACAGTTGTATTTCTAAATTCAGTTCAACAAGACTTTATTCATCTTTAAATGGAAATTGTTTATAGGCAAATGCATTAATCAGGCTTTCCATGGTTTTTAGGAAAATCAAAAAGTAATGCTTCCCTCCTATGACAATCACAATCTTTACTTTTTCAAAAAGCTTTTATGATTGTTTTTCGAACGAGATCTCTCCTGAGAACCAAATGTTAAAATGTTGGAAATCTAAGAAGAGCAGGGGGTGAGAACTGAACAATATGCTTGCTATGATCCCCAGCAACAATTTATTTTTAAATAATTCCTCATCTATCTTCAACTTTGTTTTCCATTTTCAAAAAAGGTAAAAAACACACAAAGAAATAATGTAAAGTGTAACTTGTCCAGTCAGTTAAGGCAGGTCCTGGACCGGATGGCTTAACTGCTGCACACGTGGTGCAGTTGGTCTCTGCACTGAACTCTAGCAGAAATTAGGAATTAGTTCCTAATTATTATTATTTTTTTTATTAGTTGTGTTAATTGTTAAATTAATAAAACATTCATCAATCTTCAATTTCTCCACTTTTCTACAGTAAGTGTCTGATACTGAGTATGATGGTAGTCAGCATAGTCTTAAAGTGATCTGTTGCAGTTATTGCCAGAGATAATGGCAAAATAAAAATCTGGAGTACTTCAAAAACAGCATGTCCATCAAAAATAGGCATTTGACCTGATTTTAAAATACAATGTTTGGACATCCAATGATGAGTTTCTCCAGGGGACTGGTGCACTTCACAAAATAGATGGAGTCATGAGGACAGAACATTATGTAAAAAAAATCTCAAGACATCAGCCAGGAAGGTGAGGCTTAGGCACAACTTGGTCTTCTAACTGGACAATGACCCTAAGATACTACCAAATTAGTTACAAACTGGATAAAGGACAACAAAGTCAATGTGTAGGAGCCACACTGGTTAATATACATATTCATGAGATGGGACAGGTGTTGTTGCTCAGCATTCGTTTGGGTGCTGGGTGGGTGTGTTTCTGCGGATGTGTGTCACAAGCTTTCAGAGGTGACTTATGACTTTGAAGAAAATAATAAAGTTATCTTTAAAAAATTCTCTCATTATTCTGGAATTTATCAAATAGAAATAATTTTAGTAATCCTAACTGATCTAAAACAGGAAAGGTTGAGTCTGAATTAATATCAGTCTTTTTTTTGGACAGTTGATGTCAACTTCTGGTTTTCCAAAGACACGTCTAGTGGTTGCAGGGATGTTACAACCTTTAGAGCTAAGGAACTGATGAAGATGATGACCAGAACCTTTTTTGTTATGATAATCTTAAAACCACTAACAGTAACACTAACACAGTTTCACAAAAATGGTAAGAAATCCAAGAAAATGCAACCACGAGTAATAACTATACACATTATGACAAATTTAAAGACTTTGCTGAGGACAATGCTACTCAAAAGAAAAACAAATCAAAAATAACATGTAAGATAATTAGAACAACATATTTCAGAGAACATGACATGCTACAAAGCACAATGTTTCATGAGATAAGCTAAAAGGAGACAGCAGAAAAAGTCACATTTCTGAATATCTGTTTCAGTTCTGTTGTGCTTTTATATGCTGATTTATTTTCTGTTTTGGTTTCACTGTATTGTCCAGAATGTTGCATTTTCATTTTTCTTGTGTTTTCTTGATTTGATTGAGAAATTGTTACGATTTGAGGGATATGTTGGACCCAGATGCAGGCAACAGAGGGAGGAGTTTTCCAAAACAGGTTGAATGTCCAAAGCAGAAACCAAAGCTTACAGAGTATCAGCAAGAAAACAAGAAGCAGAAGAAGAAAAAAAAAATCCAGAGCCAACATGAGACAGCTAGAGACTGGAATGGCAACAAGAACGGACCAGCAAACAGGAAGGGCAAAGCTGAGATAATATATAGAGACAGATGATGGAGTGATGAGACTCAGATGGGACCAGGGAAGTAAATCTAGACAAAACCAATCATAGAAACAGATTACCTCCTGTTTTATTTTGACAAAGTAAACGACAACACAAGAGATACAAGACTCGAGAAAACTAAACTAAGACCATGAAGCATGGGGTGTACTGCAGACACATATAAAGAAGTGGCTGGTCCTCATTGAGCTGGGCTGTTGTGAAAACCTCAAGGGCTAGTATACTTAATAAACTGTAATGCTGAATGAGCCTTGACTCTTTCTTTTTAATCCATTATTAAAACTCAGGCTCTTCCTCGGCCCTGAAGGATAGGGGGAGAAACTTGAGATAGTGTATCGGCGAGAAGAGGAGGAGGCTTGTTAGGAGGCAGTTATTCATGTGGCAACAAGGACTGAAGGAACGTGGACTTTGTAGGTGGATGCGTGCGAAGGAGAACAGCATGATGGTTACAGCATGTTCAGGGGAGAAGAGGCGAAGGAAGGGTGAATAACTGAATTCTTCGTGTAGCATACAGCAAGACAGTGTTTGGGTCTGCGCTGCAGACGGATGACAAATATGGGCCATGTATTCAGTGGTCACAATGAGGGCATTATTCCTTGGCCAAGGATTCTGTGTTTGGTTTAAAGAGCGTGTTAGTTGACAAGCATGAACTTGTATGGAGACCAGCTGAAGAGGCACCGGGGGAAAAATATGTGATGTAAGATTCTGTGTTCGCCACAATAATATCAAATAGCCTCTTTGCAAATATTTCAAAGACCTTGTTCAGATCTATATCTGTTTTTTTTAGAACCTAGATTTTCGTGTAGCATCGCAAGTGCCTTGCCCTTTTTATTTCTTATAACACACTTGTAAAATGATTCAATTTTTCAGAGTACTATGATTAAATTTAAAATTTGCTTCAAGTGTCCGTGTGTCAGTATGAGGTAGGCATGGTAAACTCAGCTAGATGATCTTAAACTGTACTATGTAGTTGTCCCAGATGTACCAGGAGGAACTGAGGACCACCTTGACAGTGTTGCTGTCACAAACAAGCTCTCATATTTCAGCACGTAGCATTCAATACGACATTCAGCGCTGCCAGACCTGTTGCCGGTTGGTGAAATCTAAAGTAAAGCCAGTTTAAACTGAAAGCAGACAGTGGCTTGTTTCAACAAACTACAGTTACTCTGATTTTAAGACAAAATGTCCTAACTTGTTGCATTCACTAAGGTTTGTCCACATACAGGTACATGCGTACTTCCAGAAAGCAGAATTGTAGAAAACAAAGTCTGTATCTGCAGTCAATTAATTAATTAATTCATTCATTCATTAATAATGTTCCCAGGGAACGAACAAGACATCCTTTCTTTCAACTTGATCACAATGTATTTCTCTCAGTATTTTTCTACCAGATGTCCTAATGTACTACTGAATGTCATCTATACAGTTAGACAGCCCAAGGAGTAGTCTCCTTCTTTTTAAAGAGGGCACCTGCTGCATGAAAATGTGCTTCTGCTTACTTTCACTAATTAAGGTTAGTAATGTCATTTTCAATCAGATGGGTAAATGGTCACAACAGGTAAAACAACAGCTTTTAATACCTGGTCTGCAGTTATATAGTTTCTTTTTAACCTTGTCTGGGTTCCACTCAGCACTTTCTAGTGTGTTTCTCATGTTTCTTCTTCACATAAACAGTGTTTCTCATTGTACACTCACCAGCTTCTTCATGAGGTTCACCTTGCTAGTTCCAGGTTGGATGCCCTTAATTCTTCATGCCTGTAGATCCAACAAGGTGTAGAAATTGCATGATTCATACTTATTAAGTACTTTTTAAAATGGCAACTAATATTTCAGGGTTTTCTGGAAAACCCTATAATCTTTTTATTTCTCAGGCTCTGTAAAAAATAAAAAAATAAATAATAATAATAATATAAAAAACAACAACAATGAAATATTTTATAAAATGGATTTAAGGTTTTCTTTCTTTCTTGTGTGTCACTCCAAATTTGAAGTAGAAGGCAGACATAATTTCACACCAGGATCTCATGGGTTAATAAAATCAGCAGAGGTAAAAGTCTGGCAGATGCCCATCCTACATCCTATGAGGAAGTAAGACACGCCAGCCACCTACTTAGCATGCGGCCTGCACAGCACCACAAAGCTCTGTTGTGAATAAAAGAACAATAGAAAGAGAAGTAAGAACTATAGAAAGAGCTCTTTTCACAATGGTGCCCTCTTCCACATTTCCATTGTTTCATCTAATCTAGCTGTTGTTTTTAGTTTTTTTTTTTTAAAACTGTTTTTTTTTTTTTTTTAGATGAAGTGTCCATGTATATTGACACACTAGAAATGCTATCAGATGGCCACTTTTGTCAGTTTATGAGCTTTTGCATTTTGTGTTGTACCCCATCTGCCATCTTGCCTGTCTGCTGACGTTCCTCTTGTGCTCTTCCCCAGGCTGTGGTAGTTTCGACCCCCAGCCCACACCTGACTCTGATTATGAAGACAATACATCCATGAACTCCTTTGGTTTTGCCATTCGAGGCCTCTCCCTGGCCTTTGTATCCATGCGACAGGGTGCCATCTCAGATTCACGCTTCCATCCAAGATGGAGAGCAATATTTGTGGCAACCCTCCTAACTTTATTGCTCATGCTGTATTTGCACCGGACGGCAGAGGACAGAGACAGTTTCACCAAAGGCTACTACCAGAACAGGGCTCATAATTTTCACGTGGCCCATGAGGCTGAGGATGATGTCTTCAGGGACACTAAAAAACAGACCACACAAAGTAACGTGTGGGGCCAGAAAAGAGAAAAACCTTACAATAACACATACCCTTTAAGTCCGCCAGAGAGGACAAGACATGGCCTCCGTTACCGTGTTGGTGTGATTGCAGACCTTGACACAGCATCAAGAAGCTCCAAGGATCAGACATGGTTCAGCTGCATGAAAAGAGGCTACCTGACCTGTGTCAGAAAGCGCTGACAGACTTGAGATGGAATGGGATGCTGATCCAGTCACTCTGGAGAGCCACCTGGCTGAGAAAGGACGAGGTTAAGAATTCGCTTTCGAAGATGTTACATCTGCACATGTCTGTAGTGTCTTTGTGGTGTAACACTCTGCTTGATCATCTCTCCTACAGGAATGGAGCTGTCAGAGCTGGTGGTGTTCAACGGTCACCTGTACAGCGTAGATGACCGTACAGGTGTAGTGTACAGGATTGAGGGGAGCCGGGCCATCCCCTGGGTCATTTTACCCGATGGTGATGGTTCAGTGTCTAAAGGTCAGTCTGGACTTTAGAATAATGGCCAGAGTTATTAATGAGAAAATGTGAAACATATGCTTTTCTTCAACAGTACAGTATTTTATTTCACTTAAAGGAGAATGAAACTAGTCATTGGGATAGTTCTTTCTCAAACTGACAACAACACAGCAGGAACATAGAAACTTGGGGGCATTTTTAGGTGAAAATTGTACTCTTTTTCTCATTTCTGTCTTTGCATTGTTTGTTCAGGATTCAAGGCCGAGTGGCTTACAGTGAAAGATGAGCACCTGTATGTTGGGGGCCTGGGGAAAGAATGGACCACAACATCTGGGGAAGTTGTCAACAATAATCCGGAGTGGGTGAAAGTTGTTGGCTACAACGGCGAAGTGGACCATAAAAACTGGGTGCCATACTACAAGGCTCTGCGTAGTGCAGCAGGGATCAAACCGCCAGGTACTGAGGAATAGTTTTTTTTTTCTTTTTTGTTTACAGTCTCTCATGTACACTCATGTATCACAATGTCAGATATTTTAATTTTACATTACATTTATGGCTCTGAAAACATACACATTTGGGGCACCTCCCGCTACCCGTAACCCGCAAATTGCAGGTTTAGGAACCTCCGCTAACCGCTAATGCAATCTTCCGCCTCCCTAAAGCCGCTACTCGCGTTGCCGATTCCCTTACTCACATTGTAGGTGTGGCAATGGGCGTGTCTTTTGCGCTTTCTGCAAACTCGGTATCTTGCGATCGCGGGTTTAGGATAGCGGTTAGCGGGTGGTCAGGCCACCTGCTACCCGCAACCCGCATGTCGGTGTGTAAAAGAACGTGTCCAAATGGCATAAATGTACGTCCACCTGGTCACATGTGGACGTGCACAAACGGCTCTACCTCTCGATTACGCATCACTGTATTACTTGCATACGTTTTTATTCTCTTGAGGTCAGAGGATGTCTGGTCAGCAGTTGTGGTGGATGTGGGAATAGTCACGGCCAGACACGTCAGTCTGTACAGCTGTGGCATGATCTCATTCAGATGTTTGCTGTGGAGGAAACGAGGAGATCACAGAACACTGTTATGGAGTTTCTTGTACTGCGCGTATCCCTTCATGCTCTGACCCTCTCCTTGCGCTCGGAGCACCGGAGATCCGCTCAGTGGTAGAAAGTAGATGTCATCATACCTGTTCCTCTGGCTCAATGCTCATCCAATGATCCGTTCTGCAGTATTTTAAAAAGCAGTATCTTGGTGCACCAAGACGCAGCTGTGCGTCTTGGTGCGTCTTGGCACAGCTGTGCGCACAGCCGCTCCCGGCGACCACTGCTGAGAATACAGTATGTTCTCGCGGCTCTGCCTGAGCGTGTTTACCGGGAGCACACCAACTATCTGGGACTTTCAGGTAGCCGATAGGAATTGTCTGTGTAAGAATATTTTTACCTCCGCCATGGAGGTTATGTTTTTGCCGGCATTTATCTGTCTGTCTGTCTGTCTGTTTGTGTACAAGTTAACTCAAAAAGTTATGGATGGATTTTGAGGAGTATTTTCAGGAGTTGTCAGAAATGTGAAAAGGAAGAACTGATTTCATTTTAGGTGTGATCCGGAAGAAATCCTAGATTCTGGATCACTTTCAAATTTTCAATAACATTGCGGTCAGTGGGGCCGGACATGTTGTTTCTCAATATCTCCGTTAATTATTGCCAAAAACTCATGAAATTTCACTCAGGGATTGACAATGGAAACCTCTATAAAATTTCAAAGGCTGATCCGGATCTGATACAGAACGCGGATTTTATCGCAATCTGTAAATCGTTATATGGGATAATTGTTGCACTTGGCGAAGGCCTGCACTCTCCGAGTGCTTTTCTAGTTGTACATGCATTTGTGCTTGTAAAACGTTTTCCAGTTTTTTCTGACTCATTCTGTCACGTTATATTAGTGTTGCTATTCTTGAATGTAAAAATACTTTATTAATCCCTAAAGGGACCAGGGAAAAAAGGGATTCTGCTTACCTAAATCGGACACTGATTAAAGCTCAATACAGTGATCCCTCGCCAATTCGCGCTTTTAGTTATTCGCGTATTTTTTCAGAAATATATAATCTAAAAAAAAAAATCAAGAAAAAAATGCGGAAACATCACAGGATGTTCTGCGCGTTCTCTTGCAGCAAAGAAATGTTGTGAGCCAGCCTGGTCCCTTTAAGAAGGTGGCCTTATGGGTAATGGTGTGGCCTTATGGGTAATGTAGTGTGTGTGTCGTGGGACGGCAGAATGAAAACGAGGTTAGATGAAAGAGCGGTTTCTTTACTACGGTTCAGAGACCAGAGGCTGTGAACGTAACAGAAAGACCACAGTCTTTCTGTTACCTCTGTTACCTGTTACCTCTGTTACCTAGGGGGGGAGGGTCGGTCCCCATTAATCGCGAAAAATAAGGGATCACTGTATTTCTGTTCAGTGAGAGAGAACAGAAGTGATCCAGAATTATTATTTTTTGATCAAATTAAATGTGTTCTTGGGTTAATATTCTTCTAAAGACATAATCTGCTATCTTTTTTTTTCTAAATCCACTTCTATTTTAACACAGACATTGTCCTGCTGTCCTCTATGTAAGTTTACATGATGTAAAATGTAAACTTAAAAGGTGATTTTTTTTTTTTAGGACCAAATAGACAGGAAAACACATTTAAATAAAAGAAATTGTAAGACACTTTTTTCTTTAGTTCTCAGGAGGATAGAAAATGAAAAGGTGGCCTGTTTGTCAGCGTTAATTATGTTTTTGTTTACTCTTTACTTGCTCCAAGAATGAAGAATAAACCCAAAATGGTCTCACACACTACATGAATACACTTGCAGCTTACATGATTTCAATGAATGGGTAACTTATGCAGTTCATGATCAAGCTTTGTAGAACTTTGACAATGATCCATTCACTTGGAGACAGCTGGGTTCGGAGGAGAGTAGGGAAAGAGGTCCCCAGGACCAGAGTTGGGAAACGCTGCTTCAACACTGCACTCAGATCAAAATGAATCACTCCATCAACATCCATCCGTCTTATTCAGGGCTACGGGGAGATTGGAGCCTATCCCCACTCTCTTCAGGCAAAAGACGGGTTCAGATCCACACAGCGGAAGACATTTTCACAGTCCATAGAGGGTAAAACCCAATTAGACAAGAAATTTGACTTTAATGAACTCAGGAGTCACTTTGTCTTTGTTGGTGATTGTTGAGTTCATTCAATTTGATTTTTTTTTTTTTTTCAACAGCAAAACAACAATCCTTCTTTTTAGATGCTGGTATTATTTTGGCCAACAATCCTATAAATTGTCATGAGAGCCATTTTCATGATGAGTGGTCTCATCCCTTATAACACACTTGCTGAATATTTGGTAGGCTTGTGATTTCTAGGTACAAACAAAATCTGCTTAAAGTAAAGTAGCCAAGTCATATTGTGATCCTATCTACTTATGTCTTCATTATACAAAGACATGAATTGTGTTAGACGTGAATAAACCAAGCTTTACTATAGACTAAAGGGGGGAAGAAGTATTTTGAAGAGTGTAAATATACACATATACATACATAAATCCTGTTCCCTGTCCTTGTCCTATAGGCTACCTTATCCATGAATCAGCAGCTTGGAGCGAGCATCTGCAGCGCTGGTTCTTCTTACCTCGTCGTGCCAGTCACGAGCACTATGAAGAGACAGCAGATGAGCGGCGTGCCACCAATCTCCTCTTGACATGTCCCACAGACTTCAGCCACATAGTCACACAACGTGTGGGACCACTCAGTCCCACCCATGGCTTTTCCTCATTTAAATTTGTTCCGGGCACAAATGATCAGATCATCCTAGCTCTGAAGTCAGAGGAGGATGCAGGAAAAATCGCCACTTACATCATTGCATTTACACTGGGCGGCCGGGTTCTGATGCCCGAGACAAAGATAGGAGATGTGAAGTATGAAGGGCTGGAATTTATTTGAAAGCGGTGGGGCTAAAGGTGTAGTTAAGTCAACTCTTACATTCCTTTTTAGTTTTACTCCAAGTTTTTACAAAAAATATATTTCATACTGAAATGATGTTCGAGAGTGGATTATCATCAACCACAGATCTGCTGACTGATTCAGTTCAATGGTAATGTCAATGGTAATACACTAGTCAGACAACAGTTAATCACCAGCCAGCTAACACAGGGCAGCAGTTTCACTCATTTTCAGTCATAACATATTCATATCAAAAAGTTGGAACACTGTTATACAAAAATTAAACATGTAAACCCTGTATTTATTTGAAATAAGTCGAAAGAAATAAATTCTTTCTATTGAATCTTTTAGCTGTTTGTTTTTTCTTAGATTTGACACCAGCAGCAAGTTTCCTAACGGTGGAGCAGGGGCATGTTCTCCTCCATGCTGCAGCACCTTTTAACAAGTGCTGGAAGTGAAAGGACTAAGTACTTTGAACCAAAATGCTTTCTTTGATGTATTTTTCCTTTTATTATGTGCCAAATGTTTTTAGGGGGTGACAGTTTCAAAGTGTTTCATCTTGCGTTTGTTGATGCATTGACAAACTGATGACAATGGTTTTCAGTAGTGATGCTGAGACCCTGCAGTGATAACAGAACATATATGCATTCAATACTTCTGTGGAGATTTCTGCTAAATATTCTCTAATATAAGGCAACATAGATAATTAAAAACAAAACAAAAACAAATTCTTTGCAATTATATTATGCAAAAGTTTATTTTTCTGTTAAACCATTCGGTCTTAGAGTCCTTCAGAGTGGCAAAGCACTCCCTAACCTTTTCTCTGGCAGATTCAAGATATATATTTATATATATATATATATATACACACACACACACACACACACACACACACAGAGTTTATATATTTTATGTGCTATTTTTTATTTGATGTTTAAATTGTTTTCAAACAATTGCAATTCCGTTTCAACATTTTGCACTGTAGCCTTTTGTTTTTGGAAAAAGGAGCTGTAAATTCCAAAAGAGACTAAAATGTTTGCTGTAGCAAAACTCTGGTCAAAACTCTGCTGGTCAGATACTCAGGGGAATGAGGGGAAAGAGCAAAGAATAGAAATCACAGTCCTTAAATTACTTAAAAATCTTAAATTAACTCATTCCTGTGTTTTGTGGTTTTGGAATATTGACTTAACGATTATCCTGGTGCAATGGATACATCATTTTGCGTACACTGTTCAGTCACAACATTAAAACCACTGAAAGGTACAATGAGTAACAGTGACCATCATGTTACAATTTTTGAGCAGAGTTGCGCTGGAACGCCTTTGGTCCTGGCCTTCCTGTTACTGCGTCACGTGGAAACTCCGCCATTGTACAGGCGGTTTGTTGTGGCTGATCCGTTTGCATCAGCTGCACTGTAGGCTACAAGCTAAAATATATTCTGGTCAGTTCCAGCTCAAATGGACTGTTTAACTGAAGATTCTGCACTTTTAAAGCAAAAGACCAAGCCATAGAAAAGCTACCTAACAAAAGATTAACCATTAATATATTCCCTTTGTGTTCTGTCAAAAATGAAAAGAATTAAAACACGTCCACTTGTTTAATCATCTTGTTTTGTGTTTTATGTTCGAGTGTACCGCATACATGGATGTTAAGACAATTTATTTGAATAGGCTTAAAACAACAAATGATTCAAAAAAAGAGGGAAAAAACAAAACACGATACTTTAACAGTGTCATGTCTCCAAACTCAATCCTAAAACAGTACCCACTTCACTTTCAGTAGATTATTATGCCTTTAAACGACCAGTAGTGGAACATGGCTGTTAGATGACACAGATTATGGGATATTAATTGATGAGTAAAACAGTTAAAATCTCCTGGACATGCTTTAAAGTTGTCAATTATTCACCAAATGTTGTTTCAACCCTGAGAAAAGTCTGCTCACAGACTTGTTGCCATGATGAGGACGTCTTGAGGCAGACCACCCGTGTTTATGGGTTTAAAGGAACCCAGTTTAGAGAAACAACTGAGCATTCTCTGATTATTTGGCCTCAACTCACAAAAAACTCCTCTGGACCCTGAAAGACAAACCAAGATAGCAGTTTTTGATTCACATTAAAAACAGTGCATCAGCAATGAATAAATATAATGTTTTGAGGACGAACAGCACACTCTTTAAAACCCCAGATTTTCTAACTAGTATAATTGGATTTTTCTATTCTGGGGGGAAAAAACTTTCAGTAAATTATAGGATTAAAAATACATCCATTTACAGGAAGAACACTCATAGCTTTAACTCCGAGCGACAGTGTAGGCTGGAAACTGAACAGCTTCCCCTAGTGGTGAATCTTTAGTTTGATTTAAATCTGTGTGGTTCAAAGACCAGCGCTGAGACTTTCAAGTTCTTGACCTACCGCTGCTCCTGATGGAGGACAACAGCTGACCGATCATTCGCTTGGCTGGAGATGGATCCGTGACCCGGGGGAGCACTTGCACAACAACCAGAGAAGGGAAATCCTCCAACACGGAGTCACTTACTGCCCCCTACATGTAAGGAATAACACACAGCTAAGGGAGACTGGATTTCATGGTCATCTTGTATTCCTCAAGACAATTTTATCTGGTATTTGATTACCTGAAACTTGGCTGCAGCAGGTTTGGCATCACTGAGTGCCAACGCATAACCGCACAGCCCAATCTCATCCTCTACAACAAGGGCACACTGAGGGGAGGGGGAGACTTCACCTGTCGACAGGCTGCAATTGGTGAGAGGGAATGTTAAGATTATCTGATAAATAAAGGCATAAATATTCCAAATTTAGAATAGCTCACTCTTTCTTACGCATCACTGATAAGTGGCGGCTGGGACATCAGAGGGGTGCTGACATCTCCTCTCTGCATCTCTTCAAAAATCTTCTGAACCTCAGTCTAAGAGAGTAAACAGTTTTGTGGAACGTGTTTCAAGTTTCAGCTAAAAGGCAGCACAGCATCTACAGATGGTCACCTTGTCCTCGCTGCAGTAAGGCCGTATAGAATATACTGCTGTGACGGGAGGGTGTCTGAATAGGTCCCTGTTTCCATGTCCTGGCAACATCCTCTGCAAACACAAATACACTGTATATGATAAACATTTGGAAGCATTTTGTGCACCGATTATTGACAACAAATCTCTACCTGGAACTCTCCAGAGAGACCTCCTCGGAAGCCCCATGGTTCAGGATCATCATTCATTAACTGAGCAGAGGGTTGACCCTGTCCTCCTGTGTAAAAATAAAACAGCGCAACAGGCACCTTTAGTGGGAAACGCCTTTCTTCAGCCTCGCAAAAAAAAAAATAAAAACAACAATAGTATAATAAAACAATAACAAATAAAATCATTAATTAATAATATATATGTACAATAAAAGGCAAGGTATCATGCTCGAGCTGCTGAGAACTGGTAAACATTTAATTTGAAATGTAAGATATTTAGTGGCAGCTCTGAATGCATCGTTCATTACACTTAAATCCTAGATTGCAAATAAAACTCTGATCCAAGTTCTGTTCTGCCATTGTTCTTAGCATGTTGTATTAGAACATTAACTGAATACATTACTTTGCATATTCTCTGAATATCCCTTTTTTTATTTACTGTCATCTCTACAATTTTACTCTTTTATTCAGTCTAATGTAGATTGATTATCAGTCAAGTAGAAAGTTTAGTCACCCAGCGTTTTAACATAGGCTCGGGCCAGACCGACCCCGCTCTTGATGTCACAGATGTAGTTGTACAGGTCGTACAGAACGCTGCGGTTGGGAACATTTGATAGACGGTTGAACATCTGAACCACCGCATCACACATGTCATCGAAGTGCTGTGCTCTTGAGCGCCACTCTGCTGTCTGAAACACAGTAGCGAAGGAGGCATCTGTTTGAGGACATTCTGAACAAAATGATCTCCATCTGAAAGGGGGGGGGGGGGGGGGGGGGGGGGGGGGGGGGGGTTACCTCATCTGTGTGTGTGCAGCAGCAGCAACCTGACTATGGTTTTTGAGCCAGTCCAGCTCCTGCAGCATAGTTCTCGCGGTGACCCCATGCTCATATGGCAGGTAAAACAGGTCTGACAGCAGCTTCAGATCATCCAGAGTTGGAAGCTCAGCTGTGTACAGTGGGTTTTCCCCGGGACCAGGAGCAAAGGGGCTTTCACTCATGTCTGTCTGCATGGGCTCCTCATCTGAAGACTCTTTCTTGAGTCGAGCTGGACGACAGTGGCCTGGGAGCACAGAGACATCACTGAGAAACTTAATTTCTCCTTCCGGTTTCTGTTTTTTGAGATCAAAGGGAACATATGAAAAAACAACCATTTTTTTCTTTACTTGATAACATAAATTTGGGTGTCTGAAGCAACTACAAACTCAAATACGCAGACATAAAACTTGATTTGGAGCCACTAAAGTATGAATGTGTTATTACAGATCACAGATAAGAACAGAATCCCTCCGCCCGACACATCTTTATCTCCACCAGCCTCATATAGTAATGTATTTGCTGGAGCTCAGAATTGGGTAGTGCAACACAGTAAATCCTTTTTAAAAAGAGGAAAACCATGCAGAGGACGAGGTGGAATGAAGTCTAGTAGCACACTCCATATTATGAACATAGTTTTAAATATTTGGTTGAAAAAGAGTCTTTCATTCTCATCCACCAAAGGACATTTCATAAGCAAAGGAGGAATAATATGTTTCCTTTAAAAAGTTTTTCATTGGACTCTACCTCCAGGTTGATCTGTCGACATCAACTCCTGCAGCCAGTCAGAGAGGGCTAGTATCAGGGCTTTCTGGGGGCTGTAGCAGGGGTCCTGCTCTTCATCACCTGGAGTTAGATGTCAGTGTTAAGCTCTGTGACCCCACAGTAAAACCTGCGAGTGCAGGACTACAGTCTTGTGAAATGCAATCAGCATGCAGTGATACAAATGACGAATTTCTACAAAGACAAAATGCAGAAAAGGATCAGGGAGCATCAGGGTTATTATCCAGAACATTATATTTATATTTCTGGAACCTCAATGCCCACAGCGAGATAGAATTTCCACCATGTTTTATCTCTTCGGTAGGCATTTTTTTTGCCAACAAGAGATCTCTACATTGGTTTCCTTTGAGTTTTTGGATATATTAGACCCAAAAAGGCAAGACTTTCTGACAATAGTGTTGGATTTTTCCCGCTGAAGCTCACTCAGTTCAGTGTGCAGTGGATTGTACAAATTAAAATCAACACTAAATGTTTTTGCTGTACTTTTTCCACTATCAACACTAATCTCTGCAGTGTCCTTTTACAGAGTTTCTTCACAAACTTTGACCACGGTCATACCACCTGTAGAATTATGTTTTATTTCACAATCACAATTGTGAAAAGAAGGTGCAAACAATCTCCCTCTTTTTAAGCAGTAAATCCATCATTTATTGGTTATTTCAGATCATCAGCTCAGTTAAAATAAGGCACACATGGGTCTTGATCAAAAGGCTCCCGAATAATTCTGCAGAGCTTGCATTTATATGTTTGTTTTTTGTTCAAACATATGACTGCATATATGAAAATGTTCTTTCGTATGTTTCAGTGAAACAGCGTTTTAAGATATATAATTCCAGCACAATAACAAGCAATTGTTTTTGTCGTTTTTGTTGAAGAAAAAAAAAACTAGCCACTCACCCATTTCCACGTCTCTTGATCCTCCATCAATGGATGCTTTACACCAGGTTGCCAAAGTGTGGATGGCGATAAAGTTTGGGTGAAACTCACAGTTGGGGTTTGTGAGCACTCCTTTCAGTTTGGGAATCAGCTCAGTGGGTCTGTCCTTTTCAGAGAAGAACATGTTTGTACAGATCACAAAGACACAGTGGAGATTATCGACCATCATTATGATAACATAAAAACATACCTTATAAGGTCCAAGGAAAAGCCTCTGGGGATCATAATCATTGGCATGAATATTGTCCCAGATGACTGGTGCTCTCTTCAGGATGGAGGACACCTCCTCTATGGATTCAACAGAGATTTTGTGGGACACCACTTTTGGACCTAAACACCACAAATGAATGAAGGAAGAAAAACATGTTAAATGACTGAATCTTTGATCATTTTTGGGGGGAAATTACAGATCATGGGAACAAGATGACTTTACCAGTCCACAGTATGTCGATTCCCGGCAGGAGCTTCTCTCCCACCGTGTGGAGGTATGAGGACTGCGACACACTGGGGGTGCAGAACGCAGCACAGTAGTCTGGAGAAACATGGCAGATCAGAAAGAAGGGATCGAAAAAGGGTTCATTTTATTCGCTTTCATGTAGTTTTTACATTACTATCATTCTGTCTGCCCTTGAACTGTACAACACATCTTTCATGTTTCCAGGAGCGTCAGTTCTACTCTCTGACCTGTAGGACAGAAGAGGAAGATCTCTGGTTCTCCCAAATGCTGGTACACCTGATTAGTGATGGCCACCTGAGCATGAGCAAAGGTACTGAAAGCCTCCTTATCAGCGGGACACATCTCTGTCTCAATGTCGTCAAAAAGTAAAGAGAAGGATCTGCAGCCAAAGCCCTTCACCTGAGAAAGAACAGGAGCAATGACAGATCGGGTTTCCTTTGAGGACAATCAAAAATTGAACTTGAACCAGTGTGTCAACGCACTACTGCTCTCCCAAAAAGGAGGATTTAAACCACGAACTGAACTGAAATAGCTTAAGTGCAATCAGTTCACCTGGATATATTTTTAAAGAGACAAGACTTTTCATTTCAAAGCTTTTACGCAACAACAAGTCTTTTTTTTTTTTTTTTAATCTGGTCCTAATCACATCTTTACATGAGACAAATATAACAACAGCAAATATACATGTATTACACACACATTTTGAGAACAGATCAGAATCTGACGATTTGTTTTAAATTATGTCCTGATATGTAGACAGTTAGAAATAAAAAAAAAAAAGCCTGCAGTTTTCCTCATGACTATACTCGTAGCAAATGTTTATTTTACTGCTCAAAGTTTTATGTTAAGTAACAAGATGTCCAACATAAATCCTCAGAGCCATAAAGTTAAAGACAATCAGTGGGGGAAAAAAAAAGAAAAAAATCTCCTGTGCTCCACCCTTTATCTCTGTTTACAAAGTCCTACCTGATCCAGCTTTCTCTTCAGGGAAGCCACTTCTTTGGGATTGGAAAATGTAATGTCCAGACCGGGAGAGATTGCATAGACAAACTCAACATTGTGCTGTTTAGCTGCTGAAATCAGGGCGATCAGTTGCTCTAGGAAAAGAAGAAATTCTGTTTTATGTAGGGGAAAATTACAGTCAATGACCATAACCCTGAAGGCAACTATAAAACTCTTTGAAGGATTTAAGATTAACCTTTTTGTTCTCACAACTTTCAGTACAGAGGAGTCTGGAACTAGAAAATGATGAGAATGGACAAATATGATCAAGTGAAATGGTCCAAAATCCATTAGTGGTCCTTTATTTGACATGACATGATAGTTTCACAGGGTTCAATAATACCATAACGACACGCCTGCTTTTTAATCTGTAACCTCAGTGATAAACACCCAGAGATGCACCACGCTGAGTAATTAAACACTTGTATCTGGGAGATGATAATGACTCAGGACGGGACACTGATAGGGGAAAAAGAAGAACCGATAACCACCAAGACCGTCACAATCAGAACATTTTAGCAGGAGAGTAACTGTCAATCAAATGCTTATGACAAATTATTTGCCTTTTTATGTTTACTTTATGTCAATACCAGTTTTACACAGTGATAGTAATACCAACAACGTTTTTTTCCTGCAAATCTAACAAACTGTCTGCTCAAACGTATTGATCTCTTTTCTTTTCCATATAATCTACATGTACCCACAGTGATGGTGTGTTGTTTTTAAAGCCTGACTGTAATGCAACTGATCAAATATAAGAAACAGAATAACAATTATACATAATCTTTGCCATAACTCCAAAAGAGTGCTGTTTATTATGTGACAGGGCTAATAATTGCAGGTACAAATGACAACATAACTTTGCATTTTGTTTATTTCGCTCAATTTGTGACTAGAACTACAAACAGTAGTAAATGAGGATTTGAATGCCAACATGCACGCAAACACGACTGGGTAAAGAACCCATCAAGCAAAGAGTTTCACTTTTAATAAACAAACAAACAAAAAAGGATTGCAATGCCTTTGGTGTTATAAAAGCTATTAAACGGTGTTTGTCTTGGCGTTGACATGAACAACAATCAAACACTTCTAACTGGGGTGCACAAACAACTCGGTTCCCAGGACAGCCATCAGCAAGGCCAGAGCGCTTGATCAAATGGTCCTAAGACTAAAGGAGACTTACCTGCCTCCTCATGAGTGTACAAGTCTCTCCAGTACATCCTGTGTTTGTAGTCATCCTTGGGGGCATACAGGTATGTGTTCAAACCCCACCTCTGCTCCCTGTGAAGCCGAAGCAATTATGTCACATGTTAGTAATGGAGACCATCATGTCAAGAAACTAAGCCTGCCGGCCAGGGACACCTGGTCACAACCAAATGAAGAAATCTAATCAACTCAAACTTTATTTATATAGCACTTTTCATACATTAAAAATTGCAGCCCAAAGTGCTTCACAAAATAAAACAAAACAGGATCACAACAGATAGATGTTCAGTTGTACACTTATACTGGCTTCAAGACCAAAATAAAGAACATAAGTCCAGTTAGAAATATGAAACAAATTATTGAATTTTCTTTTTTCCTTTTTTGTGGTTTATCCCTCTGAAAGCACGTGTTGTTTTAGGCAACATACCTTTTAAACAGTTCTGTTCTTTGCTCCATAGTCCATGGTCGCCCATAAAAACCTGAATCATGCAAAGGTCACGTTATACAAATGTTGTCCTCTCACACAAACTATGAATCCATTACTAATATCTTATATGCATTTCAACCCTGGTGGCCCAATCTTGACGTCCAGGTTCTGGGGGCTACTCTCTAGCAGGACCACCACAGTCCTAGACCTCGGAGGCCCCAGATCCCAGTCTCACCTTCCACCACCCCGCTGATGAAGCGTCCAGTCACCGCGGGGGCTCGTCCCTCGGTACTACCTTGCGTCGACATGATTTAGTGTGAAGTACTGCGTCCTCGTCTCTTCTTCCTACGTGGGTATGATCAACTCTCAGAGGGCAGCTCCAGCTCCGGCATGGCTCTGTGCGCCAGCCTTTTATTTGGTTCACTTTATTGCACCGTCCTCTCGCGCCTGCGCACATTAACCAGGTTTATACGATACTGTGCAACATCAGGCTCTAAAGTCTAAAGCTGTAAATGCTGCAGGTGATTAAAACACGCAGCTATTGTTCAGCGATGACTCCTGTGTCTCAGGTTCAGACCATGTTGACAGAGCCAGTCTCACTACCGGGTGGACGTCTTAAAGGGACAGCAGCCCTGCGTCTTAAAGGGACAGCAGCCCTGCGTCTTAAAGGGACAGCAGCCCTGCGTCTTAAAGGGACAGTTCACCAAGAAAAGGCCGTCTGATAACAGAAACACTCAAACTGGCAGCCTCGAAGTTGGGTTATAAGTAGAGCTGGGCAACGATTAAAATTTTTAATCGCATTAATCGCATGATTTCCCTGATTAATCACATTGTATGCGCAAAATCAAATAATGAATTTAATAGTAGTGTAAAGTGCACTTTTATTGAAATGTTCTTCTCCCATATGAACTAAAGTGCCATAACATTTGTTGTTCAAATACTTTTAACATCAGCACTTGTCAGTAACACATATTTAGTGTAAATCTCATCTTAAAAAATCTAAAATAAAATAAAGCTTATTGCCACTGCCAGGACATTAACGTCATCCTGTTTTTTTGAAAAAAAAAAAAAAACTCTACCAACAAAATCCTGAGCCACAATCAGAACATTAAAACAGGTAATTTCTGAGGTAACAGCAAGTGGTTACAAATAAACTTGTTTCTGTCAAATCCACCGTCTGGGAGAACTTTAAAATGAAAATGTCCATGTTAAAGTTCTGTAACTTTATCAATCTGTGTGCCATTTGTTCTTTCCATTTTCAATTGTCAATCAAAAATTTAAAAAAAATTAAAAAGTGACATTTTATTTTGTTTTTCATTTTTTAATATAACACAAAAAAAGAAAAAAAATGCCTGTTTCTTTATATTTCAATTTTAGACTTGGATCAAAAATATGAAATGAAAAAATGGGCCACGGGACTGAATTTGTTTTTAATATTTAAATGTCCGGTTTACATGACCCTAAAATGGCTTTGTGCGCAGCAGTTCAGGTAGCATGGCGGCGCTGGAATCACATAATATAATATTTCATATATAGATGAACCAAAGTGCTCTCCAGCTCTGCGTCTAACATAAGTCTTTTTCTTCTCAGATCATGACGAGCACAGAATCTTCTGATGCTCATTTCCAGCATTGCAGGACACCCATCTGCTGTTGAATAAGTCCTTGATCAAACTACTCTATTGGCCCGAATATACGACGATATTTTAATGTAGAAGTAATATTCTCAAAAATGGGGGTCGTTTTATAATCAAGGACTGGACTTTCTGTTGTCGTTACACATCTGTGCCACTAGATGGAGCCGCACTGAAGTAACCAGTAAGAGAACAGCGACAGTGAACACATGGAGCAGATCTGATGATAAATGGAGGAATGACGCGATCGTCTTGAACAAAGGGGTTTAAAACTTTTCTTGCTGTCCAGAATTTTATTTCCAGACAGAATTGTTTATATTGCTACCTGAGTTGCTACCCGAACTGTAAAGTACACAGATTTTTACTGCTCTCCATGTCTGTTTTAGCTTTTCTGCACGTTTACCTGCCAATTCCCTTCCGGCTCCGTAGCAGCCAGAAACACTTTTCAAAGCAAAATCATGCGTTAACGTGCGATAAAATAAATGTCTGCGTTAATAAATTAATGAGTTAATGCGATAATAACACGCTAACTTGTCCGGCCCTAGTTTTTTTTTTTTTTTAAAGATTTTTTTGGCTCCAGTGGCCTCCATTGAAAGTGGATAGACAGGAAGGGGGGCAGAGAGAACGGGGAGGACATGCGGGAGGGAGTTGCCGAGCTGGGGATCGAGCCCACGACCAGCCGCACGAGGACTGCAGCCCCTGCACACGGCCGCCCGCCCTAACCACTGCGCCACTGGGGCGGCCCAGCCCTAGTTATAAGTGTTTCCACTTCCCTCATAGAAAAAAAACCCGAAACTAAACTAAAACTAAAAAACATAAATGCCAAAGACCACATTGACAAGTTGTGACCCTAATGGGGAAATACTGGGAAACACAAACTGTATTGTTCAGGAAGAACCTTCAACACTGTGTGTTGTGCAAAATGGACACACAATTTATCACGATTTAGGCTTACTTCACTGCCTCAGGTCTTGGCCCACATGTCATCACTGAGGGCAAAAATAATTCCCAAGTTCACTGAAACATCCTATGGGATAAGGGCAAGGTGAAGCTTTCTAGAAATCATTTGTATTTTTTTTTTTTTTTTTTAGCTTATGCATTTGTCTGTTTTTGAGATGAAAATCAACATTTTCCAGCAAGTTAGTGTAGAAAAGCAGCAAATTCAAATGGTATTATAGTTTTTCTTGCTCCTGTAAATAGGCCTCTATGAGCCCTGATTTTATTCCAACTCATCATCTATGGTAAGATATATATAATAAAATAGAAAGCATTCTGCAGGACAGAGAGCCATCGAACCTGACATTTTCCTCTGGAAGAGTGGGCCAAAACACCTGTTGGAGGATGCAGAAGTGTAGCTGAGAGCCATTCAGATCTCTTGTTGGGTTGTACAATAAAAGAATAAGTGCCATAATTTTTGTCTACACTATTTTCATTTGTTATGTAAAATAACAAGATGAATTATAGGTCGAAAATGTGTGACCCAAGTCAGTAAAAAGTACATACGCTGGTGGTTTAAAGGAGTGCAAGTTTCTTCCAACGTGAGTAGTGATGCCATATTATCATACTGTAATAGTTTTAGTGTTCAAGATTTATGGTGCAGTTTACTTCTGCTCTTGGATGCAAGAATAATGTTCTACTTTTGAAGCCTGTACATGCGTCACTGCACAGTAAAGGTCAAACAGTAGAAGTTTTTAAGCAGTGATAGTTTCAAACATCCACTGTTATTTATTTTGTCAGTACACATTGGTACATAATGATGTTCTCTCCATAAAAATAAGAAATCTGAAAAATGGAAATGTAAATTATAAAAAAATTAGGCTGCACTTTTGTAAGAGTAACATCCCAAAAACCAGTAAGACAAAACTGAGGAGCTCTGTGGCAGAGATCAGAAAACAGTGTCAGGGAAGTAAAAGCCAGCATCATTCAGTCTACATTCTGATGTATTGTGTCATTTCTAGCAAATGTTACAGCTGCAGTGTTTCTTGGAAGTTTTTTTGTGTATCAGGTGTGCTACTGCAGCTCTCCAATGATCCTAGCTACACTAGGTTCGCTACTTTAAAGGCAGCTGTTGTTGGAGAAATAACAAAAATATATGCATGAGGAGAAAGGATTCAGTGAAAGACAATTCAAAGAGATGAGGGAAAAAAACTATAAATGTTTAATATACTAAACTTTATAGCATTATGGAATGCAATAATGCTTATGTGCTACATATCTGTATATTTTAATTTTACAACTCAAAATACTGCATGCTTAAAACAGTGCTACATGTTTGTTCATATAAATTGTAAGAAATAAAAAAGGCATGCATCATTCTGCAGTATATTAGGCAAAACTAAAAGCAGAAAAACATTAATTTTTGCTACATAAATGTGAGCATGAAGCTCTGAGGTCCATGAGAAATGCCCTTTGCTTCATCACTCTGTTCCTGTCTTCTCACAGCTCTGCTACCTCTTCAGTCCTCTCTGAGCCTGTTTGAGCAGCGAATCAAAGTCCAGGTCTTCAAATCTGTCCTTGGCGGGTGACAGCTCTGCATCCCTGCTTGCATCTGAAGATGAAAGAGACTTTTACCTGTACATTTTCTGTTACGTTCGGTTCTGCTGAGAAATCTTTCTATACTGAATGTGATATAAAAGGATTTTGTATTGGCCTAGACCACTGCTTCAACATACATATTATAAAATAATTATGAACAAAGTCAAACAAATTCTCATTCTTTTCTCGAAATATTTCTTTCTTCTCTGTAGTACAAAGCTGATAAATCAGTGACTACCTCTACAAAAACAAGTACAGTCTCTTATCCATTTTGGAGCCCCTAAATCTTTCAGACACATTGTTTCAGCGACTGTTCATGGACCAATTACATAACTTCCATGGCCTTTCATCACCTTTAAGATCATGAACACAAGTATAACTGTCATAATAACTGCCTCATACTGAGCAACCCAAAGACAAAGGAAATCATACTGGATTTCTGGAGATCTTTTCCTGGAGTCCTTTTGTTCCTTCAGCAATTCGACTTTTTATTTCTCCTATTTCTCCTTTTTTTCCCATTCTGTTTAACTGTGTTATTGATGAGCTGACTAGATTTTGAATTTCCCCCTTGGGGGATGAATAAAGTGCATCTAATCTAATCTAATCTAATCTAATCTAATCTAATCTAATATTTTATTAAAAAAAAACGTAAATCATTATAAAAATAGTAATTATGTCATTCTCAAATGTTTAAGGATTTTAATATTTAGGTATTGCCATTACATTAAATCTTAGCATTTCAACTGGAAAAATCTGAGATGTTTGACTTTATAACATACTGTTGTTGTTATGAACTTGTTAAGTTATGAACTATTCGCCTACAAAAGGTTGCGCATATGGCATGTACAAATTAAGAAGAACAAATTCCAAATTTTGTAGTCTATTTCTAAATATTTACTGACAGACTTTTCAAGTTAACATGGTTAAGAAATAATAATGGAGGAAAATAAACAATTCAATATGATGCTACATTCAAGCAAATGTCTAAAATTCATTCAACTACAGATATGTATATATGTTTATGTGGTTTACTAAAAGAACAATACAACAGCCAAACCAAAATTAAAGTAAATTGTTACTCAAATTCAATTGAATTTTATTTATCTCTAAAGGGGAATTATGTAATTTGGCATTAATTACATATCAATCAGTCTGGAAACTTGGCTTTCTAAGGTCCCATTGGGGGGAAAAAAAAGAGCATTAGCGAAAGCACAATTATTTACATTACAAGTTTCAGTTCTTGTGCAACAGAGACTGAGACATAAAAGTTTTAAGTCAACAATGACAATTACATCAAGTTTTGTCTCCCCTCTCTTTTTCTTTCTCTACCCGGCTGGCCTTCAGCAGGAAGGTCCCTCCCCATATGAGCCAGGTCCTGCTCAAGGTTTCTTCCCTCTTAAAGTGGAGTTTTTCCTTGCCACTGTTTGGCTTAAAGGTTTTTTTCTCCCTCTGTGGGAGTTTTTTTACCTGCCATTATCCTTGATTTGGATTTAATATTATCATTTCAGTTAAAGATATTTGCTCGGGGGTCATGCTCTGGGTCTCTGTAAAGCGTCCTAGAGACAATTGACATACAGACAAATAAAATTGAATTGAACTGAATTGGATAAGAGATTTTTTAGCCAAACAAAAAATAAGGATAGTCCTTTGTCTTCTTTTGAAGGTTTTTTAATGCCTTTCATGGGTTATAGTAAACTGTCGCCTCACTGTACTTCTATGAAATTAACTGATAAAACACTATATACTTCATTACTTTTAAAAGTTTTCTCCCTTTACCCTTACTGCCTTATTTTCAGTGTAAGGCAGGGAGGAGGATGGTGACGGGCAGAAAAGGCTGAGAAGACTGGTGCCTCAGTTTCATTTCAGTCTGAGAGAAACCAGTCTGATCTAACAGGAGGCTCTACTGGATGAATAGCTTGGCTCATGTGAGGCATTTATCTCCTTATTAAACAAAATATTCCTTTCCAGAGATTCTTTAAATTTTTTTTGCACGTGCAGAGACTGCATGTCACTTGCCAGCAATAAGCTTTGAAAATTACATTTTGACAAAAAAGTATGATTACTGTATTTTCCCACCTATAAGTGACCCCGGAGTATTAGTTGCATGTGTCAAAAAATACGTTTTGAAGAGGAAAAAAATATATATATACAAGTCACATCGGGGAATAAGACAGGGTGATAACTGCCCTGTTGATAAGCTCCTTCCAGCAGCTGTTCAAGGATCCATCTGTGGACTTGCTCCTCCAGCTCTGGCCATCTTTCAGCCCGCAGTTAGACCTTCTCTGATTTTTTTCATAAGTGTAAGAGTTACTTCTGCTTTTCTCCAGTCCCCAACACGTTTCTCACTCACTCCAACTTTCTGCTGCTCCATTACTGTTTTCAGCTGCACATTTTATAATCTTCAGTTTAAATTCTGCAGAATAGCTTTATCTTTCTGGTGGCATATTTGTGTTCTCTCCGTCTTTATAGTTTACTCTTGTAATTTTTTCGGTAGCAGTGTTCAGTTGTTGTGAGTGTAGACGATGCCCTGTTGTTGTCATGGATGACATGGACAAATATTTTTGATATACAAGTCGCTTTGAAACATAAGTCACAGGACCAGCCAAACTACAATAAAAAAAGCGTGACTTCTAGTCCAAAAAATACGGTAGGTAGAAAAGCATGGTTTCTAAGACTCGTCTTCAGTGTGATGAAGAGTGTGATTCTGTTGTTTGATGTCTGTATGTCTCACCTAGATCCGCATATACTGAATTACAGAACTGCCTTCTTCCACCAAAGCAGATGTCAAATGGCAGCTCATCAGGCTTCCTTAGTTTGCCACCATTATCAATGGCTGCAAAAGCATCCTCCATGTTGTAGAATGTAACAAAACCATAATGGTCACTGTGAGAAACAAAAGATGGCAGACTGTAATGCTGACAAAGTAACTGATGACAAATTACAATTAAGGATACTTACCCCCTATCTCTGAAGTGAAGTGACACACATTCCACCTCTCCAAACTGAGAGAAGCGTTCTCTCAGTTCATTGTGTGTCATTGTTCTGCGAATGCGGCCAACATACACCACCCTGCGCTCATCCTATGTGAAAGGATTTTTTTTTCCCCAAATGAAAAAAAAAAAAAACATCCACACATCAGCTGGCTTGACAACTGTAAAATATCAATTTAATAAAATATAATTTCCATTTAAGAACTGAATTGAAAGCTTACTCACTATGGCTTTAAGTTTCTGGATCTTCATCTCCTGCTCCCTCCTGAGTTTTCTGGAGTCTCTGCTGCAGCAGAAGTGACATGTTACAATGAGAGGACGCAGATATTACCCTCTCAAAAAGATGCAACGCTCGTTGACATTTATCATTTTGTTTATATCATGTCAGAAACCTCAATGACAATAATCGCTGACCTGCAAACTTCTCTCCATTGCCGACAATGTATTTGTGGGGAAGGTGACCGGGATTGTGATGGAGACCTGGACTGAGACCAAGATCTGGATCTGGATCTGGATCTGGAGTATCTTGTTCTAGAGTAAGACAGTCTGTAGGGTCGGGGAGGGGAGTGGGAAACCCGGTACACAGGAGATGGTGAACATGAACTGCTCTCTGAACGAATGTGATGGATCCTGCGAGACAAACAAAACAAAAAAAAAAAACACAAACAAAACAAAAAAGTCAAGGATTAAAATCCTGGATAAGAAGCAAAGACTAAATCTGTGCAGGGATAACAGAAAATGACTACCTTGGTCTTTTTGGAGAGCAGCATGCAGAACTGGAGGAGGAGGAAGATGACGATGAGGAGCGCGAACGAGAGCGGGAGCTAGAACTGGAGCTAGAACTGGAGCTGGAGTCAGAGTCAGAGCGTGGAGATCTTCGATACCTCCTCTTGTTTCTGCCTCTGACAGGAGGGCTGGGTGGGGGTGTAGGAAGACTGCATGGGGCTGTTTTGTCTTCAACGTCATCTTTAGTGGCAGGGCTGTCTGAAAACTGCACAGCTTTGTCTGTGGACCGGGCCCTCGACTGTTCTGATTGGTGCTGCACCTGTACACCTGAGGTGTGTTTTCTGACTTCTTTTGCAACCTGAGTTATCACCTGCACTTCTGAAGTGATTTTGGTCATTTCTTTGGGCAAAGAGGGCTTTCCTCTACTATGATGAGAATAATCACTAAATACAACAGAATTATTCACAGACCCACAGTAATCATGATCAGAGGATAAATATGAATACATGTGAGTGGAGGTATGAGTAGCAGGTGTCTCTGGCAGACTTGTGTGAGTCTTCTTGGGCGGTAGAGGGCGAGGGTCAATTATCTGAATGGCCTTGCATGGAGGATTTTTCCATCTTGCAGGCCGCTCTTGCAGAGTGCTGAGGATGATTTCAGTGCAGAGGGGCTCGGGGATGTCCACAGTTTCCAGCATCTGAAGAGCTACCAGGTTCCCTGAAGTGTTTAAAGGTTCAAGTGGTTCGATACAGGACGTCAGCAGTAATCTGGAGGTCCTTTGCGATCCTGCAGGCTCAGGAATGTTAAAGTCTAAATGTTTGTTTGCTTGTAGATGTGAAGGTGAAGTAGGGATAGGCTTAGGTTTGTTCTCGCCAACTCTGTCCACAGCTGAAGATGAAAGGATAGAGCAAGTTAGACACAACTGGACATCAGCCTCCATTAATGCAGCATCATCATGGTATCTTTTAATCACTATGAATCATTGTGAATTTACCTTCACAATCAGAAATGTATGGACTGTCAGTAATAATTAAGAAATACAAAATCATAATAGATATGCAAGACCTTCTTGTTTTTCATTGAAGGTGGGGAAAAAAGGGAAATTTTTAAGGATGGTTTTGTTTTACACTTTCTATTTCAAATAGCAAACAAATGCAAACAGAAAACTGTGCTATAATAAGCAGAAAGCAAGCATCTTGTGAAAAGGTCTTGCAATCAGAACCAACGCAGAACTTAATAGCTTATAAGATGAGTTATGAAATGTTATGCAAATCAGTCACCATTTTGAGTGAATGTGATGGTAAATGAATGGAAACAACTGCATACATTCGGTGCTGAAATTAAAAAGAAAACCAATGGAAAACAGAGACAAATAAATAAAAGAATAGGCTGAGCACATACGCTGTCAATTACTGGACACATCACCTACCTCTGGCACCTTTAAAGAGAATCAGTGCACCCACAGCTGTGTTTGTCAGGCACAAGAATGAACTCAAAAAGCAAAGTTGCTTATCAAGGGAAGGCAAATCATACTTCATACCCGGGATCTTTTTTCAGTTAAATATAAAACCCCTTTTAGACCTGAAATATTAAAGATTAGTGTATATCAATATTATAAGTTAAAACAATGTCTTTCATTAAATCAGATAGTGGTAATGTTAATGTTTATGTTCTTCATGGTTTCATTCATAGCTCTGTGGATGTAACACAATGAAAACAGTAAACCCAGTGAGAAATTATCCTTTTAACTTGGTGTGAACCAAAGATTTTTCATGTTTTTTTTCCTTACCAACTTCTTAGTTTACCATATAAACCATTAGCACATTTCAATCCTGCAACACGTTCCAAATGAAAGTCCAAACAATAAAACCTCAGCAACTTCTCAATGAACTTTGCCATTTGTACACGTATGCACAGTCCAGATACATACAAATTCTTGTGTGAAGCTCAAGAGCCAAACATGTGAAAAAGCAAAAATGAATATAAAAACATTTTAAGAAAAAATGGAGTTGGGGGGAAATTTTGTATTATTTTTTTTCAAAGGAGAGAATAATTGCAGACTATTCACAGCTAAATAGAGATCCCGCAAGGTTAACGATTATTGCATCTATTCTGGTAATTACTGGATTTGAAAGGTTGATGTTGCACGTGGATGATGAGAATTGCAGTTGAAAGGTAAGTAATTAGCATGAAGTTTAACTGTTGCACATGAAAAAAAGGAATATTGCACATTAAAATATAATATTGCACATTGAACGCTGAATAACTGCGCATGGAATGAGGCAGCGGTGTTTTGTTGTTGGTTCTTACTCTGTTTTTGCTGCAAGTCTCACTGTGGCAGATAAAAAACCTTGTTTTTGTGTAATTATACTGTCTGCTCTGTCTCTGATTGTATATTGAGTCTTTGCGCCTGAAAGAACAGTGAGCTGGTTGGTGTGTGTCCGATGATTTTCAGTGCTTTTGTAGGCTGTATCTGGCCTGCCTGTATTCCTCACTATTTCCAGACTTGAAAGCTTCATGTCTTTTCTTGATTTTCATGTATACATCAGTATTAAATCAGGTCTTTTGGTTTGGAAAAATGCAAACCGTTCTGGAGGGGGTTGCAGACGTGACGTAGTCACTGACCGCCTCCATGCATTCATGAATGTTGTTGGTGGTCTCCTTGAGGATATCTGAGACCTCAAGGCAGCCCAGGTGGTAATAGTTCTGTGACAGCGTTAGTCTCCAGCTATTGGTGCATGTGGGCTTTAGTATGATTGCAAACGGGTCAGACTTACCAAAATGGGTTTTATGCTCAATGAGGTATGCATCTCTGATGTTACTGTAGAAATGGTCGAATGTGTTGTTGCCTCTAATGGAAAAATTCATAAACTGATGGGAGTTTTGGCATTGTTGCCATTCAATTTCACAACATTTAAAAGGTATTCTGGCATTTCAGATACCAGATGATGAAATCTGCTACTACTTTAACTGAAAGCTGAAAAGGGAAGGTTTAAAATGACTATACTCGGCTGAAGCTAGTTCTAGCAGTGATCTCACTGAACAAAAGATAGTTGCTGCGGTTGCAGACTTGATTGTGGTTTTGATGTCGAGATTTTTTTTGACAGTTTTCAATTGTGATGCCAATGATGTGATGCCTGAGTGAGAGTGCTGATGACTGGGCTGGCATCTTTCTTTGACCATGAAAACAGAAGAGCATTTTAAGAGCAAATCAAAGATCCAATTTTTCTTTTCACTGAAAACCTTTACACAAAAAGAAAAGTGAATAACCAAACAACCACTGTCCAGCCATCTCATTGATCTGTGTACTCACCTTGAGTTTCCTCAAACTGTTCCAGCAAGCTGACTAGATCAGACGCTTCAATTCCTGATGGGAAAGAAAAAAACCAAAAACAAAAATATGAAATTACATGATCGCTTCGGAAGGATGCCCTTTTTCAGGTCTCTATTCTCTTATCGTCATAACAATTTTCTTTTTTATTGCTATTTCCACTTGCTGCTGTAACGATGTAAATTTCCACATTGTGGGACAAATAAAGGAATATCTTATCTTATCAGAAATAGCTTCTCTGCCAATCATATGCCTTTCAAGGCCAAAAGTTCAGGCCTGAGAGCACATAGAGGAGGGCCTGATGTAACTACCAACTTAAAATATTTGTCACAGCAAATATTTTGGGTTTTTTTTCCTTTTAGATTTTCAGGCTTTCAGGCACAGAGAGAGAGAAGGGTGAAGACATGCAGCGAAGCGTCACAGGCTGGGAGTCGAACCTGCGACTCCTGCAGGAGGACCGTCGCCTCCGTACATGGGCCACCTCCCTAAACCATCACAGACATCCAGACATCACAGACCCAGATAAGAGCAGAATTATTCCGCCTCTATTAATCTCTACTAGGGATGGAACGGTTACTGGTATTACGGTAAAGCGCGGTAAAATTTTACGTGATAACGATTATCGTTTATGTTTGACTTCGTCTCATTATCGCGGTCGATTACCGGGATATGTAATAACAAGCCTCATTCACGTCAGCAAGCGACTCGCAACTGTGCTCGCGTGAATTTGTAGCTTGTAACATCGGCATCATAACGTGAACATGGTGGAAAGTGGTGATAGCACACAGGACATTGAAAAATGACATCGAAAAATGACCGGAACGATGTTCTTCTGATGCAGTTCAAATATTTATTTATTCCATTATCTGATCCAAAAACCATAATGGCGGTAGTTAGCGCCACAGCGGTTAAAAATACTTTTGCCCTTCTGGGTCAAACACCGAACCAATAACAGATAACAAGCAGCTGCCTTTATACCTGACTCTCAGGTAACAACACAGCGACACCCACAGACACACAGAGTGAACTACAATTCATAACAACATATTTGGCTCCTATACAATTGTTTCTTTATTTGCACATTTATACTTATTTAAGGTTCAGCTTAAAGTCAAAATATTATTTCATTTGAACTTGCACTATAATTTTTGTTCCTGATAATTGTTTGCATATTTTGACCTACTATGGTTGTTAAAGTGTTTATTTAAATTTGCACCAGACAAATAAGCTTTGTTCCTGTTTCTTATTTTGTTCATTTAGAATAAAATCTCTTTCTGTACCAGTTGTTTCTCCGTTTAATGTGAAAGTTTCATTTTGATAAGATTTTGGCTTCTGATGTTTCAATATGACAAGAAAATCACAAGATTTTGTGAAATTATTAAAATGTATGTTTTTTTTTAGACATTTGTACAGCAATTAAGAATATCGCGATAATATCGTAAATCGTGATAATTTGGTCACTATAATCGAGATATCAAATTTTCCACATCGTTACATCCCTAATCTCTACACATGCTCATGTCAGGCTGCCTTTGTTGTATCTCAGAATAGCAGTAGTGGGTAGTACAAAAACACTAACTTTAAATAACACACAACTCTCAGAGTACATATCAATGTCACAGGATTTAATCTTGTTTGGTGTTCTGCTTGGCCATTCTCTCATGTTTATTTCCTCACTGCTTCAATCATCATTTTCTTGGCTCCCTTAAGATCATGTACTTGTCAAGAGCGATATAGATGATGAACAGATGGAAAACACTCAACCCTCCTAAAACCACAACTCATATTTAACAGTTTAGGTTTGAGCAGATTAAACTAAATTAAGCCAAATCACTGTTGAATGTCACGTCATTAGGCCGTAAAACTATCTTTCCCGGTCTATCTCCCCAAAATATCGAACTGTTCCTACTTCGGACTGAGTGAATCATCATAAACACAATTTACCTGATTCGACTGCAGCACTCTGCACTCCATGGCTGGTTTGAAGGGATGGTGGCTCCTTGGACACACTGTTACTATGGGGAATGTCTGCTAACTCCTCTAGGGGTTTTTGAGCCTGAGGTTTGTTGCTTTCTGAAGCAGATCTGGTTTTTGCTGAAGATTCAGAGGAAACATCTGGAGGTATTACAGTAACCTTGGCCTTAATTTCCTGAAGCAGATTGTCGTTCTGTTTACATTCCCTGTTGAGAAACAACATATGGGGCTCTGGCCCTGAAAAGACTGCCCATCTCTGAGGAGTCGTGCCTGAGGACTGATCTTCTCTGATGTTTTGCAGGTTGATAAACTCCGTTCTGGACTCTGATGAGGAGCTAGCACTGAAAGGTGATGGTGTCTGAGGAACAGGCAGGGAGACAAGGACGGGATTTGGAGGATCACTACTACATAGTTTTGGCTTTTTCACTGAACTTTTCTTTCGATCAGGCACAGTGACATTCGGGTTCGCTGTGATGTCTGTGAGTGGACTCGCTGGTGACAAAACTTGGGATTCAGTCCTTGGGTGCTTTACCCTGCTGCAATGTAGATGAGTGGGTAGTCCGGCCTCAGAGGGGTGAGGGGGTTGCAGGTGAAAAGCACAGTGTTGAAGTCTTGTAATCAGGTTTGTGAAAGTCTGGATCAAGGGTCGTCATCTTTGGTTGAAATATGCTATGTTGCTGTCCCTGAAAACAAAGAATGGGGGTCAGCTCTTTGGGGGGCTCAGGAACAGAGGGCCACTTGGTGGTGTAGTTCCCCTGTTTCTCCACGAGGGGCTGTCTTTCCTGGCGAAGCTGCCTGTATTGTTGCAGGCTGAGAGATCTGGCCTTTCTTTCGCCTTTCTCTGGATGAACATTAGTCTTACTATCATTTCTTTCTGAGGATAGTGTTGAAAGTTCAGGTGCTGAACCTGTTAGATTTTCAAGTGCTTCTGTGCTTTTCATGGCACCTGAATCAGTTTCAATCATCTGCTGACAAAATAGACTTTTCTCATTCAATCCATTTTCCATTGATTCATCAAACAATGCCACTTGAACAGAGCCAAAGCTCACTCTCTTCCTTCCTTTGGATGGTACAACTCTGGATGAGTTTCCATTAAGCAACACACTTTTCAGGAGTCTGTCAACTGTTTTTCCATCTACCACATGTTCCTCCTTCGTCTCTTTCATAGGCGCCTCGTCATCAGAAACAACATTTATCTCCTCATCACTCTCTTCAGTGGGTTGTTCATACCTCCACACCTCTTCCTGAGAGAACAAGGAGCAGTTTTCGTTTAGTGTGCCCCCCTCCTTCACATGAAGCTTCAGACAATAAGGGTGCATGAGCTTCACCAGGCTGACAAGAGAGTCTGAAGGGAAAACATCAACTTCAGACTCGGCCGTCTTATTTTCCGAAGAAAACAACATCTTGCTTTGTCTTTTAAACATCTGGGGCAGACCACCCTTTTCTCTATCAGCCTTGATTTTTAATTTTACATTTGGTGGTTTGGGTCTTGGTCTGAGTCTGTGGGCTGGAGATTCTTCCTGAAGAGAAAAGAGTAAGAAAAAATTAGGTCCAAAGAGGCCAAAAATGTTTAAGCAGCAGAAACAGTCAATAAAGGGACTAGTGCTGGGAATTCACAACTTACTGTTATTAAGATGCTTTGTAAATTTCTTTATCATAAAACCTCAGGCTAGACAGTACTTAACTTATGATTTATATTCTTATTTTGTCAAATGAGATAAAACTATTCACTGCAACCGAGTCCAGGGCACCAGAAGGACCGAAACAGTGGCTACCAGATGAAACAGTCCAAACTGCACAGAAATCCTGAAAAAATAAACTGGCTGAGTTTTTTTTTTTTTTGTATGTGTCTATATTCAGTTTTATTTACAAAGATATTGTCAAACAGTGTATGTAATGCCTTTTATCAATGGGTTTGGATTGTCTTTCTGGACTGTCAGATCAAAAAAAAAAAAAAAAACTGGAATGAAAATCCCTCACACTGATCTATTGGAACACGACGGCTGAACAGTTTTCTATATAAATTAGGTTGAACTAAGAAGCACTGTACATTTTAATACGTACAATAATACATACAACACAATACATTTTGATCTAGGACTGGTTTCCACCCACCACTGAGGGGTTTTTCTGCTCTGCATGGCTCAGGAGCTCCGTGTCTGGCAGCGTGTCAAAGGGAGACAACATCCTGCAGTCATCCTCCACACTGTCCAGCATCTCGGTCAGGGCGGACAGCAGGATCTCACTCTCTTCTTCAATACCATTTTTGCTCTGAAGAAGAGAAGCAGAACAGAAATTTAGCTGTTCATCTGTCAAACTGTGGAAGTATATAGCTTCAACTCCAGTACTGAGAGCTGCAGACTTGCATATCCCTGCAACAGCGCAACTCACGAAATGTGGATTTTATTTCATATTTATGGAGATTCTCAAACCTAAATGCTACTCTAGACTGTGTTTTCCTTTCTTTTTTTTCCCTGTTTGGTTTGGGCAGAAATTGACATTAAAATTATGAACTTTCCATATAAACTGATATCTTAAACTGTTTTGCACTTTTTGTGCTGAGAATAATTTATGTTAGATTTATGGACATTGTTTTGTATAAATCAAATTATACCCTGATACACTTTTGCTTTATGTTTGACTCAATTTGTTTTTTTGGTCACATTTAAAAGTAATCAAGTGTGAGAATGGAAAAATGTATCATCAGTTGTTGACATTTAACAGAATGATGAGTCAAAAAGTGGAAAAAGAATAATTGTTTAGATTAATCAAAATTGATCTCAGTGTGGCCAAATAATAGCCAGAAAGGTCTGGAACATAATCATGCTGGTGTTGCACTTTAACTATAGATGATGAACTGACCCAGGCAAAGTCCACCTTAGCCTGACTGAAATACTGTGGTGGGACCCTACAAGAGCTTTGCATTAACAAATGCTCGCAAACCTCAATTAACTCAAGTCTCAAGAAGAGCAGGCCCAGATTCCTCCACAGCAACGTCAGAGACTGAGACTATTACGACTTATTATTATGTGATATGCAAAATATAACAATTGAAAGAAGGTGTGCTTTCTATTTCATAACGGCTGCATATCTTCCATTCATACAGACCACACTGATTCACTTTTTTTTTTTCAAATATCTGATTTTCTGATTTTCTTTAAAGCTGTGCTAATAAATTATTCTCTGGTGACTTTTACGCATGTGTCCCACCTTTACTGAGAAAAGTCATAATGAAAATACTGACACATATTAGGGATTGTTTTTTACCTCTGATATAAAAGTGTTTTTCATTTGATTTTTCATACTGATCTGCTTTTATTCTGACCTCTGAGGCAACAGCAGAGTCTTCAAAAATGGCCAGTATGGAGTGATCCACACAGGACTGTGCATCCAAGTCCACACCTCCCACATCACTTCTGCTCAGGACCAACTGCAGACACACAGGAAAGAAAAGCTGTCATGCTGTATTAGCATTATCATATAGACTTCAATGCACTCTGTGCTTATTTCTACCTGCTGTGCAACACAGTGCTTCTTGGGTGTGACCAGAAGCTGAGGAACATGAACACAATAAGATTGAAATCAACCTTTCCAGCATAAACAGGAAGAACCAGCTGTTCTCACTAACTTTCAGGCACAGCCAAGTTATTAGAAAAAATGAAAAAAAAAAAAGTCAAAAGGTAACTTTGTACTTTACAGCTACAAAGTTACAACTACAACTTTGTAGTTGTAAGGCATGATCTAAATGAAAACATTAAGACAACACTGTGTAAATTGGAATCTTCTAGTCCTTTTCGGCTGCTCCCTATTCAGGGTTGCCACAGCAGAATAATCCATATGGTTTTACTGGCACAAGTTTTATGCCGGATGCCCTTTCCTGAAGCAACCAGGATTTGAACCCGGACGTCCCCTGCGCTACCCCACAGCAACAATGACACCTGAATAAATGTTTGAGAATGACAGTACTGAATAACAGTGTTACAAACAAAAAAAAAAAAAAAACAAGGTTCTAAATATGTATTTTGTCTTCCAATCAAAAACTTCAACTTGACGACAATCATTTTCAATTAAAGAAAATATTTGAATCATCACCAATATTAAGCATGACAATTTTATAATAGCTTAATGCGTCCTCATTCGTGTCTGTTTTCATATAACTTCATTGTAAGACTTTAATTTGTTGTTATTAGAGTGGATTTTTTTTCCCCACTTGTTAAGGCAATAAATGTTGTGGTATGTTCATTCTTGGGATTCAAGCACTGAAAATAATTAAGAAAAGAAAAAAACATTCTGACTGGCTTCCCTAGTTTTAGTGTTGCATTTCAAAGAAGCAAAAGTGCAGCTTGAGTTGAGGATCCATGGTGAAAATGAGTGTATGCTCTTGGGGCGGGTATAACAGCTGCACGACATCACTGGAGCCTTCACGAGCTCTCCTGTCAGGGCTACAGGACATTTACAAAAGAAGACAGATGTTCATATTCATGCCTGCCTAGAGGCACAACTCGGCTTCAAATATTTGAAACAGCAACGGTACAGAGAGGATACTGAAGAAAAGGGACAGAGCTGAAGGTTCAGCCTTATCTGGACATCTTGTTCCTACAGTACGAGCAAACCAGCCTCGTGCCAGTTTTGATGTGTAATTATAAACATCAGCTGAAATTACTTCCAATATGCTGATGACGGAAATAAACGGACAGGTACACCATATAACTGGTCACTGAGCTGTCTCCTTGCCTACACTACTCAGACGTTAGGCTAACAGATCAGCTCAGCCACCTCCCTGATCTCTGCCTGCTGCTACTACGAGTTGGCTGCGGCCACGTGTCGCCGCGCGCCATGTGGCGACGTGGGCCGGTAAAATACGCCCAACTACGGAGGCTAAAATGTGCCTGTGTGGCTCATTGTATGTAAAATCAGTCAAAGTGAAAAAAACCGGTACCTCTCTGGAGGTGTTACAGGCATTTAAATTTCCGTCTTCGCCCCTCCACTGCGCCGCCATCTTGCTCCTCCACATGGTCGGATGGCAGGCCGGACGGAGGCACGTGGTCACCGGCTGGAGACGGCGCGCAGAACACCGATCTGAGATCAGATTAACACCACCGGCGCCCCCGGGGAGAGCAACGGGAGTGAAGAGAGGAAATCAGATCCCAGGTCAGCTATAAATTCTGCAAGTTCCGCGTTGAAAAATCGGTATTATTTTATTTAAAAAAAAAAAAAAAATCGGCATCACATTAATCAACAGATGAAAATACACTGCTGTGCTGATTACAAGATAACGAAAAAACACAAAAGAACACACATGAATGGCGCATACAAGTCCTACACTAATATGATAATATTTTCTCTCGTATCTTTTATTTAGTTTCAACTTTAATATTTTTCACAATGAATCATCTTGTCTAAGTTATTCTTTATATTTATTTATCAGCTCATAAAATAGCGTATTAGCTGACATGATTTACTCTGCCAGGCATAAGTGGAAGATAACTTCTCATTTAATTAAAAAATAGCAGTGCAAGTATTCAACAGTATTGTGCCATCATTACATTTTAACCCATTTCTTTCGTTTGAATTGTGTGATATGATACTCTCGGAAATACATTGAGTACTTGTGTTGACATAAATTTCTTCTTTTGTTAAGGTGCATATGTATTACTTCGCACAGTGACAAAAAGGATATGATAGTTCTTGTTTTTTTCTTCTGTCTGTACAGCTGTACAGGATAAAGTTAACTTTATCCTGTACAGCTCCACAGTTTGTTTTTCCACATATGACAAATCTTTATTAGACATGTGAGGTGAGAGATTCATACAAACTAGTATTTCCAGCTGTTGCTGAATAAATTTAAATATTGAGTGCAGAAGTTTTTTTTCTTTCATTGCTTATTCTCGTACACGATGTACTTATGCTTTTTCCACTGGTGCAGTCTCATTAAAGACTAACCAGTGAGTAATCTCTGCGAAAATGGGAGGGTTTGTCTTTCCCAGTTTGATCAACTTTTACATTGGAGCTTTTTCCAGGTGTTATCGATCAGTGGCTGTTTACCTCGGGATGTGTGCAATGAGAAGGTGAGTACCAGCTGAATATGTCTTTATCTCTATCTGAAGCTTCTTCCCTCTGAAGCTCATCTAAAGCTTGATCCTGTTTCTCCGCTGCATAAAGTTTCAAGCTCTGATTTGATAGGCATAGATAGATAAATCCTTCAAATTGTTTTACTGAGATCTTTGTTTTGTGTCTGTGAAAAACTAAGAATAATGGATCAAAAAGATAACTTTTTCTTATGGGTAAAGATAAAAACATCTTAGTCGAACATTTTTTTAGAAAGCATTTACACGCTATACATTTTTTCTAATGTATGGTTTCAGATGACAGCTTTGTGCATAAATAAAGTTTGAAAAAAGTTGCTGCACTATTTACGATACATTCAGATGAGACTTTGTGAAAGTATAGGAACAAGAAATTGAAAACAAACTCACCTCCTGCTGTGGATGAGGCACTCAGCACAGGACTGAACTACTGTATATTTCATAACAACTCAGATATCCATGTATGGACTTCATGATTCTGTTTGTGGACTACTGGTAGTTCTCATCTCTCATCATCTTTAAACCCATCTAAGCTTGTTGTGGCTGCCTCTACCTGCCAGTGGATAAGCTCTGGCAGAGAGGAGGAAGCAGGTGAAGCAGGAGGAACATCATAGCAGCACTTGAGTAGTCAGCACTGACACTCCCCAGGAATTTCTGCTCCCTCCTCTTCTCCATTCCCCCTACATAAATGGCTCTTCCTCATGGGGCCTGACTGTTGGAGCTGCTGAAATGTATAAGTGACAGGATGGTGAACTGCGTTATAGCAGGATGTTGGCAAGTCTGCATACAGCAGGGAGAATGAAAAGATGGAACTGTGTTGTGGCACAACAACCTGGAGGTGAACACAGAGAAAACTGTAGAGATTACAGCAGACGTCAAGAGGAGCCCCACTGATTGCTCCCTTTGCTATGACCAAACTCATTATCACTGTGGGAGAACAATACTGACACTATCAAAACAGCCCAGCAGAGACAAACTCCTGAGACAACTCAAGACGTTCAAAACCTGACTCAGGTTCACACGGCATTCAAGCAGTCTGCTCTGTGCACAACACTCAGTGTCGAGTTTGAGTCCATAGATCAGGAAACAGCTACATGTGACAGTCAAGCTTGATGGCCTGTCATCATCCTCTACCTCTATGGCTGCACTGACATGAAACATGTGAGCAAAGATAATTTAGTAACACTTTGCACACCTTGCACATAACCTACTGTGACATATCTCCATTGACGGTGCTCTGTAGAGCACAATACACAATAAAAGAATTGGAAACACAGCATAAATTAAGACATTGTTTCACTTACTCCATATTCAGACAGGCTTATACTATATTCCTCTGGTTACCAGCAGCACCAGTGTTGCCTTCACTTTCCACATTTTTTTCAACTTCTTCTTTTAGCCCTTGGTATTTTTTAAGCGTGTTCCTATTCCTTCTTGATGTTGCAGAAGCTATATCTATCATCACTGCCTTCCTCTAGAGTTTGTTGACCACCACATGCCTGGTTGGTCAGCCATCACCAGTTTATTGGTCTGGATTTTGAAATTCCGCAAGATCTTTGCTCATTCATTCATCTTTCCAACTCCAGTACATATGTTCATTATTTCCACTATTTTTGGCTTCTTTCTTTCTGTTGGTTAGCCTCCTCCACTGGCTCCCCATAAAATTCAGAATAGATTCCAAAATCCTGTTACTTGCATGGAAGGCCGTTAATGGACAAGCTCCATGTTACCTTCAAGACCTGATTACGCCAGCTTACTTGTAGTTTCTAGAATATCCAAAAGTAGAATGATAGGTTGGGCCTTTTGATATCAGGCACGGCTACTATGGAACCAGCTACCAGTTTGGGTTAATGAGGGAGTACATTTTATATGTTGGATACTTTTGGATACCGTCCTTTCTGCTTCTAGCGCTATATGACGACCTGCCGTTTGACCTCTAACTATCCTAGTGTTTCTCTTTCTTCTTTCTTTCCTTTACCCGGATGACCTTTGGCAGGAAGGTCCCACTTCATGAGCTAAGTTCTGCCTAAGGTTTCTTCCTGATTACAGGGGAGTGTTTCTTTAGCACTGATCCTTACCATTAATTTTTGCTCATGGATCATGCTCTGGGTGTCTGAAAAGTGCCTAGAGACAGTTTGTATTTATAATAGATGTTCCACAAATAAACCTGAATTGAACATAAATGAATAACCATACCTATAGCATATCACCAAAACAGAACAAGTTCAGAATTTATGCTTTTGTTGGCATATTAGAGTCAAAGAACCTACATTTTGTGAAGGATGCTCTTGACTGCTCACCTGATGATATTGTTGGAATTCTAACAATACATTTCAACAGGTAGGCTTGAATTTCTAACCTAACTCCAAATAACCAGTGTTAATTACATATTCTATTTCACTATTTCTTGGCCTAAAAGTAACATATTCTCATTTTCATTATTCAATTTATCACCTCTCTTCAATTTGGAATATTTAAAGCTATCCAATTTTTCATCACTTGCTTTTTTATTAGCCATTCATAATATCATAAATATTAATATATCTTCTTAGAATCAAAAGTCAAGCAGATCTCCTATTATACATTTGTGCTTTGAGTGGAAAGGAGGTATTTGCGTTGATCATCAGTTGCACTATTAAACCAAAACTAACTTTCTTTCTGTTCGTGGTTCACAGTGGAGTGATACGCATGATTGACTTAGCACAAGTTTTACATTGGATGCCCTTCCTGACGTAACTGGGATTCAAACCTCGACCTCCTGCATAGTAGGCATCAGCACTACAGAACTACCAATATTAAAGCTTAGTAGCGATACATTTTGTATATTTCGTAATTTCCTATTATGGTTGTGGAGGTGTAACAGTGTGTAAGAGACTTCAATGTACTTCATTTTGCATTTTACACACATATGGACTGTATTGTGTTTTTTATTATTCTTTATGCTATTATGATGAACCAAACTTTTACTGGTATGAATTGTAAAATTCCTGCACTGATCTGCTTTGGACGTTAATTGCGCTCTCTGCATATGAGTACAAATTACTAGCTGATTCAGCAACATCTCCTATCAACTTTACGCTGATAATAGTCAGCAGTTTCTTCAATGTTTTATTTTTATTTTACTAATTCTAGAATTAAAATGATTGCTGATCATTGCTCTGACAATGTAGCTGGATGTCAAATTGAGACTCAGAAATGTTGTTGGGTTTGGGTGTAATAGCTTTCAAACTCAAAGGCTGTGTCAAAGGCTAATTTGGAGGTGATTGCCTTGAATCTCAATTGGTCTCTGTTATGCATTTTTACTTATCTTTTAAAAAGCCCTTTACGGTCTTCAGACAGTAGGAAATATTCTTACCCTCAACTGGAATCGATAAAAGAGGACACATTACTTCAGATTTATTGTCCCTTCATTTTTTGTCAACCCATTTTAGAGTTCATTTTAAAGTATTTGCCCTTATTCTTAGGGCTTTGCATGGTTAAGCTCCAGTACATAACAGCTTTGTTAAAGCCTGTACTCCGCTGAATATTGTAGTGGAGTCAGTGGCTGACCCAGATTTGCACCCCTTAGCACGGACCTTGTGGTCATCTGACCGCAGACTGCTGCGTGGTTGCTCCTTTCCAAGTGGCAAATCTTCAGTGAAATCATTGATCATTGTTTTTATAATGCATCAATAGTTTTGATTCTTTTAAACTGAATTTTTGTATTTGTGCTTTTATATTATAATAAAAAAAATCTAATTTTGTGTCCTTTTTTCCATTTGTTTTTAGCATTTTTTTGTTATTCTAAGGAAAGGTGTTATACAAATGGAACTTAATTTACTTGAATTATTCACATACATTTCAATTGGAAAATACTTACTGGTTAAATTGTCGTTAGAAAGATATAGCCATGTAGCCATGAAATTTAGTTTAAGTATACAAATGGCATATCATCTCACTGAATATATGCTGCTTTTCATAGTATCACACGCACACACACTGTATACATATATATATTATATATATAGTTAAAATTTATTTTAATTTAAAATGAAATGGAAAATAAATGTTAAGTTTAATCAATTTAAAGCATTATTGATTTAATGTACTTTGACCTTAAACATGGATGACGACATGCTACCATAGCAAAAAAGCTAAAAACTATGAAACTGACAATGCAATAACTGTCTTTTGTGGAAAAGATGACACATTACAAAATAACCATTTTAATTTTAAAAACACTGCCCAAGAGTATTGAAATATTGATATTTAGATTATTCTTTACCTTGAAACTGAAAATATCCTGGATTGTGGTTTTTGTTAACATAGAGGCTGATGTATTTTATTGAGTCAGCCTGCAGTAACATGTTTTGTCCAGTAGAAGGCAATATTGGACACATTTCATCAAGTTCTAATACTTATTTTTCATTGGCTTTATTGAGTTGTGAATCAGTTTATTTCCTGTGGGTGAACTGCACCACACCAGCTACATATACCCACAGTTAAACAAAATCAGACAGGAGGATTATGTATCTGATACCGTGAGTAGACCAGAACCATGAATGCATGTTGATCAACTCTTTATTTGTGTTATCTTGTGTTTTTTTTTTTTCTTCTTCCCTTCTGTCAAGCTCTATAGATATGCCTGCCTGGTTATCTTGTGCTTACCAGCGAGGAGTTGACCTTTCTGCTGAATGTCACGATGGATTCAGGAGCTGGAACATATTAGCAGAGAGGGAAATTTGCTCATGTACAAGAACTTTAACAAGGACACACAACCCTCTTTCATTAATTCTGATCTTCAGGGCTTTCCAGTGTGTTCACTATACCAACCAAATATACCTTTTCTTTTTTTTTTTTTTTTTTGCATTATCTTGTAATCCTATGTTTTCTTCAGTTCAGTTGCTTCATCTGTCTCCATCTCACTTACAAACCACCTCCTGCCTCATCTTCCACCACTCATAACACACATTACTGTCTGAAATGGGGCCAAAGCATCCTCCAGTCTACAGCGGGTGAGGTGCTTGCTGTTCAGGAGTGTGCAGAGGCATGTGTAAGAGTGTGTGTAAAGATGTGGGAGGAGGGAGGGGTGCTGTGTAAGTGGGTCACCTTACTGCCGTATCCAGCGCTCAACTACCATGTCAGTACACGGCCCCCCGATCACAAACAGATTTGACCCACTCTGCATTCTGCTGTCCAACATTTGCACAGTTTTTCACAGGAAATGTAAAATTCACCAACTCAGTTCTGTTAAGCTCTGCAGAGTCCCAGACTTTTACTTGAGGTCTTGTGGGGGGGGAGAAAAGGAGGTAAAACAAGAAAAACAACCTCCCTCTGCTGCTTTTTTCTCCAGCGCTGCTCATCCCTTCCTCACTCTTGACCTGCAGAGGGCCTCCCACAGTGCTCTTTTGGCACGTTTGAATTTTTAAAGAACCCGGGAGTTGTAAGGAGTCAGGTATTCACTCTCCTCTGTCTGTCTCACTTACACTTGGCTGCGTTTGTAAGTGTTTTTCTATATGGCTTCCAGTCATCTTGGCTGCTCAGTCATGCAATGTTTAGTATATGGACTTCCATGACCTTTTAAGTATTGTGTAACACCGGGAGCAGGGTCTGATAAAAAGGTAAAAGCACTCTGATCTTTAACATGACACTTGGGGAAATGTGGTACTCACTGGCATTACTTGGAGACTGGCTGAGTTAGGAAGTTGTGTAGCTCTGTCTCTGATTTTTCTTTACTTCAAACAAGTTGTGTTCTTTTGCTTTCATAGTTGAGGGGAGGAATGCCCTCCCACAAGGCTCAGAGAACATCTGCTAGTAAGAAATGAAGGCCTGAGAGAGATAGAGGAGGAGGAGGAAGGGGACTTAGGTTAATACAGAAAAGCAAAGAAGGTGAAGAAAGAACCAGAGAGTATGGAGAGAGCTGGAAAAGGGAGGAGGGAAAATGAGCATACCTGAGCCTGACAAGCCAATACTTTCTACAGGGCAGCAGAGGTGAGAAAATATCAGGTAAATGGTTGGTGACTTACAGGTGTAGATGTTCCCATCCACATGTGTGCACACAAACGCAAACAGCATGGCAACAGAAACTTGCATCAATAATGTAGCTGAAAGAAACAGGATGGAGATTGAGCCTTACATAAGAGTTTACAGAAAGCTGGCTCGTCCAGAACTGCCTCTGCCATTCTCCACTTTTCCCTCTGACCAGATGCCCTTGAGAGTTCTTCAGCTAATCAACAACCATATTTGCCTTCCAAATTGACTTTTTTAGATAATTGAGCAGCAACGAAGATATGAGTGGCACTTTCTGACTCTGGGTGATTTGTTGTACTATGAGGAGCAGCATTCTTTCTTTAATCAAAGGCTTGTTTGAGACAAGCACAACAACAGTTAGGACTCTGGAGATGAGCTTTATGGCTGCTGCTGTGGACTGACTAATAAGGCTAGTATTGGTCCAGGTCACAGGGGTTACAGAGGCATGATGGAAGTTCAACAGATGCTTTTATACACTCAATTCAATTCAATTCAGCTTTATTTGTGTAGCATCTATTACAATACAAACTGTCTCTAGACATTTTTCAGAGACCCAGAGCATGAGCCCTGAGCAAATATTGTTAACTATAAGTAATATTATTAAATCTTAATCAAAGAAACAATGGCAAGTAAAAAACTCCCCAAGCAGGCGGAAAAACCTTTAATCCAAACAGTGGCTAGATAAAACTCCCCTTTAAGAGGGGAGAAACTTCCTAAAGGGGACCATTTCATGGAAAATATTAGCTAATTTTGACTTTGATGGCAGTAACGCATCTCAGAAAAGTTGGAACAGGGCAATGTTTACCATTGTGTAGCATCCCTTCTTCTTTTATTAACAACTAACTGTGCTGAACTGAGGAGAGCAGTTGATGGAGTTTTAGGAGAAGAATGTTGTCAAATTCTTGTCTGATGCAGGATTCTGAGATGCAAAGATGCAGGCTTTGAACTGTCTGCTGATCACAAGCTGGATGGTCTCTCTCCTTGTTTCCAAAAAGAATCTCAAATTTTTATTCATCTGACGACAGAATAGTTTTCTATTTTGCCTCAAACCATTTTAGATGAGCTTTGACTCAGAGAATATGGTGGTTCTGGATCATGTTCATATATAGCTTCCTCTTTGTATGACCCAGCTTTAACTTATTTGTGGATTGCACAGCGAACTGTATACACAAGCAGTGCCACCTGAGGGTCTGAAGAAAAAGCGCATCCAGTTTTGACCTTCAGCCTTGTCCCCTGTGCATAGACACTCCTCCTGATTTTCTGAATCTTTTGATGATATTATGTACTGTAGATGGTGGGATCCTCAAAATCTTTGCAATTTTACATTAAGTAAAAAACTGTTCTGAAATTGTTCCACAATTTTTAGATGCAGTTTGTTGCAGATTGGTGAAGCTCTGCTCATCTATACATCTGAGAGGCTCTGCCTCTCTGAAATGCTCCTTTGTCATGTCATGTTACCAACCTGTTGCCAATTGATCTAATTAGTTGTTCAATTTTCGTTCCATTTGTTTTTGATTTGCACAGATGACTTTTTCAGTCTTTTGTTGCCCCGTTTCAACTTTTTTGAGATGTGTTGCTGCCATTAAAGTCAAAATGAGCCAATATTTTCCATGAAATGGTAAAATGTCTCAGTTTCAACATCAGATCTGTTCTGTCAATAGTCAGCAATTGATCATAGCAGAATACTTAGATACCAGATATGTTTCTCACCAGTAAGACGCAACAGCATAACAGTAAAAAGAAGTGATCATCAGGTGGAATCAAAACAGTTTTGAATGGCTGCTAAGGCTGTCTTCTGGATGGATAACTCTGCATTCCTTTGGTAACAACACATGCCAAAATAACTTCATAAGACAATAGTTTTTCAGGTTTTATAAATAAATATTTGTGGATATCAAGGAAAGTAGAATGAACAGTTGAACCACTCTTGACAGTTCAAGAAAGTCCATTTCACAGCCACACAGCGGGCAGCTTTGATACTTGATTAGCTACAAAAATACCTTTCTTGTTCTCTTTTGTTATTTTCCTCTCCAATTCCTTTTCCTCACCCTCTATTTTGTGCTTACTGTGTCTTTTGTGCTTGAATTTCCCTTCACAGCTTATTTGACTGTTATTTGTCTGTTATGTAAGCTTTGACTATTCTCTAACTGACTGTTAACATGTGTGCGCTTGTATATAAATAATTATGGTGAGGTGTTAGACAGCCTGCTGTGCGCAAGCATTCATCCAAAAGATTTAAGCTGTTGCTGTGAAATTGTTAATGTGGCCAAATAAATGCAAGAGCCCCAATTTTCATGTATAAAAAATGAGTGTATATGTAGAAGCTCATCGTGCTTGTGCTATCCTTTTTCTGCCACATTACCATGGCGACAGTGCCCTCCCGGGGTAATGGGGGACGAGTGCGCCAGAGCTATTTATTCACCCTTTCTCCCCCCCCTCTGTTCCTCCCTCCCTCCTTCCATCCATCACCCTCTTTTCCTCCTTTTCTGTTTTCTTCCAACTCTTTCACTTACTCTATCTCTGCCCGCTTCCTCCTGCCACCTTTCCATCTTTCCTCTCTTCCATTTCCCTCTTTCCTCTGCTCTTTTTTCCCCTCACTGATTGGCTTAACTCTCTGCTCCTCAAAATGAGATACCACCTAATGAGACAGAGGGTGAGAAAGGGGAGGGGACAAAGAGCAAGTGTCTTTAAAAAAAAAGAAAGAAAAAAGGGGTAAGGAGAAATATGAGGGGGAGGTGATCTATGCAGACTTCTGTTCCTCTTTTCATGTAAAAACGGAAGCTGGCTATTTAATTTTGGAGGGAAACAGCACATGCTGTAAGTCAATTCATGTTAATACATGTTCTTTTCTGTCTTAGATATGTGTATTTGCGTGAACTTTATGTGTTTAGTCTTACAGAGCAACGTATCTGGATGGAACATGTCGGATTAGTTGGGGTCATGACTTTTGTAACAGTTCTGAATACATGAAAGAGCAGAGGTTTTACAAGTTGCTTTCAGTGACGGCTGACAACTTTTTCATCCGCTTTAAGCCTCACAATCTGCAGGTAGGTGTGTGAACATCCCGAGCTTCTTCTAAAATGGTAACACAATGAAAATGAGCAGACTTATGTTGATGGATAAGTTAGTTATACTGTTGTAACAGTTTAACTTCATGTCTGAAAGTGAAGATTTGAAACTCCATTAATTTTATTCTGTGCTTATGTTGACTCAAGTTTTCCCCCAAACAGTGGTCAACAGCCCCAACAGGCTTCACAGATAAAGATTTATTTGTTTTGTGTATGCATTACATGCATACACAAAATAAAACAAATGCAGGCTGCAGCCTGCATTGGCGCTTGAGTTGTGCTCGGATGAAGTCATTGGTTGACTTGTAATGGACTCCATCTCTAAGCTAAAGCTGGTTAGGGTTTCACCCAGCAATAACTGCTTTATTAGTAATGAATCAACTTGCATGGCCATACAAAATAATAGACAACCATTTATTGCAGGTTTTTGCCATATTGATATTATGCATATTGATGGGGTTGGAGGGTGAGTGGTAGAAGGGGGCCACACAGCTAGCCAAGATGACTTCCTGGTCTAGTCCTGTCTGTGGCACTCACGCCAAAGCCCATTTGAAAAGATTATACTTAAAAAGGAAAGTAGGTTTGTTGGACAACTGAATAATGTAGCTTTATAAAACAAAAAAACAAAACAGAATTATTGCACACACACTTGTTTAGAACTACAACATGAAATAGGAAAAGTTGGGACATTTTTTTTTTAATTTAAATAAAATTAAAACTAAAAGAATTTCAAATCACACGAACCAATATTTTATTCACAACAGAACATAGATAACATCATAAATGTTTAAACTGAGAAATGTTTTACACTTTTATCCACTAAATGAGCTCATTTTAAATTTGATGCCTGCTGCAGGTCTCAAAAAAGTTGGCACAGGGAGCAACAAATAGCTATTTTAACAAGACATTTCAAAAACACTCAGCTGGGAGAACATCTAGCAACTAATGAAGTTGTTTGATATCAAGTCTGTAACATGATTTAGCTATAAAAGGGATGTCTTAGAGAGGCAGAGTTTCTCAGAAGTAAAGATGGGGAGAAGGTCTCCAATCTTTGAAAGAGTGCATTAAAACAATCGTGGAACACTTTAAAAACAATTTTCCTCAATGTCAAATTGTAAAGATTTTGAAAATCTCATTATCTACAGAGCAAAACATCATCAAAACATTCAGTGAAACCAGAGAAATCTCTGTGTGTAAGGGACAATGGCTGAAGACCTTTATTGGATGTCTGTGGTCCTCAGATGACACTCCATCACTCATCGGCATGATTGTGTCAATGACATTACTAAATGAGCCCAGGAATACTTCCAGAAACCACTGTCAGTAAACACAATCCACCGTACCATCTGCAGATGCCAACTAAAGCTCTGTCATGCAGAAAGGCATGCCTGCAGAAAGCCATATTTGAACACGGCCCTGAAGCACTGTCGTGTCCTGTGGACCAAGACTCATTTAAAATGGACTGTTTTAAAGTGGGAAACTGTTATGTGGTCAGAAAAGTCCAAATCTGGCATTCTTCTACCTATATCAGGTAATGATGGGATCCGAATTCCAACACCAAAACTCCAGAAACTCATAACCTTGATGCCCAGACGTCTTCAAACTGTTTTGAAAAGAAGAGATGCTGCACCATGGTTAACATGCTCCTGTCCAACTATTTTGAGACCTGTAGCAGGCATCAAGTTTGAAATTAGTCTATATTCTGTTGTGAATAAAATATTGGCTCTTGTGATTTGACAGTCTTTTAGTTTTAATTTTATTCAAATGTAACAATCTCCCACCTTTTCTGGAATTTGGGTTTGTGTTTTCAACAGTGCACATGATTGGTCTTGATTGTTCACATCAGCAGAACAGCACAGCATTGTTGTGGAGAAAGGGTTTTACACTCCAGAAATGTGTTAATGTGTGGAAAATGATAAGTGTGTTTCAGTTTTGGGAAAACAATGGACCTCTTTGGCACAGAAGATTTGCAACGCCAGAGTTACAATGACTTACTACAAGACGAGATGTATAATCTAGGCAGTCAGTTGTCATTTTGTATAAAACCAAGGCCTAACAACTCTGTTTTCCCCACATACAGACAAACCTACCTACGCATCGAACAGACAAATGACATTGTAATAGAGGAAAGATCAGAGGGAGCTGGGGACAGTAGGAGGGAAAGGTGGAACGGAAGAAAGAGTAAAAAAAGAGAAGGGAGGGAGAGGGGAGGAGGTGGGAGGGCAGTATAGATAAATGGCTGGGGAGACAGTAAGATGAGTGAAGTGAAAGAGCAACACTGTGTGACATACTGCAGGCGGGAAGACTAACAGAGAGTAGATGGGTGAGAAAGGGAGACAGAGGGAGCGAAGAGGCATGCCAGATACCTCCTCCTCTCTCTTCCTTTTTCCTCACCCTCTTCCCTCCCCCTGCCCTCCCTGCCCTGTAGCAGACCTTCTCTGGATGGTAACAAGCCACTCAGATGGCTGCAGCACACACACACATGCACACACAGATTTGCTGAGGATCATTTCATGAATACACTTCTGTACATGTGCATGTTTGTGCCTTTGTAGCAGCAGTAGAGAACAACCTCTACATTTTTTAAGGGGTAAAAAAAAAAAAAAGACCCATATCACATGGTTGTTTTTCTCTCAAATCTGCCTCTCAGGTCACTTTGACAGTCCACTCTCTTCCTCCCTCCCTTTCTCGCTGTGGCACACTCTACACAGACACACACACTCTACACAGACACACACACTCTCGAGCACTCAGCCTCTCGTTCCCTCCCTTTCTCTTCCTCTTTCTCCCTCTCTCCTCCCACCTGAGCTGTAATTTGCAGGGCTGATGAGGGTGAGGGCAGAGCAGAGGCTGGAGCAGAATTCTCCTCACTCTACAACACACAGACATACGCTCACACACACACACACACACACACACACACACACTGACACACACTCGTTTTCAGTGTATGGCTACAACTAAGAGAATCTGATCCTTTGTGTGTGTGCTCTTTTTAACCTCTTCTTCCCCTCTTTCTCTTCTTTCCTCCTTCGTCGTCACTGCCTCCCTCCCCACCTCCTCTCTGTTTGCTCCCTGTTGGTGTGTGTCTGTGTGTGAACAGTGGGGATAACAGACGCTCATGTGAGCAGCCTCATTGGCGGCAGCTCTGACTGGTCAGAGAGAGGAGAGAGGAGAGACAGAGAGCAGGGATAACAGAGCCACCACCATCATTCTGATCGGATTCATACCAGACATGTGAGAAGATGTCCGTGGGCGGCTGCGCGTGTCCCGGTAAGTAGCTGCTGTGGTGATGGTTGCTATTAACAACAACCATACTGCTGCTGCTGCTACTACCAGTCGCTTACTTTTTCTGGTTGTTGTTGTATTTTGGCTGGTGAGTGCCACTGCTGCTGTGGTGTGACTGGGACAGAAACAGGGAAAAGGTGCCCTGGGGGCCCTAGGGGTCTGTTTGCAAAGGCTCATGGGAGGTCACCCCCAGAATAGATAGATCAACACGTTGTCTGCTTTCACTTTTATCTTTAGAGAGTCACAACAAGATGGCTTTAAAAAAAATACTGTTTGTTTTATTCTGTGTGAAGACTAAGTGTAGAATAAGATCTTTATTGGCACAGCTCACATCTGAGCATGAAGTTGTTGCTATGGTGCCATTAAATCAACTTAACTGCTTTTCCTCCTCTGGTGCTTGTTCTTCTTGCTTCTGCTGCACATGATTGCTGACTGATGGCCTGGGGTTAACAACAGAGCATCTCCAGAGTTAACACATATGTTACACTTATGTACACTCGAAGTGCCAAAAAATTGACTGCCCTCTCATGTAAAGGTGGAGGAAAAGTAAAGAAAAATCATGGTGTGACTTTTACAGGGCAAAGCTCACTGCCATGGATCAAAGGATTGCATGACTGATTCTGCACCTATTCCCACATAAGAGCTATTAATGAATGTTTGATGTTCTGCAGCTCAGGATTATGTCACTTAGATATGGAAAGGTTGATGAGGGGAAAGCGGCCAGACACTTCTCATACAGGTGCAGAAGACAATTTAATTACTGGTCCCAACATGGAAATGCAGCATTGCTCCATTTTGTTTCATTGTAATGAGTCTCAGCATCCCTGTGATACAGCTCTCATTGTTCTTCAAGCAAAGGGAGTCCCCATCCTTGTCTCTCAAGAGAATGGGAGGAGGTCAGTGAGTGCACACATGAGTGGCAGGAAAGCAGATACTAAACTTACCCTCACAAGTTACACTTACTTGCACCACAATTTGTGGCTGTTTTCTAACCCATCCACAGCTCCACTTGTCTTTGCCTTTAGAAAGAGGATGAAGTATCTGGGGTAAACCATTATCTAGCCTGATCGATATTGCCACAGGACATCTGGGAGCTGAGACACGGAGGGTGAGCCTGAGGGAGTAATATCTGTCATATTAGGCTATCGTATTGAGAGGACTGCAACCTCTGTTCCTGACAACAAGCACACAATTCCTTTCATTTTAATGACTTTAACCAGACAGAGGAAGAAAGAAAGAACAAGAGGAAAACTCTAGAAATAAACTCTGTTCTGCTGAGCCTTGGGCAGTATATTATGAAGTGTTACAGCAATTTATGCAGGACATGAAATATAATCCTGTAGGTGAAAATGTATTCATAATCATGATAGATATACTCAGAATCTACAGTTGTGCAATATTTAGCAGGGGGAGAGGTGGAGGAAGTGAGTATGATCGAGTTTTGTGTGTGAGTTGCTGAGTGTGTAGGGTGCTGTATCACCCTGAGGTGGCCTCTTCTCCTCTCTTCTGCCTCCCATGCCACAGTGGCCACAGCGGTCAAGCCTCAAACAGCCGGGACGTGGATAAAGAAATTTGGCCAACCACACATCCAGGATCATATTTCCCTACTGCCAGCCTCAACTTGGGAAAGCTGGAACACTAAACGCTCCCATGTTTTTTGTGGTTTGGAAACCCTTTAGCTGACAGATCATTTTAAAGGTGGAAATTTTAACAGAGAAATATTGCCGCTTATCATGCCTGTACAGTTGGAAGTAATACACTGATGTTGAAGGTGGATAATGTAAATCGTTGGGACTGCGATCAATCCAAACAAGGACAAATTCTCTAGACGTAGCTGATAACAATGTTTTTGAAACAAATAACGGCACAGTTGTACATTATTGTAAGTGCTTGTACAACATAGTTTTCATGTGTGTTTTCAATCTCTGTGCAGTGCTTGTGCTATAAGGGAAACGCTGCCACCTCAGCCGTTAAACAAGCCTGCACAGCAGAGGCAGGAGCGTTTGTTTAGAACCGGGCTTTAGCTATCTTGCGGTCAGATTGCATACTTAATCATCGTGGTCATGGAAATTTCCAAAAAAGAAGTATGACTGCACTCTTGTGCACTCCACTTTTGCTCTCACATTGTTCTCTCTGGTTCTGCTCTTTCTATGTTGCTGGAGTTTTCTGTTTTCTTTATACTTTTCTAGTTGTCCAGATTCATTTTTAGTTAGAGACATACGGCTGCTTTTTATTATCTAATAAAACGCATCTAATAAAGTTCTGTGAAAATCAGTAGATTTGCTGTTTTTTTATGAAGCATATATGCTTTATAAAGCATTTTTTTTTTGCTTTATAGATGTCAATGCAGATTTAGAAAAACTAGATCTTTAAAAAGAAACAGCGCATGTAAGACTTCCATAAAAAAGACACCATGGTTTCTTTCTTTCTCGCAGGCCTTAAAAAATGTGTGCAAAAGTGTTCACATTAAGGTAAATAAAAATCAGTGTAAACACTGGCTTCAATTTGGAATAATCATCTCCGTTCATTCATCCAGATGAACAAGCTTAACATTAAAGTGATGCTGGATAATTTGTACTCTCAATGCCAAGTTAGTGCCCCTCCAAAGTCCCCTTTGGTTTATAACAAACCGAAGGGGCTTGAGGGAAGCTGTGCTGGCCACAAACCTGAGGGAGAATGTAACGTATAAAATTATAGAATCTGTCTTTAGGTGCTCTTGTTCACCCTTGTTTACATTCCAGGGTCGTGTTCAACACAACAAGGATCCTCCCCCTCCTTGTGTGGCCTCAGAGTTTGTGCGAGTATGTGTGTGTGCGTGTGCGCACAGCATGTGCCCCAACATGTGGCTGACATAAACGGAGGAGTTACTGTTACTGTACAGTCAGCTCTACAAAGCTGCAGATGTTTTGTACTTTGAGGTCAGTTACATTCTTCACTGACCTACCCAGATGTTACAGTTACAAACCTCCTTACTCCTGCAACCGTACCCCCCCCCCCATACACAACCCAGGCCTCCGATCCTGGTTTGACTCTGCAGTGTATATACCTTCTTTCCTTCATCAGTCCCCTTCACTCACTCCTTCTTTCTCTTTGACTCCCTTGATTGCTAGCGTATGTTGGCTGGCTGGATGAGGGGGGGGGGGGGAGGATGGGGAGCGACGGAAAGGGAGAGAGGGAGGAGAGAAGGGGGAAGGGACTGTGCCCTCTCATGCAGAGAGTCACATGGTGTCCCTGATTGGAGGAAAATGAGTAAAGACTGCAGCCCTGGCTGAAATGGCAACAGACAAAAACACACAAAGGCTGAGCTGTTTAAAAACAAGTTGCACAACAAGCGAGCCCAAAGAGAAGGAGGGTGTGAGAGAGGGAAAAGAGAGAGGCAGTAAGCAGACACTGAACATTGAGGAAAGGTGGACAAAAAGAGGAAGAGGAGGAGGAGAGAAAGAGGGAAAAAAAGGAAAGAAGAGAGGTGACGAAGGGGGGGAAAGGCAGTGTTCAGAAGAGCCAAGAAAAGAGAAGCAAGAGGGAGATGAGCACTGTAGGAGCGCAGGGGTGGGAGGGAGTCAGAGTGGGTGAGACAGAGTGTGAGGAAGAGATCAGACTGTGTTTCTATGTTTTCTGCAAGAGTGAGCGCTGACGTGATTGGCTGAGGGTGGGGTGGGGGGTCTGAGTCTGAGATCAGAGACAGACAAAATGGCTCCCAGAGAACAGAGAACGCAGCATCAGGGCACTGTCATCTCCGCTCACACATCTGTCAGCTGACGCCAGCTGCCGTCACACACAAACACACAGGGACACTCACCAATCTGAGCCACTTGCAAAAGTGCATGTGTGTCTGTGTTAGTGTGTGTGTGTGTGGGGTGGGGGGGGGGGGGTTGGAGGGAGAGAAGTTGAGATGATGGACAGATTTTCTGATCATTTAGGTGCTTTAACAGATCAATGAAATATCTCTGCACTTTTATAAAGAAAGCAGATGTAACTGTTTCACATCTGAGCCTTTTTTCACTTTAATTCTTGCAATCATCTGGCTTGTTATAACATGTGACGCACTTGATGCTGAACTTCTCTTGTTGCAGTCTTTCTGCGTTTGAGTGGGGAATTCATTCAGTGAAAGAATACTGTAGGACAGGATGAAAACAACAATGCAGTGGCCACTAGAGGGCGATGTTATCAAAGGACAACCTCAGGTTGTAGGTCAGTTAGAGCTCCACAACATGTAATGATGCTTCTATGCAGAACTATAACAGAAGCATTTACATACTGTACACACGCTTTAATTTCTAATGTACATTTACTTAACAGCTTTGATACGTTCACATTAAAATAACATTACTGTGCTTTTATTTGTTCTTGCAAATGACCTGTATTTTTCACAATAATATAGTGTTTTCAAACACTATATTATTGTGAAAATATTTTTTTTTTTAAAGATTGAATTCCTTACCCTAAGATGAAAAAGAAAAGTAAATATTCCTAAAACATAATAAAATACTCATGATACAAAACAATTGCCACAGGAAATGTTATGTTAACTATTATGATAAATGCTTTGCAGTTAGAAGTTAAACATAGTCCTTTATATAAGTATTTATGTATATGTATGTTAAGCCTGTTTAGTTTAAAGGTTTTTCTCTGGTTAAAAGAGATTTTTTTTTAACTTGCCATTGTTTCTTTCCTGAATTATTTAATAATATTACTCATAGTTAATAATATTTGCTCAGGCGTCATCCTCACTGAAAATCTCACTGGAAAGCACCTACAGACAATTTGTATTGTAATAGACTATAAAAATGAAATGTAACTGAAATTAATCAAGCCACAACTGTAACGTCCACGAACATGCTGCCAGTCTATTGTAAATGTGGTGCTAATTTTTTGGGAAAAAAAAGTTTTATAGGCTTCTAGATTAAATAAACACACCAGGATGTCAGATTTAATTTCAGTACATTTCCTGATTCCTGTAAAGTAAGACAATAATCAAATGTTTTGACAACGCCAGGTTTTAAGCAAAACTTTGAATTATTCTGGTGATTTATATGAAATGAAACTCAAGGAACAAGTAAACTATGAGAGCAATGCTTGACGTGACAATCAAAGCTTGAAGGCTGATTTTTTTTTTTTTACATAACACTTAAGCAATGTTTAATTAATTAATCAATCAATCTATTTTTAGCTGTTTACCAAAAATATTTTCAAGTTAAGAGTTGTATTAAGAAAGCAAATGCAGATTTATAGGTTTAATTTGAGTTTTCTCATCCAAAGTGGAGGAAGGGTTTGAAAATGATGGCAATGTATCATCTAGCACTCTCCCCTTTAGGGGTTGCTTTGTTAAAGGAAAAACTGATTCAAAATTTACTTCAGGAACAGCTATTGTTTGCTTGTTTGCTTGTGGATTTATCAGGGAAAAGCATAGAGTTGATTCCAGTTGTCGTATTTGCATGTGGAAGGTGCGATGGTGAAACCCCTACATGTGGCTGAAGCTGCTCTACACAAAAAATGATCTGGCCTCTAAAACAACACAATAGAGACACCAGAGCATTACAAGTGGCCAAATCAACATTTTCACAAAATCTATCAAAGTAAAGAACACAGGAAGTAGGCATACCATCATCCAATAATCCATAAGAAGAAAACTTCATCAGTGCGAATAAGCAATAGAAGTGAAAAACCATGCACAAGCTTCAAGATCACAACGGTTTGACTTAATTTAGACTAAGAGGAAGAAGAAACCCCCTCAGAAAGCCAGAGCAAATCTTGGACCAGGTGGACAGATCTAACCTGTTTTCGATAGATGGATAGAAAATGCAATATCAACACAGTTCATGACACTAAGTACAATATGATCTGTGAAACATGCAGAAGCAGTGTGATGACATCAGCCTGTATGGTGTGCAATGATCCAAGTGTTAATTAATGATGTGGCAGTTTATTGATTATGTAACTGAAGACAGAAGAGGCCAGGTGATTTCTGGAAGATGTAGGGATAACATTGTCTTCTCAGATTTGACTAAGTGGAGCAAAGTTGATTGGACAGAGCTTCACAGTGCAGATGGACAGTGACTCTGAACATATTTGAAAGAAGCCAAACATTTTTGACCTTAAAGACATGGAATATTCAGCAATGGCTCAGTAAATTACATGATCTCAATGCAAAACAGCTCACCTGCTGAGGAGAAAGCTGAAGGGCAGACAGACTCACAAACAGATGAAGACAGCTGCAATGAATATCTGACAAAATATCAGAAAGGAGGAAATTCCTTTGATGATATTCATAGGTTCACACATAGGCAGTCATTGCCTGCTGCAAGATCCTGCACAAACTATTTAAAAAGGAATTTCAATTAAAACCTAAAATCTATGAACACGTCTATGAACATGTGAATGTGTTTATGAGTTTAAACAATCTCCAAAAGTTTACATAAATCAATTATAATTGTAAATGTATGTATAATTAATATAATAATTAATATAAATCCAACCCTAATGTGCCTTTATGAACTCTTTATCACTGTAAAGTAGGACTGAATGGTTATTTACTGTGATGTAGTTTAGTTATGACATTTATGACATGATTACTTCTGATTAAATTAGCTAAAAATGCTTATTTTAAGGTACTACAACAATTTTACTGAGATTGTATAATATTTATTTACTTATATTCTACTTTCATTATATTGTTTTTGAATATAGCTTGGAAATATATTGATTTGTAATGTTTTTATATGTAAATATGTCCTACTTACATTTCCCATATCCAGTGGCATGTTTATATTTTAGCTGGCTGGGGTGGCATTAATTTTACTGACTTTATATACTGGTGAAGTGTTCATTTATTACAGTCATACTGAAACCACAGTATGACTTTATTTACACACTGTAGCGTGTAAATAAATCTGTGAAGCAAGTCTACACAGCTGTTGTATTTCTGTGTTTTCACAGTGCTAACCATAGATATCTCTCTTTCAGAAGTCATTCCTCCATAAAGTGGAAGCTTGTCTTTTGGATCTTTGATTTCCTGAGAAGATCTCTGTCTGACAGTAATAGAATAAAGAGGCCAAGACTGCCAAATGTACAAAATATGGAAGACAGTGACTGATAATCCCTTGACACACGTAGCTGGTTTACATGTGGAGAAGTGGGAACAATCTGTGCCACTAATGTGTTTAAAGTATTTATTTGGTATGAACAGCAGGCTAGCTGCTACACTTGGGGAAAGAAATAATGTGAATGCAATTCTCGAGGGTTGGAGTGGTTCTGCTTCCATTCCTGTTTGGAGAAAAACTGAAAAAAACAAAACTTTACTGATGGCACCTAGGATCAGTTTGGTTGGACCTTTCTCTACAGTTATGTCAACGTGAGACTGTCCTCAGATCAGTGTTTGAGAAAGTGTTGAGGGGAGGGTGACTGGGACGGTTGTTATCAGAACGCTGGCAGATGCATGTACTGTTCAGTTTCCTGTTGACGAGTAAGTGGAAGTGGCATGCAGCACACATTTGCACATGTACACGAGAGCACAACTATGCACACACATTAACACCCAGTGGCACTTACACAGATATGCGCACGTACACACACACACACACTGTAGGCATCTTTCTTCCCCCTCCTCGTGCCCCTGAGCCTTACAGTCTGGACATGGGAGATATCACAGGGAGGGAGAGGCATGAAAACAGAGTCTTTGAGTTAGATCAGTGTATAGCTGTGAAAGTGCATTTGTAGGTGACAAAATGGCGATGTCAGAACCGCTTGAATCTGAGGGAGGTAAGTTTTTCTCACCAACCTTTTCCTTCTCAGTCTTCCTTGCGGCTGCTTTAGCAACAAAACCTCAGAGGTTAAAAAAGAACAGCAGAAAAAAAGTCACATTTCTTTGACTTTATGTATTACTGTCCAGAAAAATGCGGGACAAGTTCAGCCTGTTCCACTCTTTTGCGGATTTTAACAAAGGCGAACTTAAATGGGCTGCGCTTACTGTAGGTGTAAGCTTAGTGAGAACATCACAGTGAGCAATTCAGCAGGTTACTCACTGCCAACGTGTGCCACCTTTAATCACTGCACATACATGGATTTATGGCTTTAGGCGTGAATGAGCAACTAGAAGCTGGAAAATGAGGCGCGCTTGTGAAATGAAGGTTAGGGAGCAGTGTGTGCCCACATGTGTGTGTGTGCCTTGCTGCTTGGGAGGCTGGTTGGAGATAAGGCCTTCCCTACGCCTGAGAGCAAAAGACACGGGGTGTGCAAACCCTTCAGGCCTTATCCCAACACACCTCCCATCCCCACCTCCTCTCCATCACCTTGCTACTCTCTGTCTCTGTCTCTCTCTCTCTCTTACACACACACACACACACTGGAGATTAATCCCGTCATGTACCATTTCAATGGGTGAGCTTTCAACACACACATACACACACACACACAGGATTAACTCTTGTATGTCCATTTCCATGGGTGTTTCTTTAGCCTCTCTCTGGTTGTGTCAGCATTGACTGCTTGTGTTGCTATGGTGACAGAGGCTAGTGAATGTAAGATAGGCAAATCCACATAAGTCACCCACAACAGACACTCTAAGCTACTATTGACTACACCTCCCCCTGATGCTAGACACACAAAGATGCTGCCAAAAGACTGACAGGAGACTCGTGAGCTGTGAAGAACTAATGAAACAGGCTTACTATGGTCAGAGCAGCATACATAAACTCAGCCCGAGCATCTTCGTTGTTGGTCGGGTGAGAGACAAGCCTTTAAACAGATTATCCTCTATACATGTCAGGCTCTGACGCTACACTTGACTAAACTTCGGATTTCATACATCATTTTGCAAATTGGTCCACATTTGAGCTTTGATTTTCAGATGTCAATGCAGACAGAGAAGATGATCAAATATCTCTTTTTCTCTGTCGCAAGATCATAGAAAAGTTGAGGGTTCACAGCTGTAAAGAAGAAATATTTAATAAAAAATTCCTCTATCTTGACTTCTCAAAAATGAGAGATCACTATAAATATTGGAATAAAGTTTAATCACAGTCCCCACAATAAAGTTAGTGTATTCTATTGAGGGCCTAAACTTCAGTACAGACAGTTGCTTTAATTTATGACTTGATAATTATAATTAACATTTTTTGTCAATCTAGTTCGATTGTTAGTAAGTTAAACATATGTATAACTATAATTGTGAAAATTTTTCATTTTAGTACTTTTTTGCCTTGTATATGATATTTTCTTATAAACAGTATATAATTTTAGAAAACAAAAATGTAATTTTTACTTTTATGTGAGGACACACATTCTAAAAGATTAAAATATAACATTCAAGTTCCTCAGCTCCAACAGTTCCAATTTTGATGCTTTAAACACATCCCAATGCAAAACCATTCCACTTAAAAAAAAAAAAAAAAACAAACTCATCAATGTCCACACCTTGTGTATGACTGACTTAACCCAGCAATGCTGAATTTTGATAAGACTATTCACCCTCTGTACAGATCATCTCATAACAGCAAATTAATTGTGACTGCATAATTTATGGTTTCACTTGCAGTGTACATGTGTAATCTATAAATCAGCCCCATGCTCGTCCTGGTGGCTGTGGCATTCTTGAGTATAAAACCGGAGGAAGAAAGTCCTAAAGGGACTTTCAATAAAGGCTACAAGGCAAATAGTTTTTAAACCTGGAAATGAGCTCTTTAGAGTTATTTACTTCCCATGAGAAACAGATACTTCAAGCTGATCCATTATTTTGTATGTAAAAAGAGAGGACATCCATGAAACATACATGAAGAAACTGTTAGCAGTACACTAACCCACTTGCTCTTTTAATACCCCAACTTTGGCCATATGGGTAAGATCTCACTGGCTGTGATCTGAATATCTGATTATAATTTGAGGCGATTTAAGCAGATTTAGAGCCTTGTGGGATTCTCTTTTGGCTTAGCATTGTTGTGTGCCTGTGTGTATATGTTTTTCTGTGTGTGTGCAGAATGAGAGAAAAGGGGTAGATTCCCAGTGTTAAGGGATTTATTGGTCCACCTTAGAGACAGTTCAGTGTACAACTTCCAAGACACAATTAATTCTAAAAAGCTTCAGTCTGTCATCTCTCTGTTAAAGTTAATAAGATCTTAATCTGCTTTTGACTGATCAGTCTGCTGCATCAGCTGTGCTTGAATCACATTGCAGGAGCCCACACTTTACTGAACGTGACCGGGGTCTTGACTGTCACTGTTCTCACTTCTATTTGTAGCAAGTAGATGTGCACTAATTAGGCAAACATGGAAACCACTTTGCAGTCAGCATGATGTTTCCCCTCACATTTCCAGTCGGTTGCATTAGGCCAATTCTCATCTGTGTCAGTTACAAAGGAGGGATGGGTTGAATGGAGGAGGAAGGGAAAAATGCTTACCAGACAACCTTTATGTGCAGTTGTGCATTAATGGGGGGAGGAGGAAGAGGGGGAGAGGGCGGCTGGCGGTGCTGGGCAGAGGAGAGAGGAGCAAATGCATTGCAGACGGAAAGGAGGAGGAGGGCCTACAGCTATTGTTCATGTCCTCCCGTGAACAAAGGGCTCGTCGGGGTCCGTATGTAAACCCACAGCAGGCTTCAGTCCATTGACAAGGCCTCATGCGGGACAAAACATAAACGATCGACTCCTGCAATTCAGACTTTATTCCGTTGTGGTCTTGCGGTTTGAGGAGATTTTTTTTTATTGATCCTGTTGCAAGGGACGTATTGTGTGGGTACGTTGCGTCCAGCGGGCCTATCCGTTTTTACGCACGGAGCGTACACACGGTCTATCATCACGGATCTGTAAACATCAATTTTCTGATTGGACTTCTTTACAGGTAAAGGGTCGTTTTTTCCCCAAACACGCGGTTTGATTGTAATTTCCAATCACCAGAGCAATTGAATGTGATGTACAAGCTCTTATGGTTGTAATGCGTACTCATTTTTAGGTGGTTTCTTGTTGAAAATGGATTTATCGCGAATGCATTAGCAAAAAGGCTATCAGCTAACTGGCCACTAACTGTTTTCTGCGGTGCTAACGTTAGCTTGCACCGCAGGCCTACGAAGAGGTATTGTATACAGTGTCTCTGGGGTTTAAAATGTCAAGGTTGTGTATACCACCAAATCTGTGCTTACACGTGCAAATCGTCGTTTATTTTTTCGTACTTGCTGCAAATAGTTTCTGCTTTTCGAGATTCTATACTTGACGTTCTAGCCTAGCTTGCGGCTAAGTGCTAGCTGGTTGCGCTTGCTGTCTTTCTAATTGCCTTTGTAGCCAGTCAGCTCTGACTCCTACTTCCACTAACAAAGTTGAAGAAGTATTAGAGATGTGAAAGCTTACGTTTTAAGTACGGCGTATAAATGTGGGATTTAGGTTTTCTAGAAAACTCTTTAATTTGGATTATCGGTTCAGTACAAACTAGGATGGACGCTCGTGGATACTTGTTCCTCCTGGCAACCATGGTGGCACAAATCCAAAACCACGACAGCTCGTTCTTATTTAGACAAGACTTTGTAATGCTGGGGGGATTTTAGTGTCTGGTGACCATGAAAGGCTGATGTGATATGTTCTTGGCTTCCATACCACTTTGCGATGGGATTTACTTTAAAGTTTTGCCGGTCATTTATTTGTGTTTGTATCCGGTGTGTTGTGTTTGCTTGTAAAGGAGAGAAACATGATTCCCAGTAGAGGAAGTGGAGTTGAGTTGATGTGATTGTGACTGTCCGTCATTAACCGCTAACAGGAGAGGATGGGAGCTAATGGAGCTCTCAACAACTAATGGACACATAACCATTGATTATTTATTTATTTATCAATCTTCTGTTGTTGCATCTAGCCCATAGCATAATGTTGATAGCTAAACAGCTTATTCCCACTCAAAGGGTTAGCAGGGCTTAAAATGGATGGATGTTTAATAGCGCTTTTCCTGTTGAGAAGATGTAAGTTTGAAAGATTGTGCTTATCAGTGTTGCTCACTTACTGACAGGTCTGCAGCTGCTAGCATAAGTTGTGCTATGTCCTTGTAATTGTGAAACTCGAGCATAAACATGCTGGAATTCCATTATCCATTTCAGAAAATTAGATTTTTAAAGTCGAGTTTTTAAATATATGTAAATTTATATAAAGGAATTTAGGAACATCATCCTTGGGTGTTATTGTGCCCTTAAAAGTGAGTTGGTTAATGTTGTCTGTCCACAGTGTGTCTCTTGATAGCTGTATGCTGTGTTGTTATAAAGCATTACAGCAAGATTACAACAGCGTTTTATGATTGTTTGAATGTTTACATAAAATTGACTTGCCTGCTCTGTTTAAAAGCCATAGACTTCCCTTCATTAAAAAAGAAAACAACAACAAAAAACTTTCCTGGAAACAAAACCATATTAGGCAATCCCTACATTTGTCTTTCATGTATGCTCAGGTTTAATATGCAGTGACAGGATAGACGAACATTAAGGAGGCAGGGCCTCACCATGGTGACGATGAGGGTCGTGACCTGCAGGCCGCCACGCCTGGATGGCCTTTATGGAAGAGCTGGGCAATTAGAGTAAAATAGGGATTGGAGCTGTTTGTGTTTGGGAGAGGCATCAGTCTCTTTTATGAGTGTGCTCGTGCGTTGCTTATGGTCTGTTGCTATTTGAAATTTACTAGTTATTTTATGACGAATAAATGGAGGGCAGTAATTTCTGTATGAGTAAAGCAGGAAATCCTTCGTTTTTTTTTCTTCCCTGATTTTTACTACTCCTTGCTATAGTAATGTGTTTTAGAGATGATCTGGGAATGCCTGAAGGCCACCAAGACTGGCACATACTGGTCATCTTTGCCCGCCGAGACATAGCTTCCCAATTTCCTTTTAGATCCATTTCTTTTATACAGTATATTTTCTCTCTTTTAATCATCCCAGTGGGGTCATTATTTGCATTGTGCTGAAAGGTTTATTGTGTCAGTAACTTGGAATTATGCAACATTTATTGTTAGTATGGCACTTTCTGTTCACTTTAGCTGTCAGATCACTCATGATTTTTTTATTTCCTCCTGCCATTGTCTGATACTGCTAATTCCTTAAAATAATCAATGAACCTGTTGTACTGAATTTGTAGATTAAGATTTCTACTCTTTGCCTATTTGTCTTCATCTCCTCCAGGCTGTTCCTCCAAATCATTCAAGCTGTACTCCCCCAAGGAGCCTCCGAACGGTAGCACTTTTCCCCCTTTCCACCCCGGCACCATGCTGGATAGAGACGTGGGGTAAGTGTTATATCTGCTGTTTGCATTTCAGTGGGCTAGGATATTCACAATGTCAGTATTAAACATCTTCTGTTGGATTTCGTAGTTTTTTTTTTTTTTTTTTTTTTTTTTTGATGTTGAAAAGTTTGTGAAGATGCCCCAAGCATCATGAATCTCCTACAACGTGTTAGGCTGTAGGGTCCAGTAAGTTCATGGGCTGATTCGTTAACAACTGTGGGCTGTCAAAGGCAACTACCAAAACTGTATTTTAGAATTTAGAACAAGAGACTTATGATTATTGAGGAACTATCAGAAGCTGTATTTCTCATTTACTTTTGCCCACTAAAATGGGGTATTCCGTCTAAATTTGTTGTTTCCAGAAAAGTTGCTAGGTTATACCAGTAGCACACTTAAAGCAAAATCCAGGTACAATTATAGTTGTTTGTCCAGCCGTTTACCCAGTGTTTGAAAAATAGCGTTGCACCATTGTACTTCTCTGAAACTGCAAAAATACCTTTTTTTTTTTTCAGGTGCTACAGTGCCTCGCGAAAGTATTCAGCCCCCTTGAACTTTTTAACCTTTTCAGGCTTCAAACATAAAGATATAAAATTTCAATTTTCCATCAAGAATCAACAACAAGTGGGACACAATCATGAAGTGGAACGAAATTTATTGGATCTTTTAAAACTTTTTAACAAATAAAAAACTGAAAAGTGGGGCGTGCAATATTATTCAGCCCCTTTACTTTCAGTGCTGCAAACTCGCTCCAGAAGTTCAGTGAGGATCTCTGAATGGTCCAATGTTGTCCTAAATGACTGATGATGATCAATAGAATCCACCTGTGTGTAATCAAGTCTCCGTATAAATGCAGCTGCTCTATGATAGTCTCAGGTTTCTGTTTAAAGCGTAGAGAGCATCATGAAGATTAAGGAACACACCAGGCAGGTCGAGATACTGTTGTGGAGAAGTTTAAAGTCGAATTTGGATACAAAAAGATTTCCCAAGCTTTAAATATCTCAAGGAGCACTGCGCAAGCAATCATATTGGAAATGGAAGGAGTATGAGACCACTGTAAATCTATCAAGATCCGGGCGTCCCTCTAAACCACGTGTCAAACACAAGGCCCGCGGGCCAAATGTGGCCCGCCACGTCATTTTATGTGGCCCTCGAGCACTTGTGCACTCTTGGCTTAAATTTTAAACCGATATTTTAAGACTTAAAAATAAGCTTACGTCGCTTTAAAGCGCATATTGACAATAAACTACATCTCCCATAATTTTGTCGTTACCCACAACGATAACAGTAAATGACCATGAGCAAGAACTCAAGGCAATTTTCAGAACTGATGGATTTGAGAAAAACCTCTACAAACTAATCCCAACATGTCAAAGAAAAGAAAAATTGATGCACAAGAAAGGCAATTTCATCAACAATGGGAAAGCGAGTACAAGTTTTTATCTCAAGGTGAAAAAACAGTATGTCTTTTGTGTTATGAGGCAGTGTCAGTCGTGAAACAGAATAATCTATGTCGGCGTTTTGACAGAAAACATGGAAATAAATAGAGAATCTGTTATTTAACAATGTAATAAGGTGTAGTTTAATATATTTTGATTTACATTGCATTTTGTTACACTCATGCTGTCAATCTGGCCCTTCGAGGGCAACCATGATGCCGATGTGGCCCTCAGTGAAAATGATTCTGACAGCCCTGCTCTAAACTTTCATCTGGAACAAGGAGAAGACTGATCAGAGATGCAGCCAAGAGGCCCATGATCACTCTGGGTGAACTGCAGAGATCTACAGCTGAGGTGGGAGAGTCTGTCCATAGGACAACAATCAGTCGTACACTGCACAAATCTGGCCTTTATGAAAAAGAATCCAATCAAGAATCTGTGGAAAGAGCTGAAGACTGCTGTTCACAAACGATCTTCATCCAACCTCATTGAGCTCCAGCTGTTTAAATTTTGTTCCACTTCACGATTGTGTCCCACTTGTTTCTTGACAAAAATTTGAAATTTTATATCTTTATGTTTCAAGCCTGAAATGTTGCAGAAGGTTGAAAAGTTCAAGGGGGCCGAATACTTTCTCAAGCCACTGTAAATATATGACTTTTAAGTGTCCTGCAACAATGTTACCACACATGGCTGTTAAAACTTCTTGGAAGATATTCTGTGAATATTCATGGGTACATGAACATTCATTGCAAGTGCATAACTGACATCTTTAGATATTCTTTATGTGAGAAGTTAATCTGGTGGCTCATATTATTTAATAGTGAATAGTAGTTTTCTGTCAAAAAATCCACTGAGCTGTGGTGGCTTAAACAAAAGGTTTCTACCTGGTGTATGACGAAGTTTTATTGTTGAAACTTATGTGCATGGCTTAGCGGATATATGCTCGGAAATATGTGTACTCTGCCTCATAACTTGTCTTTCTGCGATAAGGAATCGGCTGTAGCTGGTGAACGTGTATGTGACGAGTTATTTATATTCTCTTTTTATCATCTAATTTGTGTCTTGTTTGTCTTGCATCCCATGGATGTAAAGAACTCCTGGAGGAGGGCATAGTAGCACTAAAACTAAATGTAATAATCTATTTTTTTTTTTCCTCCAGACCCACTCCAATGTATCCACCCACATACCTGGAACCTGGAATAGGGTAAAGCAGCCTTTTTATTTATTCTTTTTTTTTTTAACTATTATCCCAGCTATAGTGTAAAAAATATACCTACATAAAATTAAGAATTATGCAGTGAGACAATGAAAACATGATTGAACATGATTGCTAAACACCCTCAGAAATAAAGTGGACATGACAACTTGTATGTTGTTAAAATGTCCTTCTGTTTTTTTCTTTGGACACCCAGGAGGCACACACCATATGGCAACCAGACAGACTACAGAATATTTGAGCTCAACAAACGGCTACAGAATTGGACAGAGGTTTGTGTGAACATGCAGCCTTATAATCAACCACAAGAACAGTCCAATAGTTGTGTTGTTTTACAACTTTTTTTTTTTTTTTACTTTTTTCACCGTGTAGGAGTGTGACAACCTGTGGTGGGATGCATTTACTACAGAGTTCTTTGAGGACGATGCTATGTTAACCATCACTTTTTGTCTGGAAGATGGACCCAAGCGATACAGTAAGAATCAAAGTTACAAAGGAATGTAGTAACTTATAAATTAGTTCTGACAGGGTTCAAAATCAGCACTTGCTGGCAGTTGGTAAAATATTTGAAATTACATATGTTATATTATGTGATCTGCACTTTTCATTACACTGCAATGTGTAATCTGATGTTATTTTTTTATGACTTTTATGAATTTTTATGATTTTTTTTTTTTATGAGAGATCATGTGAGAGGGGCTGGAAATACCAATATTTTAAAACTTAAACTAAAAGCTTTTAAATCTTTTATTCTAAAGCATTTAGTCTGATTTTTTTTTTAATGTAGTGTACAATTTTTTTTCTTTAATTTAACAGTCTATTGTTTTTGTTTAATGTTATTTAATTTTAAATTTTGTGTTTCTTGTAAGGGTTTTTATATTTTTTGAGTTTACATTCCTATCTATTTTTACTCTTATTTTGTTTGCTAACTTTTTTTTTTTTTTTTTCCTTTTAAGGGATGTTAAAAATCAGGTTGAATGCTAACGCTTGTAGAAATGTAACTTCTGTCAAGTACTGATATGGTTTTAGGACTGCTTAAATGTGTTTTTGGCTGTTAAATTTTCCTGGTTTACCAGCCAGTGACATGAGTCAAACTTCATTTATGATCCTCTTATAAGATTGTTGTATTTTCTCTCCAGCAATTGGTCGGACGTTAATTCCGAGGTACTTCCGGAGTATATTTGAAGGTGGGGCCACTGAGCTCTATTATGTCCTGAAGCATCCCAAGGAGTCCTTTCACAATAACTTTGTGTCCCTCGACTGTGATCAGTGCACCATGGTGACTCAGAATGGAAAGCCCATGTTCACACAGGTTTGTTTATGTGCAAGGGTTGGACAAATGCCACAAAGCAAAAATTTTAAACACGTATGCACGTTAGGTATTTTTTATGGTTTATGCAGAAGTTGTTCCTTTGATATTTAGGTAAGGTTTGAAGATATTCCTTTTACGAGAGAAGCTTTAAACAGTAAACTGTGACTAAAGAAGATGATATCTGCGTCTACATAGTTTTTAGTCTTTCACTTGCTGCTTATTGAATCCAGTTCTTTGACATTCTGTAGGTGTGTGTAGAAGGCCGTTTGTACCTGGAGTTCATGTTTGACGACATGATGAGGATAAAGACGTGGCACTTCAGCATCAGGCAACATCGTGAACTTATCCCTCGCAGCATATTGGCGATGCATGTGAGTCATTACTTTGTGAGGGAGGATCCACGTGGAAACAGCTAGAATAATGAGACACACATGATCTATATTTTACGTTTCTATTCTGATGTCACAGGCCCAAGACCCACAGATGCTGGACCAGCTGTCCAAAAACATAACAAGATGTGGTCTGTCAAACTCCACCCTCAACTACCTCCGAGTAAGTGAAGCATATATGAAACATTTATGAGGCAAAACAGTGTATCATGATTTGTTGTTGTCTTGTTCAAAAAAGACTTAAAGCTGAGGGGTTTTGCATAAAAGTAGAATTAAGAAATCTGGAAAGTCTGAGAAAGTGGAGCCTGATATATCCACCGGAGTTCATTCAAGCTTATTCTGTTGGCACCAAAGCAAAGCCAGGATGAGAAGGCTATGCCAAGCCAGGTGTAATTAATCCTGGTATGTGTGCATCTACAGCTTTCTTAAGCAGAACTGAGCTCATAATGCAAACTATGAGGAGGTAAAACCCTGAATATGTTTGAAAAAAAAAAAAAAAAGTAATACAGCTGTGATGAATAAATGTGGAGAGTCTGCCTGGGAGATGATGGGGGACCGATTGAATGCACAGTTGTCCAGTATAGAGGCTACACTTAAGAGCTCATTTGTAAAATAACTTCTTACTGTAGGTGATATCAGTCATTCAGAGTTGGGTGGTCTTCAAATGGAATTTTCGCTTTAACAAATTAACAAAAAATCGAGGTATCCTAAATGTATAACTCTTCACAGTTTTGATAACATGCCTGAAACTTTAATTTCTAATCTCATAAAACTGTATTTGCCATATTGAAAAACAACCTGAAACCTTCAAGCATCAATCTAATTTTTTGATATTTTATCAGTTGCACTTTGGTTTTGTGTCCCAGTTGTAGTTTTGTACATTTTTGTGCCATCTTGCATATGTTCTTGATGAAAACAATATAATGAACAAAAAAATTATTAAAACAAGTAGTTCTGTACAGCTAATGGATACCATCACCGGAGAAACCTTATGTAAAGGTTGTCATGAGGAAACAGGGGGTCTGACCTGACCTGAACTACTCTTCCCTTGGGAAAGCCCTTTTTAAGATTGAAACTTTCATCCTATAAAATATCATTTTGAAACAGGCACATCATTGTGAAAGAAACACACATGACATGAAAGGAATTTTATATGGCCTAGACCAGGGCCGTCCAAATCAAGGCCTCCTGGGCGGCTGTGTTGCATGTCTTAGATGTCTCCCTTCTTCAGCACACCTGATTCAAGTATTTAGGTCATTAACAGGCCTCTGCAGACCTGGATGACAAGCTGATGGGGATCCATTTGAATCAGACGTGTTATGGCAGGGAAACATCTAAGACAAGTAGGATAGCGGCCCTTGAGGACTGGACTGGGACACCCCTGGACAAGACTACTGCCCTCATCAATAGGGATAATCCTCCAGGGTTTTGAAGACAGGCGCCTTTCTCCACTATGGCTTTCACCGGTTATTCTAGGTAAAGCAGGCAGGATCACCGTCGTCTTGCAGTTAGTCCCAGTTGTTTGTTGTCGAATTGAGGGAACGTAGCCCAAGATTTCTTGTGAGGTTGAGGTTCATATTCTTCCCCATTTTGTCCTTATCCTTTCACTAAACCAGTGCCTTCCGAATTAGCGGAAGTTTGCATTGTGGCTTTCAAAACTGGAAGTTCATATAATTAGCAAAAGCCCTAAATGCAGTGGTAACATACAGTTTTGACTGGTGCTGCCACCTAGTGGATAACATTTTGTGGTGCTTGGGTTTCCAGTCTTACTTGACTTAAATCATTTTTGCAACCTCAGCTATTTTTAATAATCTCAACAACTGTAATATTTAAAAATATACATTGTAGGCTGACATTTGTCAGCCTACAATGTCAAATGTCTGACATAAATCTTCACAAAGTCCATCACTTTCAAAATTACAGTATACATGGACTAAATATAGAATCATTATTATAATGCCAAATTGCAATTTGTCTGTAAAATTATGTAGACTATTTAGTATGAAGTAACATACACACAGAAGATCATAAATAACTCTTGATTAAATTCATTTCTGATTGGAGCTAGTAGAACAGAGCAACAGGATAAAGAAATCCTGGTTAGGCTGGTCTTGATCAGGCTGACTCCACAGGATAAATCTCCATGGCAACGTATCAGCCAATGCTTTTGTACGACCAGCTGGAAGCCAAGTTCAGCTAGGATAACTGATATATCCTGGCTTAATCCCTTATCTTGCATTTTGTTCCACAGTCCTCTGGTTACGCCTCATGTGTTGCAGACTACAGCTTTACCTGTGTTATCCATCATTTTAGTTATGCTGTAGTGCAGTGGTCCCCAACCTTTTTTGTGCCATGGACCAGTTTAATGACGAGCAATATTTTCACGGACTGGTCTGTAAAATGTTCCGCAGATAAAGACAACAAAATAAAATGATATGACTGGCATTAAAACTGTTTTTTCTATATATTATAATAAATGTAAATCTGTTGTGTATTCACATGCAACTTTATTAGTAGCGTCCTCGTAACTTCGCACCAACAACAGAACATCAGTAACATTCTTCGCAACGACACTTTCCGAGGATGTTTGTTTTTTACTTATTTTGCCACGTGACTGAGACACAGACCATAAAGTCTTATGTGTCAAGAGTAAGTCATAAATAGGTGTAATGGAAAGAATCTGGTCATTTTTCAAAATAAAACATCATTTAGACTCGGATTATAAATCAAACGGTAATAATTGAAGTGATTTATTTTTCCTCTGCGCGCCGGTACCAAATGACCCATGGACCGGTACTTGGCCGGGGACCAGGGGTTGGGGACCTTTGATAAAGCCCACACAAGTTAAACAACAACCGTCAACAGCACTGACTGGAAGGATAGATCGAAAAACTTGAAAGAAAACTTGCGGATGAACGTCCAAACCATATAACGGTTTCTTTTCTCCCCACAGTGAGAGAGAAACATCGAAGTCATATGTCCATTCCGTTTAGAACATGGAACAATGGACTGCACTGTTCTGTGATGTTCTTTACGACCACAAGTAGACCACCTGTAGTATGCTCTGTCCATATTGGACCAAGCATGCGATCATAATGAACTATTGTTTAAGGGTCTTGTGGGCATCATTCCTCATCTCAACACTGTACTCAATGTATCCCACTATCTGGGGGCTTGCAGTGCATTAAGGAGTTACAAGCTGTTGAGCGCATCTGTGACAACTGAGACACTGGAGAGTGCAACAGTGCCCTTGGTGCAGAAGGAGTGCTGACAGAATTGGGAAATTATCCCACATTGAGAGTCTATTTGACTTCTCATCTCTTCCCTGGGAGAATATTACATTGACTTTCAAAACACTGGCTGCAGTGCTGGTAATTCCTGTCTGTGGTTTGGCAGCAGAGTATAGTAAAAAGTTGTTGCTTCTTGAGGCAAATATAGAAAAAAGTAATGAAAGTTGCCTCTGCAGCAGACTCCCTTGATGCGTTTAATAATGCATAAGTCGGCACCCACTTTAAGTTCACACAGACTAGATGCAAGGTTAAGTTCAGGTTAGCTGACTGAATGTTTTGTGGTTTTCACAGCCAGGGGAAGAAAAAAATTAATCTGCTTCATGTGATGTTGACATAAAGCCTGAGAACATGATCAGTGTCTCTGTTTAAATGTTTTCTTATGGCTTATTGAGTGTATAAGATGTTCACTTGCTGTAACAGAGGTGATTATAAGGCTGGCAAAATGTTGAAGTCTGTATGTGATTTAGTGGCCTGAAATAATGTCAACATTTCCAAAGATAACACCTAAAAAATTAAACATCAGATATCAGAGACACAGAGCAGAGGTTGCATCTGCAGCTTGACCCAATATCCACTACACTTCTGCACCCATTTTGTGTTGGTGCTTCACAAACGCATGTCTACATATTAAAACATGTTGCTATAACTTTGCGGCAGTCTCAGAAATATTTGGATCTGTTTAGTGTTGGTTGTGTTGGTGTGCTCTGATGTGGAAAAGACATAAGTTATAATGGCCAAATCTGCTATGTAGCAGACTGAAACTTAAATCATTTAAGATTTCAGCTATGCATAGTTTCATCTCAGAGAGCTATGCACTATTGGCTTTTTGGGGGACTGCACACAAGCCTGTCTGCACTGGCTGACTCCACCAAAATCTTTCACTCTGATAGGTTAAAGATATGCTGGTGGATATGTATGTGTTGCCATAAATGAGCTTTGAAGCATCACACCAAGTAGTAGTGAGGGAAACCACACAACTAGGAAAATATCTCTGAAAAGGGGCTTGTTTCAGAAAGGAGGTTCAACAAACTTTAAAAAAAAAAAAAAAAAAGTAGAGTCAACTAGTGCTGGGCAATATGACGATACATATCGTGGGGACGATAGAAAAGTGTGTATCGTGCCATTTCTCTTCTATCGTTTTTAACCTAATTTTATCAATTATTACAGCAAATATGTAATTAGAGTTCTCTTCAACCCTGATGTTTACTTTAGACACTTTATATTGGTTTGCAAACATTGCACTACAAGGTTACAGATTTCAGAAAGTTGAAAAATAATTTCTGTTTATTTCTTATAGCTGAACTTCAGTGCAAAAATGTGTTTTTCCTCTCAGAAACTGTTGAGCACTTTAAAAAAAATGTGAAAGCTACTGTACATTTGTACCTACCTGTTTTTGCTGCACTAAAATATATGTTTGTGACAGCTCAGCTAAACGTCCTTTCAAAATAAAATTGAAAAGCCTACTTTTCAACTTTATTTTGAAAGGACATTTAGCTGAGCTAAATGAAAATTTTGTCAAACTTTTCAGAGAATAACTGAAAACATACTTTATTATGGTATATCGTGATATATATCGTTATCGTGATATAAAATAGTCCATATCGTGATATATGATTTTTTTCCATATCGCCCAGCACTAGAGTCAACAAACCTTGGGTTCTTAGTTTCAAATTGGAGGTTTATAGTTGGTTCTGACAACTCGTCAGTATGTTGACTGTGAGTTACTGTGTCTATACGAAGACATCATCAATGGAGCTCTGATACTCCCACTTTATGCAATCACGTGGGTTTCTGCAGAACAGTACGGCGGCTGGAGTAGTGAAGGAAAGACAGTTGATGTTGGAGACTTGACAGAGCATCTAAATCTAACCCTTCCAAAAAAAAAAACAAACATCGAAGTAGTCGGTGGTGAAGTAGTTTAAAAACACAATTTAGGCAGGTACCTCCAATGTAACAGGCTTGGTTGTACTCTGTGTTATAACAGTAATAACAGAATACAGATTAGCCAGTCATGTTGGGAAATCCTGCAGGAAAATTTCTTTACTCACAGAGGGGGAACCAGAATGTTGTTAAATGAAATTGATTTTTAAATTGTTACTGATATCGATTTTTAAATCATGTTGGCTGTTTGAAATATCGTAAAATTATTCTTTGACCCTTATGTTTGTGCATATTGAACAAAAACACTACTAATAAAAATAAATAAATAAAAGGGGTAGAAACTATACCACTTTTCTCACAGCTCTGCATTCTGTTTCCTTTATAATAGTCTGTCTTCAGCATCATTGTTACTAAGAAGACACTTGCAAATAAATAATAGCTGATAGAATAAGATAACCCAAGTGGGAAGTATGCGCATAAGATGGGTGATATTTGTGATGTGCGGAAGGACAAGGTCATGTGTACAGATTATGTAACAACTGTGCAGAAAACCGGTAGACGTAATGCTCTTACAAAATTCCTCGGGGTAGGCTGTCCGAGTACAAATGGTGGCTGATTTGATCACAGTAAACGATCTATTCTGATCCTCAATATACTTTCCTAAAACAAATGTGATATTTCATCGTTCAGACATCTCCAAAATGTACATCATAAGATACATTGTCAGATAAAATTGAACCTGTTTCAGCCTTATAAAGAGGAGGAGATAGAGAGAAACCTGGGGTATGTGAAAGTAAACCTGTGCTCAACCAGGTTTAGTTCAGTTAGTTACCATGGTAACAGACCACCGAGTATGAGTTACGTTATTTTCGGAAAGTGGCTTAACTGAACCCCCTTGCTCAGGATTAAGTTACTTCACTTTGTGAAACGGAAAACTCGGTTTCCCTTAGTTAAGGTTTCAACATACTCAGAGTTTAAACATAACCCGCTTTCTAGAACAGGCCCCATCCCAACCTAACCCAACGCTACTCTCTACATGTGTGAGAGACTTGGCATGGAAGTGACTGCTGTCTTAAAAAAAAAAACAGCTTTAGCTGTCCTGATATGATCCTATTGTCAGAAGATTTTTCCTCCAACCAGAAATTTCATTTTTAATCTCTAACCTGTTGGTATTTTTCCATTTCCACCTGCAGCTGTGTGTGATTCTGGAGCCCATGCAGGAACTAATGTCCAGACACAAGACATACAGCCTCAGCCCCAGAGACTGCCTCAAGACCTGCCTCTTCCAGAAATGGCAGAGGATGGTGGCACCACCTGGTAGGTGAACAACATGCATAGACAACACACATTCAGACATACACAACCACCTAAACACAAAGTAAATGTTTATGACTGACTTTTTATTGTCACCTCTCTGTAGCTGAGCCATCTTCTCGACAGGCCACTAGCAAACGCAGGAAGCGTAAGATGTCAGGTGGCAGCACCATCAGTGGAGGAGGTGGAGGTAACAACAATAACAACAACAAAAAGAAGAGCCCTGGCAGTGGCTTCCCTCTGTCCAGCCAAGTTCCGGTGAGTATATTGGTGCAACCTGGTGGTCAGTACTTTGCTACTACTTCACTAACAGACCAACTAATGGTACCATTCTACTCAATCACATTCTAAAAACAAATAAAGCTATATATGTGCATGTGTGTGAGTGTTTGTTTTATATATATATATATATATATATATATATATATATATATATATATATATATATATATATATATATATACATACATACATATACATACATACATACATACATACATACATACATACATACATACATACATACATACATACACACACACACACATATATATTAGGGCTGGGCAACGATTAAAATTTTTATTGGCATTATTTCCCTGATTAATCGCATTGTATACGCAGAATCAAATAATGAATTCAAAAGGAGTGTAAAATTGCACTTTTATTTGTTTATTTAAATGTTTTAATTGTTTTATTGAAATGTTCGGCTCCCATATGAACTAAAGTGCCAGAACATTTGTTGTTCAAACACTTTTAACATCAACACTTGTCAGTAACACATATTAAGTGTAAATCTCATCTTAAAAAATGTAAAATAAGATAAAGCTTATCGCCTCTGCCAGGGCATTAATGTCAGCCTGTTTTTATAAAAAATAAAAAAAAAGTCTACAAACAAAATCTAACAAAATGATTATGGCTCAGCACAATCAGAACATTAAAACAGGTAATTTCTGAGGTAACAGCAGAAACTTAACAGGGAGGTCAACTTGGCAGTTGTTTTGTGAAAAATTATATTTTGAGTTTAGACTTGGATCAAAAATACAAAATTAAAAAATGGCCTACAGAACTGAATTTCTTTTATAATCGTGGACTGGACTTTCTGTTGTCCTTACACATCTGTGCCACTAGATGAAGCCGCACTGAAGTAACCAGTAAGAGAGTAGCATGACAGTGAACACATTCTCGATCACGAACATCCGGTTCACTAAACGCTAACTACAGTGATCCCTTAGTTTTTGCGGTTAATGTATACTCTGTATACTCATTAGCACATTTAATACAAAATGTACTATCAGAAATGTAAAACTTTCTCTACCATTTAGTAATTAAAAGTAAATTGGGAATACTAAATAATTAGCAGTTTTTAGCGCTTTTTTTTGAGATGTGGTATGTTAAAGATTTTTCCAAATTGTCACCCAGTATATGACTTATATCAATGGTAACAGTGAGTAATAGCTGATTTGTTCTGTGGTATGCATGTTGAATTTGTACTGTGCAAGTCGGGGAGTCCCCATGCTCCTCACTCAATGTTCCAAAGAAGTTGGGATGCTGTGCAAAACATAAATAAAAACAGAATGAAATGATTTGCAAATCTCGTATACTAATATTCTATACCTGATAGAACATGAAGAACATATGAGATGTGGAAACTGAGACATTTTACTATTTCATGGAAAATATTTGCTCATTTTGACTTTGATGGCAGCAACACATCTCAGAAAAGTTGGAACAGGGCAATGTTTACCATTGTTTAGCATCCCTTCTTTTATTAACAACTAACTGTAAACAGCTGAGAACTGAGGAGAGCAGTTGATGGAGTTTTAGGAAAAGAATGTTGTCAAATTCTTGTCTGATGAAGGACTTTAGTTGCTTAACAGTCCTGGGTCTTAATTAATTGATGGATTTTTGTTGTTTTATGATGCGCCATATGCGTTTTATTGCTGAAAGGTCTGGACTGCAGGCAGGCCATTTCAGCATCAGACTCTTCTCCTGTGAAACCATGGTGTTATGATGGACGCAGTATGTGGTTTAACTAGAGATGCACGATAACTTTTTTAAGACTGATACCGATAACCAATAACACACTATGAACAAAACCAAAAACTGTTTTGACTCTTTAAATTAACAGATATTTATTTTTTCCAATGAAAAACTATTGGAAGCCTCTCAAACATTTTTGTAAAGCTATCAAACAAACCTATTTGATATCTCACATCAACTTAAATGAGTTGCATTACTAACTGATATAAAAAAAAATAAAGGCTCCCTTGAATTGGTGGAAATACGTGCATCAGAATTACAAACTGAAAACGTGCATTCCTCAATGACAATAAAAAAAATAATGCACAGGTCATAATGTACTGACACAAGTTAGACTTGTCTGTGTAAATAAACTAAGAAAGTGCACTCCATAGTAACCAAAAATTAAGTTTAAAGGATTTTGGCTTGTGATTCCGTTCAAATGAATACCTTTAATTAAAGTAAATGAGGTTCAGTAGGTTTTTTTTTTTTTTTTTTTTTAATCTAATGGAAGCTTTAGATGAGATGACGGCGAGGAGCAGAGAGAGAGGGGGGGAGGGGAGCGGAGGGGAGACTTGCTGCTGGCTTGCTCACGTTAGTTCATGTTAGCTCACGTCAGCTCACGTCAGCGCGATTTCAAAACTCCATGGAAGCGATGGTTATGTTTCAGGTGGCTGGTCAGGTTTGACGTATAAAAGCTTGTACTAGTTTCCCCTCCTTCGCGTGGAGGATTTGTCACAAATAACCAGCGAACTATCTACTTTTGAAACTTCAACGAAGTTCCATACAGTTGCCTCCATGTTGTTTTTTTGTTTGTTTTTTCAATCAGCGCACGGTGCCGCAATGCTGCATTCAAGGTGTAACATAAATTCCTCCGTTCCCTCGTTTGCTAGTCGTTCTTTTGGCCTTATCTATTTTTTCTATTTTGTTTGTGTAACATGGGAAAATACTGCGAATATCAATTAAAGTCAGCAACTACCAAAATTATGACCGTTAACAAGTTGTTTTCTGGCATGAGGGGGTATTCCTGATTTTCCTTACTGAGAAATCATTTTTCTGATTATGCCGACGTCACTTGAACGTAACACTCACTGCCGGTCATTCAAAGCTCAGAGGGAGCGAGGCACTGCCCTGTTGACAAAAATATACGTTATCGGGGCTATTCGTCATGATATTGGACTTATTGAGATGACGTCATAATTTCCTGTTATTGGCCCAGTAGTCATTGGGTCAATAATTATCGTGCACTCCTAGGTTTAACACTGTCTTGCTGAAATATACAAGGTCTTCCCTGATACAGATGTTGTCTGGATGGGAATATATGCTGCTCTAAGACTTCTTATGTACTCTTCAGCATTGATGGTGCCTTTCCAGATGTGTAAGCTGCCCACACCATAGACACTATTGCATCAGAGATGACAGCTTTTGTTGTCTGCTGATCACAAGCTAGATGGTACTTCTCTTTTAGTCCATCATCTCCAAAAAGAATTTCAGATTTTGATTCATCTAACCACAGAATAGTTCAAACAATTTTAGATGAGCTTTGACCCAGAGAAGATGGTTGTTTTTCACATGCAGCAGCTTCTTTGCATGATGCAGCTTTAACTTGCGTTTGTGGATTGCACAACGAACTATGTTGAAAGATGGTGATTTCTGGAATTGTTCCTGAGGCCATGCAGTGATGTCCAGTAGAGAAGCATGCCTGTTTTTAATGCAGTTGCTCCAGAAGGCCCAAAGATCATTAAGTTTTGACCTTCAGCCTTGTCCCTTGCGCACAGACACTGCTTCTGATTCTTACAATCTTTTGATGATATTATGTTATATAGATGGTGACATCTTCAAAGTCTGTGTGCAATTTTACGTTGAAGAACATTTTTCTGAAATTGTTCCAAAATGTTTAGATGCAAATTGATGAACCTCTGCTTATCTATACACCTAAGAGGCTCTGCCACTCTGAAATGCTCCTTTTATACCCAGTCATGCTACTGATGAAATATGGGTTTATGTGATTGCATTCTGATTTTATTTACATTTTACACAGCATCCTAACTTTTTGGAATTGGGGTTGTTATTCTTTCCTATAAAAAGAAAATCTTTAGTTCCATTGAGTACACTTGGAAAGGTTGTTGGATAGAAAAATTGTGATGCCAGTGTGCAAGAAGTTATGTGGTCTGATATTTGATGCTGTGTTGTTTTGGCAGGATGTAATGGTAGTGGGAGAGCCCACTTTGATGGGTGGAGAATTTGGTGACGAGGATGAGCGTCTGATCACACGACTGGAGAACACACAATTCGATGCAGCAAATGGCATTGACGACGAGGACAGTTTCAACAACTCTCCGGCATTAGGCTCCAACTCGCCCTGGAACAACAAGGCCCCCTCCAGCCAGGAGAGCAAGAGCGACAACCCCACCTCACAGGCATCACAGTAGAGCCCAAAGCCCTGCAACCTTTACACAAAACCCTCCCTGTCACTCCTCAGCCCCCACTCCACCCCTGTAGCCATGACTGCAATTGAAACAGTCCATCTTCTGATTTCCAAACCAAACACTGCTGTAGTGCTCAGATTCATTTAGAAAAGGCCTGAGCGAGCTCAGTCTGTCCTCCAACTAAGACAGAGGAAGTTCTTTTCCCCCAGTGCTGTCCCTTTCCAATATTTAGGCACTGTGTCCCAGCACTGTTTGACTTTTCCTTAACTTGTATACAAAATGTCCCATCTGCTGATGCTTAATTTTACTTTGGATGGCGATTGGTTTGATGTGACTGAGAAGTAGCAGGAATTCAATCCAGGGGAAAACTAAGTACACTAATCTATCTACACTGAAGGTTTACATGTAGGAATGGGGGGTGGAGGGGATGGTGGCAGTGGTGCTTCAACATCTTGGCGAGTTGCTTAGGAACTACTCGTCCACCCATTATCTAAACAAAGCTCTCGATTGTGGTCTGCTCTGCTTATGCACAAGTCACTCATAATGTTTGTTAATAAAGTATATGTGAGTGTGTGTGTGTGTGAAATTTGTGAGTTGAGAGAAGTGATAGGGTGAGTTTAAATGTGGCTTTGCTGAAGCAGACAGAAATTCAGAAAACATTTAAATTAACACATAAGAAGGCTGTTATGTGGCACTAGGGAAACACTACACACCTATGTATATTCACATGCACACACACTTCTATAAACATCATAATTGAAGGATTTTACAGTGCTCTAGTGCCCGAGCCATCTCTTATTAGACTGCAGTTAATGCAGTCTTTCAAATAGAGAGCATTTACAACACACACATGCACATACAGTTACACATTTTAAGAGTTTTTATACAGTATATATTTCCCTAGAATGTTTTTTAATTTGTATTAAACACCTTCATTTCAATTGTTACTTTTTTATTTTCTACCAATACTGAAAAGCTACAGACCAAGGAGCAATGCAGGACTTTTATCCCTCCCCCCTCTAAAGTATATTGTTTTTATCTTTTATGTTTATAAAAGAAAAATAATTTTAGTGTGGATGTTTTTATTTTGTCTTCTATTTTTCATTTGAAGAATTTTTGTGTATTTGTGCTTGTATATTTAAGGTAGTAGCAAAGTTTTGTCTGACTGTAATAAAAATGTATTCTTACTTAGATTTACCTAAAGCCATCCTGATCTAATGTAAAGAAACAAAAATAGGAAAAAGGAGAAAAACACTCATGAACCTGTCCCCTCTCCCCTCCCTTCTGCTGTCTTTCCTCCTTCCTCCTTTTTTAAAACTTGTAAATTACAAGCCCCTGAGGGTACAATGGCACCATGCAAAGATGATTTTACCTTTTTTTTCCCCTTTTTAATTTATTTTGGAAATTTCCAAAATGTATTTCATCTTTGCTGAAAGTTATCTTTCACTTAACATTTATCACTTTATTTTCTGTATTTCATTTTGATGTCAAGTGAATGTGCTCAGTGGTGTTTAGTTACCTAGCAACTTTCATATTTCATCACAGGCTAAGAAACTTGTTTTTTTTTTTCTGTCCAAAATGCCTTTATTTGTATGGTCTTGTTTATAACCATCAATCACATACCAGCTTAACATTTAGTTCAGAATGCATAATTGGTAGCACTGCTGAGTCTGTAGAGTCTAATGAACAGCTGAAGTTCTGTTATTGGTTTGTACATTTCTATTGTTTGAGCTGATCTCCAGCAACATTTATGAATAAGTTTGAATGGTGGTTTGTACCTTCTCCAAACCCTGTAGAAAAAAAAATCATTGTTTGATATATATTTTTTTGATTTGGTTAGTTTCTGCCCTTAATTAATGTATGGTACCAATAAAAAGATACATTTTCACTTTAAAAGTTAAAATGAAGTTAGCAATTTTGTTAATAATTCCATTCATTCAATCAATCTTGTTTTCCTCAATGCTGCCTACGGAGACTTGGGTGTCCACACAGCTATATCTCCTTATAGTTGCACTGAGTCTTTTCGGCTTTTCCCTTCATCACATCAGAGCAACCTGTTTTCATCATATTCCTGTCTTCTGCATCATCCTCTGTCACACCAAACTTCACCACATCCAGAAATGTCCTCTTTGTTCCTCTTTTTCTCCTGTGTGCTTCGGTCTCCAACGTCCTTCTGCTGATGTATTCACTGCCCCTCCTTTTTATGTGCCAAAACCATCTCCAGGTAATCGAACCCTGGCTGTTCCTCTGATGTTCTCATTTTTAATATTATCCATCCTTGTCACTTGTCAGGAACGTCTCAGCATCTCCAGCTCCTCCAGTGAACTACCAGTCTGAGGTGCAAATATCTGCTTAAAGGTTTTTTTTGTTTGTTTTGTTTTTTAAATAGTCGTGTGAGGTGCTCATGAGTAATGTCCCACCTGCATTTGAAAGTGGTCAGTGCCTGCAGTTTAGAGAATTAGCGATGAATTTTAATGGGATGCTAGGTTAACTGCGACTGGGGTGACCTGGGGAGTGAATTGTTACCCTATAAAACTTACCAAACTATGGTAAAAAAAAAAAAAAAAAAAAAGTGACGCTGTAAATATATTTAATGTGGTATTTTCTAAATCTGCTTGCAAACATGAAATTTGAGGGGTTTTTTGGGCAGTGGAAAATGTAGTCCTCTACGGTCCTCTTGGGTATGTAAACCTATCTTCATATATATGTAATTGTGAGCCAGCATCTCAGTCTGACACTATCCATCACCCTGGACGCACACATAAATTGAGGGATACTCCACAAAGTTAGGCATATTATTTCCTGATCTTTAATTCTCCCTAATTTCACACACCATGCAACCCTCCATGGGCCTTTGATGCCACAGAGTCCCAATAAGCCTGTGTATTAAAACTGCACAGTCTCAATAACGTCAGTGAAGCTCCCTTTAATAAAGCTGTGAATAAATAAAAGCATCACACAGATACACTTACAGATGAGGAAATTGAGACCAGAAGCTATTTCTGTATGCTGCTTTCTTATATCCTCTTTTTTGTTTTCTCACTGCATTTTTTATTTAACTGAATGATAAACAGTGTTTCTCAGCTTTTCTGAGTCCTTTGTCTCTGTGGCAGTCGTAAGTTGTCAGATAAACAGCCAGATAATTTGCCAAAGGCAATAAGCTGCACTGTTTCGGTTGTCCTAGGGCTCTTGATATCTTGTCTGCAGCCCACTGGTATCCCATCTTCCTCAGTGGTTACCTGGTTTTACCTGTCCAGCTCTACTCCAGTCCTTGAACACACAGCTAGAATGAAACTGGCAGAATAGAAAGACCCAGCAGCCTTCTGATGCTGAATTCTGTTGTCTTACATTTGGAGCAGATTCTAATGTTTTGATACTGTTAACCTTCTCGTTCTTCTTATGTTCTTTTTCTGACCAAAATAACATATTTTACCTCAAAAATATATGATTATGATCAACATTTTGATGTAATTTTTTGGTAGTATAACCACACACACTGTGGAAATGACTCTCATGTCAGAATGCTAATTATTAATTTCAATTCAACATTCATTATCATCTCCTCCATGAAAATTGTGGCTGCATAGCCAGACGTGAACAAAGCTCTGCTGGGAAATTTGCAGATGACACCACAACCACTAGTTGCAATAAAATGATAATATTTCTTATGAAAAGAAAGTTAATATCTGAGAGAGGAATCATTAAAACCTCAGAGCTGATAACTGATTAAAGAAGATAGCTGCTGTACATTTTTATCTACATCAGTAAGGCACAAGTGAACCAATTGAACAGTTTGTGATAATGATCCTTCAAATTTTATTAATTTTATTTATTAATTTTATTTATTTCCTCTCCTCAGTTTGGTAAAAAAAAAAAAAAAAAAAAAGATCAGAAGGGACCCAATTTCCTCAAGGAGTCTAAAATGGCTGAATAAGTTTTTGTACATTTCTATAGAAGAGCAATACAGAGCATACTAACTGGAGATGGCACAAATTGTCATTGTGTGTCCACAGCCCCAGACATGAAGTCTTTGCAGCAAGTCATTAAAACTGCTCAGAACATCATCAGTGATAATCTGCTGAGCATCAGTAATACAAGTGAGGTGCATGCTCAGCAGATTATGAGATTCTGAAACATAAAACCCATAATGTGTTCAACCTGCTGCGCATCTACCAAGTAATACCTAAATACTTGTTACCTGAATGTCTCTACCAGTGATTATTTTCTGTTGCTGATCTATAATGGATCATAGATAATAGCAGCAGTTTCTTGTGTCATGAGAAATAAGCAATGCTCACAGCAATTCCCATCATGAAGAAAAAAACATTTCATGGTAAGTGTTACAAAATAAAGCTTTGACTAAAGAAGATTTGGTAAAAACTGAGGGCTAATGCATCAATATATATTTTGCAAATACTGTAACTCCCATAAATATTTAGAAAAAGATAGTCCTCTAAAAGTAATCATTATCAAGTTTCCTCTTAACATTTCTGTTTTTTAGAACAAAGTAAAGCTGAGATTATCAGAAATCTAAAGATCTTCACTTTTCTTCCAGTTGCAATTCTTCTAATTGTTATTGCTAAAACATTAGCAGCAGTTTATGATACAAGCTGAAATATTTAAAAAAAAAAAAAAAAAGGAGAAAAACAATTTTGTTAATCCTTGATGCTGGTACAGTGCCCTGTGAAAGTATTCGGCCCCCTTGAACTTGTCAACGTTTTGCAACATTTCAGGCTTTAACATAAAATTTTATTTTTTTGTCAAGAATCAACAAGTGGGACACAATCGTGAAGTGGAACAAAATTGATTGGATATTTTAAACTTTTTTAATAAATAAACTGAAAAGCAAGGCGTGCAATATTATTTGCCCCCCTTGCGTTAATACTTTGTAGCGCCACCTTTTGCTGCAATTACAGCTGCAAGTCTCTTGGGGTTTGTCTCTATCAGTTTTGCACATCGAAAGACTGAAATTCTTCCTTGCAAGCTCAGTGTCTTCAGCTCTTTCCACAGATTCTCGATTGGATTCAGGTCTGGACTTTGACTTGGCCGTTCTAACACCTGGATATGTTTATTTGTGAACCAGTCCATTGTAGATTTGTGTTTATGTTTTGGATCATTGTCCTGTTGGAAGATAAATCTCCGTCCCAGTCTCAGGTCTTTTGCAGACTCCAACAGGTTTTCTTCCAGAATGGTTCTGTATTTGGCTCAATCCATCTTCCCATCAGTTTTAACCATCTTCCCTGTCCCTGCTGAAGAAAAGCAGACCCAGACCATGATGCTGCCACCACCATGTTTGACAGTGGGGATGGTGTGTTCAGGGTGATGAGCTGTGTTGCTTTTACTCCAAACATATCGTTTTGCATTGTGGCCAAAAAGTTTGATTTTGTTTTCATCTGACCAGAGCACCTTCTTCCACATGTTTGGTGTGTCTCCCAGGTGCCTTGTGGCAAACTTTAAACGAGACTTTTTGTGGATATCTTTGAGAAATGGCTTTTTTTTTGCCACTCTTCCATAAAATCCAGATTTGTGTAGTGTACGACTGATTGTTGTCCTCTGGACAGGACTCTCCCACCTCAGCTGTAGATCAGTTTATCCAGAGTGATCATGGGCCTCTTGGCTGCATCTCTGATCAGTCTTCTCCTTGTTCCAGATGAAATTTTAGAGGGATGGCTGGATCTTGATAGATTTACTCCTTCCATTTCAATATGATTGCTTGCACAGTGCTCCTTGAGATATTTAAAGCTTGGGAAATCTTTTTTGTATCCAAATATAGCTTTAAACTTCTCCACAACAGTACCTGGGACCTGTCTGGTGTGTTCTTTGGTCTTCATGATGCTCTCTGCGCTTTAAACAGAACCCTGAGACTATCACAGAGCAGCTGCATTTATACGGAGACTTGATTACACACAGGTGGATTCTATTGGTCATCATCAGTCATTCAGGACAACATTGGATCATTCAGAGATCCTCACTGAACTTCTGGAGTCAGTTTGCTGCACTGAAAGTAAAGGAGCCCAATAATATTGCACGCCCCACTTTTCAGTTTTTTATTTGTTAAAAAAAAAATTTAAATATCCAATAAATTTCATTCCACTCATGATTGTGTCCCACTTGTTGTTGATTCTTGACAAAAAATTGAAATATTATATCTTTATGTTTGAAGCCTGAAATGTGGCAAAAGGTTAAAAAGTTAAAGGGGGCCGAATACTTTCGCAAGGTACGGTATATCTTTTTAGTGTGAACATAACAGTTCTATGGTATAGAGGGAAAGAAATAAGGGAAAAAAAAAAAAAAAAAGCTTTTGAGTCTGTACTCTTGGATCCAAATTGTCAAAGGACTTCCTCCCTCAGAAAACAAGGAAGTGCGCTGATGTGTAAAGTACTTTTCCCAAGGCACTGTAGCTATTGATCTGTACGGTTGATCTGCAACAGCCTCATTCATGTAATAAAAGCTGCAACAGAATCACAAACATGGAATGACTGACAGAAATTTGTTTTACAGTCTCCACTGCTTAGGTCAGCATCAACCAGACCAACAGCTCCATTTCTCTGTGGGGTCATCAATCACGGTATGAGAACAATTTGCTGTCCTTGTGAAGTTCTGGACCACAAAATTTTTTAGAAGTGATCAAGGGGTTGTCAGCTCACCTGAGGAGTGAGTACTGCTAAACATTTTTTTTCCTGTTACAAGCCATTGATGGAGTATGGAGGAAATTATCATTCCTATTCTCTGACATTTCCCCAACCTCAAATCTGCACAGTTTTTCATCTGCTCCAAGTTGCTCCGTGGTATTTTTTAGTAAGCACTCTCCTATTGGAAGTGGAATTTAAATCAAGTTAGAAACTCATGATGCTTCCAAATCATGGAAGCATCGGCTCTTGCTTTGTAGTGGAGCCAAAATCTGTGGGAAATCAATGTATAGTATATAGTATATAGAATTACATTATTTTAGTTTTTTTTTTTTTTTTTTTTTCTAGATCAAAAATACAGACAATGTTAATGAATTGTACTTATGTAGTTATCATTTATTAAGATGATAGTTATATATTTTTAACATAACTATTTTATCTAATTTCTTCAGTGTGTTTGCTTTGGTAGTGTCAGCCAGTTATGACACAAAACAGCAGTAGAAAACTAGAAAAATAAAAGAAATTAAACAGCATTCTTCAGGCTGTCCAAGATCTGCAGCTGTCAAAAATAATATCCCAAGCAAAATAGGTAAAGGAAACCGCTTTCATGGAATTAAAATGTTTCACATTAGTTGCATATTGTTTTTTTGGTATCTTTAACATTTTCTTTTTTAATGTATATTCCTTTCTTAATTAGTTGTATATGAGTAAGGTAAAAAAAAAAAATCTCGCCGTTATTATAAATATTACAGTAAGGAATTAATCTACTTGTGGCATAGTCTCACAAACAACAACTAAAAAAAAAAAAACAAAAAAAAAACATAAAACAAAATAAAAACTATTAGGTAGTGGTAGTCGGTATTTGTGGGGCGCTAAGACCCTGGCGACAAGGAGGTAGCTAACAATAGCAGCATGCTAGTAGATACTGCAGTAACAAGGATTCATGAACTACATTTACACCATAAATTTTGAAATTTTTAATTGAGGTAAGAACAGACAGCACCGACGTACTTGGCCGATATAACAGCGTTGTTTTGCAAACAGTCACACCCTGACGGTTCTCAGATAGGTAACGCTAAATCAGTATCAACACTAACCTCTGTTTTTGACAGACATTAGCTCTGTAGCATTAGCCCTAGCTTCGAAAAATAATTCTGAACGATTTAATAAAGTAACGATTGGCAGTCTAGCTGCTGATATACCCAATACTCTGTACGTTTCAAAACTGGACAATTATACTCTGTGGTAAAGGTCACCGCATAGTGTTTGTCGTTTAAAAAGTTTCACCAGTTAGACAGGAGTGGGTGAGGTAGCTAATGCTAGCTACGCAGGGATAAGTCTTCCAGCTCACATTTATTGATATTAAATCTATTGATATTAATGGGCGTCAGCTGTTAATGACAAAGCTGACTGATAGAGGGTTCGCAAGCAAACCCTTCTGTTTATTCAACCATTGATTTACCTGTAATATGTTACTTTGCAAATATAATACAAAGAACGCGTTGGTGTTTAAAGAATGTATATATTATACAAAGTATTTGAAATATTTTAATTGACCAGTAGATAAAATTGGGGGTGTTCTCTAACGTTCGCAGTGTACGTCTCAACAAAACAAATGAGAGAATATTGAGCCACACAGACAGTGTTAGAAACCTGGGCTGGGTGAGGCAAGTGTGTGTGTCTTATGAAACACACACACACCTGTCATGATTAGTGTTTACCTGTTGCTGAAGTCATTAGACTGAAATAGTTGCCATTAACTTCCATCCATCCATTATCTATACCCGCTTAATCCTCTGTAGGAGGATCTGCTGGAGTCTATCCCAGCTCACTTCAGGCGTAAGACAGGGGTATACCCTGGACAGACCGCCAGATGCCATTGTATTGTATACATTTTCTAGCTAGTGTCTCCCAACACCAGGAGTAGTCCACATTGGCGTCTGGAGCAAAAATATGAAGCTTTGCAACAAGTTTCTGAAAGATGAGGGAAAAAATGAATGAGATTACAATTCACAGTAAAAGTTTAGGTCATTCTTTTGTGTACCATATACCATTTTTGTGCCAGAATTACAGAAGTAGTTCTTAAAACAATACATTAACTTGGTCTGGAAATTGATTTGACATCATCATACCCTTTAAAATGACAAATATCGATTATTCAGGACTTTTTCATACATTTCATGGCTTGGGGTAAAGAGGTTTAGGCTTGTTAGGGAACATTTTACTCAGTTTTACTCATTTATTTAGTTTTGACTTAACATACAGAATATAATCAGCCTTATTATGAAGATAAGCTGCTGTAAGATTAATCTTAGACTATATTTATCTATCTATCTATCTTGTACTGCGTCTCTCTTTACAGAGATGTCTCAGGTTGAGAAGAAAGCTGGGTTGCTGAGGAGGACGTCATCCTCCAAAAAACCCCTGAAAGAGAAAGTTGTTCTTATGTATGATGAAATTTTTGCGGTAAGTTTTGCAGTGGAAGAATATCAGTAATAAAGGTTTGAAGAATTTAATTGGTTAAAATGTTATTGATTTCCTTTCTGTCTTAATTTAGAAAGAAGACCCAGCCAAAAATAACCCTCGCTTCTGGGATGAGCTGTTTCTTATGAAGGTACAGAAAAGATACTTAATTATGTCTCATATGACTTATTTTAGCTGCAGCAGTGAAGCAGACTCAGACATATATGTAGTTTTCTATACATCAGACATGTGAAAATGTTTTTGAATAATGCAATTTAAATTTAAATAGAATTTCTTAAAATGAGACTTTTCTATATGAACGTTATGCAGAATAAAAGAGGCACAGTAAAAGAGGAAGTTTTGATGTTCACAAGTCAGATACTAAACATATAAGTTCTGCACAGATTAGTAGACAGCACATGACAAACAATGAAAAGAATTGCTGGTTAGTAAAATGTTGCATTGATTGTATAGCTGCTCTTTCACAGCATCTAAGAGTTAAGCTGTTGGTTTTTCAAGAGGCATTGTTTAGTGAAATCATCAGCTGGATATTTTGTACCTTTTCTTTTCGCTTGTTTTTTTTTTTTTAATCCTTTTTCCACTTTGTTTTATTATGCTTTAGGTGAACCTAGAGTACCTGGAGTCCAAATTGGAGAGCATAGATGGGGAGGAAGTCCAGTGTATTCAAGACAATATCAACTCTCTGTTTCACCACTGTGTTCAGGCTCTTGGAGAGGAACACCAGATCAAAGTAGTCAATGCCCTGCAGGTAGCTAATGCTAAAGAAGGTCACACAGATTTGCAAACACTTTTTTTTTTGTTTGTGATCATTAAATTAGAAGCACTTTACATGTGTTGATAAATTAAAAAATGGTCTTAGGTTGTCTGCTTTTTTCTTTTATTTAAATGTGATAACTATGTGGCCAATGTTGCAAAAACTGTAAGTTAAGAGAGAAAAAAATGACTCTTGTCATCTACAAAGAAAAATATGAAGAAAAGACTATAGGTACACCGTCTTAGAAGACATGTTGAGTAGTTTGATATGCAAGGAGCTCAGAGATTTTATTCTTAAAAGGTTAAAATCTCAGCTGCTTTGCATGACTTGAAACCTTTTCTTTTAATGTGGCAGCATTCACAGTAACACTCAGTATCACCATCTTCATTACAATCATAGTACTTTTTTTCATGAACCATTTAGCAACCCATGTTTAGCAACCTTTGTGCTCCCTGTCTTATCTTGCCAGACTCTCTGTGCACTTTTTCGAGGGGTTCACCAGAAGAACAAGTCAGCGTCTGGCTTTGACATCATAAATATGCTAATGGGGTTTGATAAGGCTGAGCAAAGGATGAAGGTATGTGGAAATTACTGTCCAAGGTAAAGAACTGAGTAAAATTGGTACACATGTGTCACTGATGGAGGTTTGCTTTCGTTTACATATCTTATTGTATTGTCACTTGCAGGACTTGATGGAGAGATTGGACAGCCTTCTTTGTGGAGACAGCTCAGAGAGTCTTAAGAGCCTGTGCCTCAAACTGTTGCTCTGTTTGGTGACGGTGAGAAAGAACATATAAAAATCAACACTTATGATCATATGTTCTTTGGAGAGTGGCTGTTGTGATGTTAAAAACATACTAAATGTGACATTTGTGGAATGATTTTATCTACAGGTAACAGACAACATTAGCCAGAACACCATACTGGAATATGTGATGATTAATAGTATCTTTGAGGCCATTCTACAAGTAAGTGATTAGCCTAAGAATGTAATTCTGGGATTGTTGTTTTAGTTTCGTGTTGACCCTTTCTCTCCTGTTTAGATTCTTTCAGATGTATCCAGTAGAGGGCAGCATGGTTATGATGCTGTGGTTCTTCTGGCCCTCCTTGTCAACTATAGAAAATATGAGGTGGGTTCTTGTTTTTCAGGATGTAAAGGTTTTGTTCAACAAGGAAGACAATAGGAAAGTCTGGCGTACTGGAAGACTTTAAATAGATGCTGAACATGCATATCTTTACAGTTTTTTGTAGCGACGTAGAATCTGCTACATGTACTTCCTTAGTATCCTGACAATAGGTCTGCAGGGCTTCAAGTATTCCAGCACCGTGCCGGATTTCCGGCGAGCGCCGTTTTGGTGGAGGGGAAGGGAAGGGGGGATCTTATATTTTAAAAATTGCTTATTGATATTACTTTTGAGTTCATACGTTCATCTGCCAATGATATGAGAGGAACACAACTCTCTCTAAAAGTAGATTTATTAGCCGATCAGGTGTAGAACAGGGCGGGTTTTGGAAAAAACATGCTTCAACCAAGTCCGATGTTGCATAGATGCTCGGTTGCCAGAGCAGAGAGAGTATCGTCGGAAAGTAGGATGGAGAGTAATATCATGAATCCTGGGAAAGATGCCCTCTAATTGATACAGGATTAGAAATGGCACTGGTTGTGGATAGAAGAGAGAGGGAAAAAAACAATTAGCCTTTTGGTAGCTGGTGTAAGAAGTGAAGAGAAACAGGTGCTTCTGCACTTCGTGTTCCAGAAAGCTCGTATATGCAACTTGCTATGAAAAAGTGCCACCACGTTACGAATCAGAGCCGCTCATAGAGCAGCTGTCTGGACTCTACAACAGTGGCCCCCTACCTTTGCTTTTCTGCACTTTGACTTGGCCGCTCTAACACCTGGATACGTTTATTTGTGAACCATTCCATTGCCTTTATGTTTTGGATCATTGTCCTGTTGGAAGATAAATCTCCATCTCAGTCTCAGTTCTTTTGCTCCCAGGTGGCTTGCGGCAAACTTTAAATGAGACTTTTTATGGATATCTTTGAGAAATGGCTTTCTTCTTGCCACTCTTCCATAAAGTCCAGATTTGTGCAGTGCACGACTGATTGTTGTCCTATGGACAGACTCTCCCAGCTCAGCTGTACAAAAAGCAAAAAGCTGACCCCCCTTGAACTTTTTGTTGCCGAATACCTTCACAAGGCACTGTATATCTTTTTAGTGTGAACGTAGAAGTTCGATGGTATAGACGGGAAAAAATTAAAAAAAAGTTTGTGAGTCTGTACTCATGGATCCAAATTGTCAAAGGACTTCCTCCCTCAGAAAACAAGGAAGTGTGCTGATGTGTACAGGACTTCACTGTGTTTAGAAACATTTTTGCTACAGTGACAAGGAAGATTCCCTCTGATGAATCAGACCACTATCATTGTTTTCATTTTCTGATAAGAATTGCTTGGAAACTTTGACAAAACTTAAAAATAGAGGCTAATACTTCTGAAAAACACGTAATTCTGTTGACTTGTGCCAGATCATGTAATGCAAATGGACTAAAAGATACCCCTTAATCTTATCAGTTGCAGTATGAAGGTGCTTTCTACTGTAGGTATTGTGGAAGAGCCTCTTGAAGTGGGCAGATAAAAGTAAGAACATACTATGCTCTAATTGTGAATGTAGTAGTAATGATATTTGTGTCTTTTGATTTGTCTGATGGCCTGTAATTTAGTCTGTGAATCCATACATTGTGAAACTCTCCATTGTGGATGATGAGCCAACTCTAGATGTGAGTATTTCTTGTAACTTCACCAGCGCATCATAATAAATAGCAGACATGGGTGGCCCTCTCATCAAAAATATATTTTTTGCCCCCCCACCTCCCCCCCCACCTCAGGGAATGGGAATGGTCGTCCATCAAGCTCTGACAGAATATAATAGGTGAGATCTTTAAATTTACAGGTCTTAAAAAGTGTCTTTTATGATGCAGTGTAGCTGCTTTTGTTTGTCTATTGAAAATGTTCTGTTTCTGTTTAATGGAAAAATAAGCGCATTCCTTTTTATAGCATTGTTATTTATGTCTGACAGTTTTCTTTGGAAGTCTGTAATTTTTCTTTTGGATGAGGCGAATATGGAAATTAAAATGCAGTTTATGTAGGAGATCTTCTTTGTCTGCATGCATAGACAGATGCATCAAAGTGATGGATGATGGCTTAATACAGCCCATTGTTTTTTGGATAAACTGAATACACTGTAGAAAATAAATTGGATGCAATAGAGGGATGTTTTTGTTGAATGAGTGGTAGTATATAAGTGCTGAGTTTTATTTAAAACATAAATCTCTGCTGCTGTTGATGTGTGGTTGACATGACTTTGATGTATTTGTAGCTCTCGACACTTTTTCATGTCTCCCTATTTTCTGCTTACCCTGTCTTGTTTTTTTTTTTTAATTGCTCTTTTACCTTTTAGACAGTACAAAGATAAAGAAGAGGAGAACCAGGGTGGGTTCTTCTCCACCCTCACCAGTATGGTATGGTCCAGTGTGTTGTTTTTACAGTATAGATTTTTTTCCCCCAGATATTTCCAAAATAGTTCCAATATAATTTGATCCTTCTGTTCTCAGGTGGGCAGCATGTTTATAGCAGATGCTGATGAGAAGCTGTCAGTACAGTAAGTGCAAATTGATATCATTTCATACACCCACTGATGGCTACATTGTTCTCTGTATAGGTTGTTAATCCCCTTAGATAAAGTGGGAATATCTATACACCTTTGGTTTTGTTGTAGTTAAGAAATAAAATAAAACAAAATAAGATGACAACCTTTGCACACAAGTGTAACAACTAACAGCCCACAACTGATTGGGATTTCGGTTCAAGCTTTAATTCTGTTAGCATGGTACTGTATAGTACTGATTATTATAGTGCCAAAAGGCAAACCATTGTCTCTCAAGTCAAGTTATAACGTGTTCTTCAAGGACTGGTTGCATTAACTTGCTCCTCGAATACACCTAGGGCCCGATCGTACCCGCTAGCCGCTACCCGCAAATTGTGGATTTAGGAACCTCCGCTAACCGCTAATGCAATCTTCCGCTTCCCTAAAGCCGCTATCCGCGTTGCCGACTCCCTTATTCACATTGTAGGTGTGGCAATGGGCGTGTCATTTGCGCTTTCCGCAAACTTGGTATCTTGCAATCGTGGGTTTAGGATAGCGGGTAGCGGGTGGTCAGTCCACCCGCTACCCGCTATCCTAAACCCGCGATCGCAAGATAGTGAGTTTGTGGAAAGCAACCTGCATGTCGTCATGTGAAAGAGTGCGACCTGGAGGACATCCAGGTCTTCATGTCCTCAAGACATCCTTGAAATTTGGCCAACAGTTCCGCTTCCTCCGGATTCATAGATAAATACAGCTGTGTATCATCAGTATAGCAGTAAAAATTTATGCCGTGGCTCTGGATAATTTTTCCCAAGGGCAGCATGTATAAAGTGAAAAGGATCAGTCCCAGTACTGAACCCAGTGGGACGCCATAGCAGACACTTGTCCATGCAGAAATGTCATTAACATGAATCAACTAGAACTGTCAGATAAATATGATTTAAACCAGCCTAGTGCTGTTCCTTTAATTCCAATAATGTGCTCTAATCTGTGCAGCAAAAGGTTGTGATCAATGGTATCAAAGGCGGCACTAGGGTCTAGCAGAACAAGTACAGATACTAATCCATTGTCTGAGGCCATGAGGAGGTCTTTGGTGACTCTAACTAGCACTGTTTCTATGCTATGATGTATTCTGAAACCTGACCGAAAAACTTCAAATAGATCACTTCGATGCAGGTAGTCACCTAACTGGCTTGCAACTACATTTTCCAGAATTTCAGAGATACATGGAAGGTTGGATATTCTTCTATAATTTGCTAAAATGTCTGGATCAAGAGGTGTTTCTTAAGCAAAGATTTAATTGCTGTAAATTTAAAAACCTGTGGTAAATATCCTGATTTTAGAGATTAATCTGATCCAATTTTGAATGGCACTGTTAAATATTAGATCTCTGTCTAATAAGACATTCATTTTAAATAATCTTATTTTGTCAGATGACCTAGATTTTATGTTGTTAACTGAGACTTGACTGCAAACTACTGATGGTGCTCAACTTATTGAACTGTGTCATTGTTTTAATCAACCCAGGATCAGTGGCCAGATGGTGGTCTGGCTTGTGTTTACAGGATAAATGTTAGATATCAAAAAAATGCATCTTAATGCTTTTTCTTCCTTTAAGGCTCTGATTCTTAAACTTTCTTGTTCCTTAAAGAATATCCATCCATCCATCCATCCATTAACTTCCGCTTATCCGAAGTCGGGTCGTGGGTGCAGCAGCTTCAGCAGCTTCAGCAGAGAGGCCCAGACCTCCCTCCCCCCGGCCGCTTCCACCAGCTCCTCTGGGAGAACCCCGACGCGCTCCCAGACCAGCCAAGAGACATAATCTCTCCAGCGGGTCCTGGGCCTGCCCCGTGGTCTTCTCCCAGTTGGACATGCCCGAAACACCTCTCCAGGGAGGCGTCCGGGGGGCATCCTAGCCAGATGCCCAAACCACCTCAACTGGCTCCTCTCGATGTGAAGGAGCAGCGGCTCTACTCTGAGTCTCTCCCGAATGACTGAACTTCTCACCTTATCTCTAAGGGAGAGTCCAGTCACCCTGCGGAGAAAACTCATTTCCACCGCTTGTATCCGCGATCTCATTCTTTCGGTCACTACCCACAGTTCATGACCATAGGTGAGGGTTGGAACAAAGATCGACCGGTAAACAGAGAGCCTTGCCTTTTGGCTCAGCTCTCTCTTCACCACAACGGACCGGTACAGAGTTCGCACCACAGCAGATGCTGCACCAATCCGTCTGTCGATCTCTCGTTCCCTTCTCCCATCACTCGTGAACAAGACCCCGAGATACTTAAACTCCTCCACTTGAGGCAGAACCTCACTCCCGACCCGGAGGAGGCATTCTACCCTTTTCCGACTGAGGACCATGGTCTCAGATTTGGAGGAGCTGATTCTCATCCCTGCTGCTTCACACTCAGCTGTGAACCGCTCTACTGAGAGCTGCAAATCCCCACTCGATGGCACCAACAGGACCACGTCATCTGCAAACAGCAGAGACGAGATCCTGACACCACTGAACCGGAACCCCTCCGCCCCTTGGCTGCGCCTAAAAATTCTGTCCATAAACGTTATGAACAGAATCAGTGACAAAGGGCAGCCCTGGCGGAGTCCAACTCTCACTGAAAACGAATCCGACTTACAACCGGCAATGCGGACCAAGCTCCCACTCCATTTGTACAGGGACTGGACAGCCCGTAACAACGGGTCCAGCACCCCATTCTCCTGAAGTACCCCCCACAGGACCCCCCGAGGGACACGGTCAAATGCCTTCTCCAAGTCCACCAAACACATGCGGACTGGTTGGGCAAATTCCCATGTTCCCTCCAGGACCCTAGTGAGGGTATAGAGCTGGTCCAGTGTTCCATGACCAGGATGAACCGCATTGTTCCTCCTGGATCTGGAATTCGACAATCGATCGAACTCTCTTCTCCAGCCTTAAAGAATATATTTGTTCTTATTTGTTGTTCCCCTGTGGGTGCCTTTTTAGGTGAATTCCCAGAGTTTTTATCGTCTGTTAATATTTTTTTATGACAAAGTTGTTTTCTGTGGTGATTTTAACATACACACGTGGACAAAATTGTTGGTACCCCTCAGTTAATGAAAGAAAAACCCACAATGGTCACTGAAATCACTTGAAACTTGCAGAAGTAATAATAAATAAAAATTTATTGAAAATTAAACAATCAAAATCAGCCATCACTTTTGAATTGTTGATTAACATAATTATTTAAAAAAAACAAACTAATGAAACAGGCCTGGACAAAAATTATGGTACCTCTATAAAAGATTGAAAACTATTTGACCAGAGTGACATGATTAACTCAGTTGTGTCCTTTAATTGACATCACAGGTGTTTCCAAACTCATAATCAGTCAGTCTGCCTATTTAAAGAGAGACAAGTAGTCACTCTGCTGTCTGGTGAAAAGGTGTGTACCACACTGAACATGGACAATAGAAAGCGAAGGAGAGAATTGTCCCAGGACATCTGAAAAAAAATTATAGACAAACATCTTAAAGGTAAAGGCTATAAGACCATCTCTAAACAGCTTGAAGTTCCTGTGACAACAGTGGCTCATATTATTCAGAAGTTCAAGACCCACGGGACAGTAGCCAACCTCCCTGGACGTGGCCGCAAGAGGAAAATTGATGACAAATTGAAGAGACGGATCGTTCGAATTGTATCCAAAGAGCCCAGAACAACCTCCAAAGAAATTCAAAGGTGAACTCCAAGGCCAAGGTACATCAGTGTCGGATCGCACCATTCGTCGTTGTTTGAGCCAAAGTGGACTTCATGGGAGACGACACCACTGCTGAAAAAAATCATAAAAAAGCGAGACTGGAATTTGCAAAAATGCATGTTGACAAGCCACAAAGCTTCTGGGAGAATGTCCTTTGGACAGATGAGACCAAACTGGAGCTTTTTGGTAAGGCACATCAACTCTATGTTCATAGACTCAAAAACCAAGCATATGAAGAAAAGAACACTGTCCCTACGGTGAAACATGGACGAGGCTCAGTAATGTTTTGGGGCTGCTTTGCTGCATCTGGCACAGGGTGTCTTGAATGTGTGCAAGGTAAAATGAAATCTGAAGACTATCAAGGCATTCTGAAGAGAAATGTGCTGCCTAGTGTCAGAAAGCTTGGTCTCAGTCGCAGGTCATGGGTCTTCCAACAGGACTACGATCCAAAACACACAGCCAAAAACACCCAAGAATGGCTGAGAGAAAACCGTTGGACTATTCTAAAGTGGCCTTCCATGAGCCCAGATCTGAATCCCATTAAACATCTGTGGAAGGAGCTGAAACATGCCATTTGGAGAAGACACCCATCAAACCTGAGACAACTGGAGCAGTTTGCTCATGAGGAGTGGGCCAAAATACCCGTTGACAACTGCAGAACGCTCATTGACAAATACAGAAATCGTTTAATTGTAGTGATTGCCTCAAAAGGTTGTGCAACAAAATATTAAGTTATGGGTACCATCATTTTTGTCCAGCCCTATTTCATTAGTTTTTTTTTTTTTTTTTTTTTTTATAATTATGTTAATCAACAATTCAGAAGTAATGGCTGATTTTGATTATTTAATTTTCAATAAATTTTTGATTTAATGTTACTTTTGTAAGTTTCAAGTGATTTCAGTGAGAATTGTGGGTTTTTCCTTTAACTGAGGGGTACCAACAATTTTGTCCACATGTGTACATGTGGATGATGCTACCAATTCACAAGCAAAAGAGATAATAGTGGCCAGTTTTTAGCAGCACTGGAGGATAATTTTATATTTGAAAGATGTTGCATTTCAGTAAGGTTTGAGGCATGAGAAATATTTTTTAACTGCTTGCACTATGGCTTGGTATTTGTCTGATCATGCACTGTGACTTGTGGATCATGTATGCCAGGGTATATCTTTATAAAGTTGTTCCAGTCTATAAAGGCTGCGGTATGTGGACTGAAATTGATGGAGATCGATTTTATGCTTGAAATATGGGAATATCTCAGTGACAAAAGACTTTTTATAGGGTTTGTAGCGGTGTTTGAAATTGTTGAAAATGCTTGAAATGTGTTTTCAAAATTTGAGTAATTTGAGAACAAGTATTCATATAAATATGAATAATTTACCACAGCTTGAGTAATGTGCTGGAAATTTGTGACGATGGACCATGAAAAAGCTTGAATTTGAAAAAGAAAAGTGCATGGATCCTCTTGTTAAGATCTCTCCAACGATTAAAAATACAATCATATGCCACGTGAGTTTTTAATGATTTAAAGCAAACAGTTTAATGAAAAAAAAACAGAAAAATTAAAATGGCATGCTCCTGCTGGCTTTTTAAAATTTTTTTTAAAACTGTTACTTCAACTTATTAATTACATTAAAAAATGTAATTTTAAAAGTTTGCCAGTTGATGATCGGGCAGTAGTTATTTATGTGGAGAATTAAAAAGGGGTCTTCTGAATATAAGTTATTGTGACTAAATGTAAAGTTACAGACTTTCCACACTTTACTATTTTTCCTTGAGGCTGACTACAGTGTCTCATGGGAAGTGTCCACTATAGTAAATTTATGACATTGACAGATGTAATTGTTTGTTTTTATGGAAACATAATGAATGAATGACAATGAATCATTGTTTATGCAAACATCATGGGAGGACTCTACGTCCAGCAGTGCGTGAAGAAATTGATCCTTGTAGACATTGTTCTTCTGCATCATTACAGTCTATTGAGGGGGGGAAAAAAAAAAAAGAGAGGAAAGTTTAAGCACAAACATCTATGTGGTGAAATAAGGGAAGTGACGCATCCACTTGTGAAATTGCTAGTGTTTGTTAGTGTTAGTGGGGAAGGGGCCTAAAATATCTAATTTTTATGTGATAACTGTAGATTTTGCTTAACAAATGTACAAACTCTAACTTTGCTTTTGTTTCAAGGACCAACGAGGCTATTCTGTTGGCACTTTATGAGGCTGTGCACCTAAACAGAAACTTCATTACTGTGTTGGCCCAGGTAAGATACATTACTTTTTGGTATAAATGTCAACTTGCGTTTTGAATGCTTTTAAAAGTTTAATGTATCCTTTTTGTAGTAATTGAAGAAATTTCATATTAGTACATTGCAATACTGCTGAAAAGGGAGTTTGTGTGCAGCAAAGCAAGTCTGGAATGTTACTTGCTTACAGGAGGTGTGGATGTTCTATCTGGGGGCTTCCTAAAATAGGAGATTGTAGGTTTCTTAAATGTTTACACAATCTGTCCAAAATCACCCCTTACTCACTGTATAGTACACTACATGGTTACCATGGTGTACTGGTGTACTCAGTGTATCATGAAAAGTAGTCTAAGGCTGATGGTCACTTCATTAGCTGGTGATTATCTGTTACATTTCATCTGTGCAACAAGGACAAAAAATAACTTGTAGTGTCCAAAAGTCCATACTCTGATGAGTTCACTTCATTGTTCCCTCCACAAAGAACTCTCCTTACATAGCGCCTGTGGAGTATTGAACTTTATAGTGAGTAGTGGTTGACTTCATATACAACCACTGCATTAGAAGAACTGTAGATAATTGGATTTGTTCCAATATACACATTCTGGAAGAAAAAAAAAAGGATTTTTATGACATAGTATTTGGCAAGCTCAGTTAATCTTCTACAGTACTTTCAGATTTTTAAAAATCCTCAAATGGATTTACAGAAAATATCAGTCCTCAATGGATTGGACACAAGGTGTCTAATCTTTTGCTGCTTAACCCATTCAGACTAATGTAATACATGCATACTTTTAATCTCAATGCAACGTGTGTCATAGCATTTTTAGTGAAGACTTATTATAGTTCTTTTTATCAAAAATTTACAAAATTTCCTGATGTCCTATTTATATCCAACCATGTATTTGTGTAGAACTAGGTCTGTTGAGTGAGCTAGTTGACACTGCCACTTTGAAATTGCTTTATCTAGGTGCTGTTGGTCAACATAGTGTGGATGGATGAAATTAAGTCATGGACAGCAGCCACGACTTAAAGTGCTTGCCTCAGGGCAAGCACTTTCACAAATGTGCTGCTATTTAAAGGTAGGGTAGGTGTTCTTTGAAAAAACGGTTCCAGCAAGCCAACTCAAGTGAGATTTTGAAAATATACACTCCCTCCCTCCTCCCAAAGGCTCTGCCTCCTCCTCTTCAGCTCACCCCTCGAAACCACACGATTCACAACTACATGAACCACAGAGAGGGAGGGAGGGGTGGGTGGGAGTGCATTGATATTTGATGGACGTATTAGGCAGCTAATAAATGTAAAGATGATCAGTACATTGATTGGTCAGAGTTTTTCTCTGATTATACCCTCTAGACTGGACCAAAACGTTTGTTTTTTTTTTTGCAAACATTTTATTTCAGTAGGTGCAATGGGAATGTGAAAAGGTTTTCAGGCAATATTGTAAAAAGTGCTGCAAAAAAAGAACACCCACCCCACCTTTAATATTACAGTTTTTTACAAATTAATATTAATGTGTAAGGAAGAGTAGTGCATCATATTGCAATAGTTTTGCGTTCTTGAAGTTAATGGTCTTCAGTCAAATGTTTCTTGTACCTTCTTTTTCATTTATTTATTTATTTTTATTTATTACTCAGGTCTTAATATTATGGAACACTAGTTTTTCAATATAAGTGATTATAAGTGAGAGATTTCTGGTCTCTCACCAGAGCCACCCTGAGATTGACATTGCAGCTACGCCGACCAACCCTGCTCCAACCACACCGACGACGCCTCTTGGCACGACGCCACCCTCTTTAGACAGTAAGCCAGGCCATTTTTTTCATATGGACACATTCATAGACCTCTGTATACAGTGCTAGGTGTTATTGGTTGTTTTTTTTTTTTTTCAGTGTTTTAAAGTAGTTTCTCAGTTTCATGATGTCTTTTGCTTCTGACTTGGAGTTGCTTTTGCATTTTTTTTTTTTTTTTTTGGCACTAGTGGCCTTTATTGACAGTGAAGGAGGACAGAAAAGGGGGCAGAGAGAGAACGGGGAGGACAGGCAGCAGAGGGTCGCACGGCCCGGAAGTCGAACCCGCGACCGCTGCGTTGAGGACTGTAGCCTCTGTACATGGGGGCCCCCTTTTGCATTTTTGAAAGAAAAGAAAAGTTAATACATAGGGAGAGAGGGAAACTAAATAAATTCCGATGTAGTAGAACCAGATGTTTTAGGAATTAGGTGGTCTGAAGCTCTCGGATGTGTGTTAAAAAGGAAGGAAAAGACATCAGCCGTGATCTTGGACAGTTCCTGTTTTTGCCATCCAACTACTGTGTACTGATTTTAACAAAATGTAGCATTTAGTATGAGCAATTGTCCACATAGTGCAATCTACAATATGCAAAAAGCCTTGGATGGTTTGCTTCTTCTGGGAAAATTTTCTTATGTGTAACTGACCAGTGTACCTTGCATATTCATATTTTATAATTCAGTGTACTACTTAAGCCGGAGCTGGGCGGAGCAGTCATGTGACTGCTTTCCATTTGTGCTGTATTATAGTTGTTTTTAAGGTCACATGCTATGTACTACAAATGACCGCTGGACCTGTGTGCAACAGTGCAATACGCTCTGTATATTACATTGAATGTACAGTGTCTACCATGTGGTTTGAAGGCAGCAACTGTTTCTTCAAAGATGTTTTTAAGCAGTGGGGGCAAAACGCTATTTTATCTGCAAATTTTGTCTTTGGGATCGCTTTCAAGACCCTCTGCAGTTTGCTTATTGTCATGTGGCTTTAGCTAAAGATGCTATCATGTACCTGCTTTAGTAAACCCACTCTCATTTGGATAAAGTAGGCAGCTTTGTTAGGATCATGTTCTTTGATTTCTTCACTGTATATCTCAGACTTGTGATACTGCTCAGGGCCCTGCCACATCCAGAAATACTCAGAGGACAGGTTGTTCACCTTTATAACAAACTGGACTGGTACATAACAAGGGGCCTGGGTCTGCCTCATGGTCTTCTTCCAGTTGGACATGCCTGAAATACCTCTCTAGGGCAGGGGTTCCCAAACTTTTCAACCCGCGACCCCCAAAATAACGGTGCCAGAGACTGGCGACCCCCACTATCCCCGGATGTGACTGAAAAAATAAAATGTGCGCACAGGCCATACGCACAAACACGGGCTTAACGACAACACAAAAGAACAGAGCAGCCTGTTATGATTTTACATATAGAAATTTACTGTTTGATAAAAGCAGAATACCTCAGTCAAAATAATATCTATGTAACATGAGTGCACAGTATTACTGTCATGTGCAAACTTAACTTTAACATTACTTTAATGGTTAATGGTATTAAAGCATCCGCTTTGTGATGTTTACTGTGGAGCCGTAACCTGACACCTGCAAATGATGCTATGTTAATCTGTCTTAATCACCTCAGGAAGAAAATCTGTAGTTTTATTTTAATTTTAACTACCATGTTTCATAATTTTTACAACTATGGCTGAATTTTTCTGTATTTTTTTTTTTTTTAATTTATTAGATTTATATATAAAAAAAAAAGGTTTATGGAAATCATTTTGCGACCCACCCCACGGCGTCGGTCGCGACCCCCACTTTGGGAACCACTGCTCTAGGGAGGCGTCCAGGGGGCATCCTAACCACATGCCCAGTCTTTCTGATGAAAATTATTAATATCTTTTATAAGTCTGAGGTGGTGAGTGCAGTTTTATCTGCATTCATCTGGTGGGGAACCAGTATCAGACTGGAATAAACCGATCAAACTAAAGAAGGCTGCTTTTATACTGGGGACTGCTCTGAAGTCCCTGGACGTTAATATGGAAAGAGGAATGTTACATCAGTTGCAGAATATAACAATGACACTGCTCATTCTCTGTGCAATGCAGTGATTAAACAACAGTGTTTTCAGTCATAAATTTCTTCAGGATCTCTGAAACTACCGTATTTGTCCAAATATCAGTCACACCAGAGTATTTGTTGCATCTGTCAAATAATACGTTTTGAAGAGGAAAAAATGTCTACAAGTAGCATCGGGCAGTAAGACCAGGTAATAACTGCCCCGTTGATAAGCCCCTTCCAGCAGCTGTTCAAGGATCCATCTGTGGACTTGTTCCTCCAGCTCTGGCCACCTTTCATCCCGCAGTTAGACCTTTGATTTTTTTCATAGCTGTAAGAGTTACTTCTGCTTTTCTCCAGTCCCTGACAGGTTTCTCACTCATTCCAAACTTTCTGCTGCTGGTTGATGAGCAGTCTAGTGTGTCTTAAAAGAGACACTAGTGTCACATATCAGGTGTGCATGCTCTGATCTGTTAACATGTTAGCTGAAATAAAAATCATAAAATCTTTAATGGTCTTTGCCTCTTTGCTTCAAATTGATCTTAACTTCTTTTTTTCACATTTTTAAACACTGAAGCCCTAAACTTGTAATTTCCAACTCACTTCTGCCTAAAATAGTCATATTCACAAAAGCACCTGAACTAGCAATGCTTCCAAATAGCTTTATGTGATACTCGTTGAAGTAAATAATTTATGTACCAAAAATGGTGCCTCTAATGTTGGTTTATTACTTCTGTATGATCAGACTGTTATGTAAATCCAGTCTTTCTTTATAAAACAATCTTATAGCTGTCATTTCAGGTTTTGTAGAAGTTGTGTGCTGTTGCCATAGGTTGTTGTTAGAAAAAGCTGGCCATTTGTCATGCAAAAGTGCTGTAAATGTTAAAAGGCTTATGTTTTTATCTCTGGTAGGTTTCCCTCCATTGCTTCAAACCCAAGAGCCCTTTTCTGTATAAAATATTTACTTCTTGCTTCAAACAGAAGTGCATGTGTTACATGCAGGCTGCTCTATGCCATTTTGTCCAGAGGAGACAGTTTGGTTCCTCCTCTGACCTGTGATATCTCACTTGATTCACCATTGTGGAGATATACTGGTTTTAACGGCTGTTAACAGGTTTTAACGGCTGTTAACTGGAGTTAACACAGGACCGGGACATGAAGAAGGAGCGCTGGACGCCGGCAGCTCCTCAAGTACACCAGACTGCAGTGTCTGGTGTACTTGAAACTTGAATTTCCTCCTCGGGGGATCAATAAAGTATATTTGTATTTGTATTTGTATTTTGTGGCAGCTTGAACTCTTATATCATTTACATGGAGCAGACACGATTGCACACATATGCTTTTTAATTACTTGTCATAAATATATACGTTGTTGACCACAATAAAGCCTCACATAATGATCTGTTGTTTGACAGTATTATATTCATGTTCTCCTTCAGGTCTGATACGGAAGAGAACAGAAAAGAGTTTGGTGGGAAAGAGAGAAGTGTAGGGCTCATAATTTATCCATTTAACAATGAGCGTGTTTCAGAGAGCAGAGATGTTTAATGGATGAAAATGCTTGTCTAGACACAGTAACATAAAGAAGCTACGGTAATAGGGCAAAGACATCACTTTTTTAATGCTTAAGTGAGCATTCTTCCTGCCCAAACAAGGACAGTTCTTGTTATGCATGCAGCCTCTAAGTTTAGTTTCAGATTTTTTCAAGTCACAATTTTTTTCAAAATGACTGGTTTGTCACTGGTTGCACAATTTGACCTTTAGCATCTCTGTTTTGTCCTTTTTTAATTTATTTTTTTTTTTTTTTTAGAATGATAACATTCATGTAATGATAAATAATTGGTGTTTGTATCATTAATTGCAGTGATTATTTGAAGTTTAATGAGCATATTTTCTATACAGTGATGAACAACCCAGAACTGCCTTTGGATCCTAACCTGCAGACCAGCAATCTTCTCATTACCTTCCTCAAGTACGCTTCCATTGTAATGCAAGATACTAAAGGTAAACAGAAAGCTTTGTGCCTTCTTCTCTTTGAATCTGTGACTTTGTTCGCTTATTAATTCTCCACTCTGTTGCACATTTATACTTTGTCTTGAATTACTCCCACAGACCATAATTCCAGACAGCAGAGGCACATACATGTATTCTACTCTTGTTGTGTCCCTTGTTATAATTTGTACTAGTTCATTTTTCTTTTTTTTCTTTTTAAATCTGTTAAGAGGTATTTTTATGTTTACAGATGAGCACCGACTTAACAGTGCCAGACTGTGCCTGATCATCCTTACTTGCATAGCTGAGGTGTGAGTTTGTGAAAGTATTGTAACGATTCCTTCTGAGCCTATTCATCATCATTTTAAATATCTTTTTCATTTCCCTGTGTGACAGGACCAGTATGCTGATGCCTTTCTTCACGATGACAATATGAACTTTAGAGTTACCCTCCACAGAATGGTAAGTTTGTGGTTTTAAGTGGGGAATAGTGAGCAGGGTAATGCAGTATATTAACGGGCTTCATTTGAGTCTGACAGTGACAGAAAACAACAATGTGGTGTTTTTCCCAACCTGTCGGTTGATAACAAGACCCCCCCCCCACCCAAAAAAAAAAAAAGTAGTGTTATTACATGTGCATGCTGGTGCTTTTAGCTCACACTTCTCTAGATGTCTGTGAAGTGATTGTGACCATGATGTTCACATATAGTATCTCAATTCTAGCATAGACACTGGAAATTAGGCTATTATGTGCTGGAGTGTTAATTATTAAAACCAATATTGGCCAATTCTGGTCGATAATACTCCTTTCTGCCACTTAAAGCTTAATAAATACATGAATATAAACAATGCACACTCCATATTTAAATTCTTTTTGTTTGGTTTTTTTTCAGCCCATGAGACACAGAAAAAAAGCAGTGGGAAAAAACATCCCTTCACGACCTCTGGTTTGTGCAGTTCTAGGTATGGAAAAGCTTTACAACTGTGTTATCCTAAACCTTACTCAGTCATAACATCTATGATATACCTCATGTGTTTTTCATAATATAACATAAAAAAAAAAAACGTTTAAATAGTATACAAAATATTTTTAAATTGATGACAAAAATCCATTGCTGGCATTTGTGAACTGTAGAATTGTTTCTGTGTGAATTAGTCAATGTGATTTTTTTTTTCTTTCTGTGTCTACTTTGTACCCCTTTGTGTAGACCTGATGGTGGAGTTTATCGTCACTCATATGATGAAGGATTTCCCTTTTGATTTGTACTTGTGAGCATTCATTAAATTATACATTACACATATTTCATTGTGACTCAGCCACCATCCCACTTTGTTACCCTCAATTTTGTTGTTGTTGTTGTTGTGCAGGCGCTGTGTGCAGATCATCCACAAACTACTCTGTTACCAGAAGAAATGCAGAATAAGATTACATTACACCTGGAGGGAGCTTTGGTCAGGTAAAGATAACTCACTCTCTGATCTGTTTTGGAATTAAGTGTATCCAAATGAGTTTAATTTCTCTACGAGAGGTGATGGTTGATAAATAAATGCTCACTTGTGGACAACTGTTTTTTTTTATTGATGTATTGATGAGCTCCATTTTTGTTCTACAACATGTATTCCAAAAAACATATTATTTAACCTCTGAAAGCCAGTGGATCATACTTAAAACATTTTCTGATGTTGAAGAATGGTAGCAACTGGATGCATACAAATGAAACAAAGTGAAGTTCAGGGAGAAAAATTGATCCTTTGTGTAGACCCAGAATCAGACATAGAGAGTGAGGTAGGAAAATCGATGAGTTACTAATGGGGCAGTCGGTGTTATGTACAACTCATGTGGTCAAGAGAGTTAAACTGAGTTGGTTTTCTTTTAGGCCACAATGCTGTTCACCTTGTGAATGGAGGTGGTGAAGAAGTGCTTCTGATTGGTTGATAACCTGGTGTCACAACTTGGTTAACGGGTTTGAAGTACATCTCTATGGAAATACAAATTTAGAATACCTCTGGTTTTGTGTTTGTGTTTTCATATAGCCTTTTTTTTGTTCGTATTTCTGACGGTTTATTCGCTCAGCAATAAAAAAAATCATGTTTAAAAATTATATGAGAGAACATAACGTATCCATAATTGAAATCCCTCAGATTTGCAGGACATCACTTCAGGGTTTAGTAAATAGTTGCTACTAGCAAAACAAAACCATTTCCTTTTAAAGTCACATTGCCTGTTGTTTTGGAAATGTATTGCATCATTGAGATTGGATAATGAGTCTCTAAAGAAAGAACAAATCACTCTGGTGGCCTTGTTTTTAGCTTGGTCAACACACAAAAAGATAACATTTCAGCTTTTAATGGCCCATCCCACTGTGTCTCACGGGAATACAGCTTCCTCTAATCAGACCAAAACAACCGAATCACATTAATTCCCTGAATAACAGAGACTTTTTCCTCTTGGTGATAATAGCATGCCATGAAATAAACCTGGAGAAGGGAAAAAAAAACATATTAAAGCATTAGATGCATTTTTCTTCTTTCAGTGCCTCTGTGCCAACATATGTTGGTGCTGTTTTAGATAAATGCTCATGCTTTTTTTCCTTTATGGGTTTTGTTTTCTTCAGAAGGAGTTTGGAATGAGGTTTTAAATTGGTGTTGAAAGAGTTCCCCTCCTGTGTTTCCATTATCTAACTTAATAAAGATGCCTAAGAAAAGCAGACTGTTGCCATATGCCTCTGCTGGTAGACGACAATCAGCACTCCTCATTGTTTCTTTAATGGAAGCATGCTTTCCTTTGTGTAGCTCTCATCAACCTACTGAAGTTCCTGCTATCAAATGAGACCACACTCCTGTCCAAGCACAATATCTTTCATTTGGCCTTGCTGGTGAGAAATACACACACTGACACTGGAGACACTGAAATTTGTCAACACTATTCATAATAGAAATTAATTTCACAGGAATAATGTATGTCCCCCATCCCCACCCCACCCAATGGTCTGCATATATATTAATGCTTAGTGCCATAATTTGGCAAAACCTATTTAAGTCAGACATGCATTTTAATCTAGCAGCAGATGTCAGTTTTCTTGTGCATGGGTGTGACTGAGAGTGAATGTGTTCTCCACCAGTCCTCCTTTACAGTCTGATCTAACACATTTTATTAACAACTCAAACCCTGAATCTATCAGGGGCAACTAAAATCACAGATAGTGAAACAAAAGGACAGGACATCCAAAGAGACAAGACAATGATGGTGTGGTGTGTGCAGTCTGGTGACTTGCAGTGTTTGTGTAGTATATTGTATGTACAGTGCCTTGCGAAAGTATTCAGCCCCCTTGAACTTTTCAACCTTTTGCCACATTTCAGCCTTCAAACATAAAGATATAAAATTTCAAATTTTTGTCAAGAATCAACAAGTGGGACACAATTGTGAAGTGGAACGAAATTTAATGGATATTTTAAACTTTTTTAACAAATAAAAAACTGAAAAGTGGGGCGTGTAATATTATTCGGCCCCTTTTACTTTCAGTGCAGCAAACTGACTCCAGAAGTTCAGTGAGGATCTCTGAATGATCCAATGTTGTCCTAAATGACTGATGATGATCAATAGAATCCACCTGTGTGTAATCAAGTCTCCGTATAAATGCAGCTGCTCTGTGATCGTCTCAGGGTTCTGTTTAAAGCGCAGAGAGCATCATGAAGATCAAGGAACACACCAGGCAGGTCCAGATACTGTTGTGGAGAAGTTTTAAGCCGGTTGTGGATACAAAAAGATTTCCCATGCTTTAAACATCTCAAGGAGCACTGTGCAAGCAATCATATTGAAATGGAAGGAGTGTGAGACCACTGCAAATCTACCAAGTCCCAGCCCTCCCTCTAAACTTTCATCTGGAACAAGGAGAAGACTGATCAGAGATGCAGCTAAGAGGCCCATGATCACTCTGGATGAACTGCAGAGATCTACAGCTGAGGTGGGAGAGTCTGTCCAGAGGACAACAATCAGTCGTACACATCACCAATCTGGCCTTTATGAAAGAGTGGCAAGAAGAAAGTAATTCCTCAAAGATATCCATAAAAACTCATGTTTAAAGTTTGCCACAAGCCACCTGGGAGACACCAAACATGTGGAAGAAGGTGCTCTGGTCAGATGAAAACAAAATCGAACTTTTTGGCCACAATGTAAAACGATATGTTTGGAGTAAAAGCAACACAGCTCATTACCCTGAACACACCATCCCCACTGTCAAACATGGTAGTGGCAGCATCATGGTTCGGGCCTGCTTTTCTTCAGCAGGGACAGGGAAGATGGTTAAAATTGATGGAAAGATGGATGGAGCCAAATACAGAACCATTCTGGAAGAAAACCTGTTGGAGTCTGTAAAAGACCTGAGACTGGGACGGAGATTTATCTTCCAACAGGACACTGATCCAAAACATAAAGCCAAATCTACAATGGACTGGTTCACAAATAAATGTATCCAGGTGTTAGAACGGCCAAGTCAAAGTCCAGACCTGAATCCAATCGAGAATTTGTGGAAAGAGCTGAAGACTGCTGTTCACAAACGCTCTCCATCCAACCTCACTGAGCTCCAGCTGTTTTACAGAAAGAATGGGCAAGAATTTCAGTCTCTCGATGTGCAAAACTGATAGAGACAAACCCAAGAGACTTGCAGCTGTAATTGCAGCAAAAGGTGGCGCTACAAAGTATATAATAATAATAATAGTATTATATTGCACACTTCACTTTTCATTTTTTTATTTGTTAAAAAAGTTTAAAATATCCAATAAATTTTGTTCCACTTAACGATTGTGACCCACTTGTTGATTCTTGACAAAAAATTGAAATTTTATGTCTTTATGTCTGAAGCCTGAAATGTGGCAAAAGGTCGAAAAGTTCAAGGGGCTGAATACTTTCGCAAGGCACTGTATGCTTAGTTATACAATTTGTGAATAATGCATGTTAAGGAAATTATAGTAAGAGAAGAGACATAATTTTTAAAAGTAGTGCTGCTTCTACACTTCTTGTTGGAATATCACAGTTTGAACTTCCATTATTGAGAGTATATAAAGCAGAGAAGCTGCATATGTAGATACCAGTTCAGTACGAGTTTAATTTCTCCTGCAAATCATTTTATTCATTTATTTGTTTGTTTGTTTGTGTATTTATTTATTTATTTAAATGAATTGTTTTGTCTGTGTTCTCTTATTGAATATGGTCCCAACTTTGCCATTTTGGCAAATGACGTGTTTTACTAACCTAATAAATGAAAAAAAATGAAAAAATACTTTATTAATCTCAGAAGGGAAATTCAACATTGTAGTAAGGTTTTTTTTTTCCTACAATAAACCAATGACAGCAATAATAATATTGAATTAATAATAGTAGAATGTCTTGTTGTGGAGGCTGGTGGGCTCCACAACAGACCTAATAGACCTAATAGCCGAACCTTACATGTCTTAAATGTCGGTTGAGTTTTAAACAAAAAAAACCAAAACAAAACAAAAACCAACAGTGATTTGGGCAATCACTATCATACATTAATAATTAATAAATAAAACAAATCATGACCATGAGGATCTTTGCAAGTATAATGTGTTGAAATACATTTATCAGTTTCGATATTTGAGATTTTGGGAATCATAAAAACTCTATCAGCCAGAGTAACATAACACTAGAACTTAAAGTTTAGATGAGTGACTCTTTTTCTTCTTTTTTTTGTCTTTTTCTGTTTTTCTCTATTCCTGGCCAAAGTAACATCTAAATTCGCAAAGTTATTGTAACCTGCATTTTTAGACCATCTTTATTTCTTTATTTTTGAAGGTCAGTTAGCTATTACACTGCTAGTGGTAAAGCAAGTTAATGTGTATTAACAGTTAACGTATTGCAGTTATGCTCATTAAGTTGAACTAACCTGATGATGTGGCTTCAGCACTATTGACTCAAACAGTCAATACCTGCTTTTTACAAAAATACTAATGCTGCATGGAAGATGCCTGTCTTCTCTGCATGGCATCGAGGGAAACTTTCCTGATCGGCTCTAAAGAAATTTCCATTGTTGTTTTGTTTAATACTGAAGTTATGCTGCTTTTTCAGCTCCCGTTTGTTCCATTTTTTTTAATAACCTGGATGCTTGAAAGAATGTCTTAAGGCCAAATACAACCATTACAAAAGTTCAGTATGATTGTGATTGTAAATGCCACAGGGTAAGAAGAGGCTCTTGGTTCACAAACCATAAACACAGTTTGTTATTAGTAGACAGCTATTGAACTTACTAATAACGACAAGTCAGTTTTAAGTAAGGGAAAAATAAGATGAAGGCCTCATATTTATTTTAATTTGCCAGACTGGACAACTACATGAGACTTTCCATTTGTCCAAATGCAGAGTTTGGTTGCACTGGGCAAACTGGCTCATTGGTTTTGAGCCCTGTGCACCAATTTAGTTTCACCCACTGTTCTGCTTATCCTAATGCACTACTACTCTTCCAGGTCGTGAACCTGTTTAACATGTTCATAACCTACGGTGACACTTTCCTGCCCACCTCCAACAGCTATGATGAGCTGTATTACGAAATTGTACGAATGCACCAGGTCTTTGACAACCTCTACTGTATGGGTATGTTTGAAAACACTTTTATTAACTGGGGAGCAGGATAACTAGAGAGTAAAAGCTTGTCTCTAAGAATATTCCAAAAAAAAGTCTTATTTACTTTACACTAGCTGACTGACAGATAATGAAAATGCACACAATTATTCATTAAAGTAATAGTAGACAAAAAACACTAAATGTGCTGAAGACATGGAAAGAGACATTTGCAGATGTATCATATTGTGTTTGTTTCTGCTGTTTTCTATCTTACAGTTTTAAGAGTATCCACCAACACAGGCCAGTGGAAGGAAGCGGCCAGCAAAGTAACGCATGCCCTGGTCAATATTAGGTAATCATGCATACTTTCTCTTAATAAATACTTTATCCTCAGAAGGAGAGATGAGTCATCTTTGACTGAAGGAAAGATCACCTTGGGCGGTGTTTGAGAAGGGCCATGTTGCAGTGGTTCTCAAACCTTTAATACTGTGTACCACCTGAGAAACTGTTCAGCTCTCCGAGTACCACCATGATGACCAATTTTTAAATATGGCCATATATGCCTTCTCAATTAGCTTTAAACACACAGGGGAGATGTTTATTCCTCACTGGGGTTATTTATTACCTCAATTGTTACTTTTCTAAATCAGACATTTATAACTCTGTCCAACAATTCTCACATACTCATACTCTCATACAGAGCAGAATAAACACACTCAAAAGTTGTTACATCTGCACTGCAACTGAATATGTAACTAATATTTTTTTTAAAAGACACAATTTTAATTATCTCAAGCTACACATTTAATTTAAAACGTTGTATTTATAATGCATTGTATGTGTCTGATTTTATTTTATTTTTTTTAAGTGAAAATTTGGAAAAAATGTGGAAAGTCATGACGTTCCCCACGTACCACCAGAGAGCGCTCGCGCGCCACCTGTGGTACGCGTACCACAGTTTGCGCACCACTGGTCTAGACACACTACACACTGCACTGCTGCTTCATCTACTCTATTAACATCAACATTAAAGCAGTCATCAAGGAGCTCTAGCCCAACATTTGGATGTACAGTACACTTTACAACAACAGAAATGCCACACAGAGTAGCAGATAATCAGCTTCAGTTAAATGGTGTATTGGATTGTCTGCAATAGACTACATATACTTGTGTTGCACTTTTGGTTGCTCTGTATATTCAAGACTTCAAAGTGATGAACAAAGTGGGTCTTATCATGGCGTATCTGATGCCATCACAAACCATATTGAGTATTATTCAGTCAAGTCAGACTTCTGTTTGTCATTAGGTTTTTTTTTTCAGTGGTTCAGCTTCAGTTGTACTGGAGTTAATGATGCTCATTCCCGAGATAGCTTTACATGTGCTCCCATCCCAGCTGTCTCACTGATCAAACAAGCATCCCTCACCCCTCTTACAACTCTGGCTTAGTCTGAAGTTTTAGAGAAAAAGTTGTATTTGCAATTGTATTTGAGATTTCATGTCTGTCCCTTGCAACAGAACCTTTTTATTTTTAGACATCTTGCTCTGAGTATGTCAAACCTATTTTTTTTTTTACATGCTTGTTCACTCACTTTTCAGTAATTTATAGGGGCTTTAAAGGCAATTGTCACTGCTACTGCTGGAAGCTTTACTTTTATTTATTTAAAATGGTCATGTTCCTGTGAGAAGTTCTAACAAAATAATTGCATAAAATGACTGTAATAATTATAAATGTTGTCTGGTAGTTTTGAGATGTAACAACCTCATACAAAATATCTAATAGGCACAAGGAAATATCCCTCCTGTGTCATTTTTCAAATGTGCTTGTTTTTTATTTGTCTTCAAGGGCCATTATCAACCATTTTAATCCCAAGATTGAGTCATATGCTGCTGTGAACCACATCTCCCAGCTGTCAGAAGAACAGGTAAACTAAAATACTTCACCTATTTTCATTGTTGTATAAAAAAGTTGTATGTACATAAAATGAATGTCAGCAACATCTTGAACCTATTTAGTCCATCTTCAAATGACTGTTGGCATTTCACAGCTCTTAAAACTATTTTTAAAAGGATCACTTTTATTTTGAAGAGCTGGCTAATCATCAAGATGTAGGTATAGTTATGTGGCATAAATGAAGATCCAGGCACTGGTCAAAAATGATAAGATGCCCGAGTAGGTGTTTATACACAGTTATATACACATTTGTTGGTACCTTTCCACAAAAATAGAACCTGCAACTATCTTTGAAACAACTTGAAGTTTAACACTAATCAGACTTTTCTTTTGATTCAACTGAACATTTTGCTTTGTTGTGTTTTTCAACATTTTATTTAATCCCACTTTTTTTTGCAAATATTTAAGCACAGTGAACATAGTTTTATCATTAAAAAAAACAAAACATTTAAGGACAAAGCGTGAACATAGTCATTAGAGAGAGGCTTTATCATTAAGAAAGCAAACAAAAAATAAACATGTCCTTAGAAGCATTCAATTTAGCCTTCTAGCACAAGCTAGAAAGTTAAATTAATATGAACAGCCTGAAACTAGATCATTTGAGTCAAATTTGCAAGGATGTGAAAACAATCAAGAGGGTGCTTGTTTTTATTTACAAACTGAAAGCAGAGTGATGGATTTGGTCATTATTTTCCACAATTACCTCTATGCTTTTATCTGTTAGATTTATTTACACAGGGAAATAGCCGAAATTAGCTTTGGTGCGCTGTCACTGATCTCACTGTTCTCCACTTGTGGTATTTATTAAGAATTATTCATGAAAATGCCAGTAATTTTAGACTTTAAAATCATGCTTAATTGGTCAAAATTTTTGTGGAAAAGAATGTGGAGACCATCCATCCATCCATCCATCATCTATACCTGCTTAATCCTCTGCAAGGTCCCAGGAATCTGCTGGAGCCTATCCCAGCTCTCTTCAGGCAAAAGGCAGGGGTACACCCTGGACAGGTCGTGTTTAGAGACCATGAATATGAAAAACATTTATAAATGTTTAGGCAGAAACTTACAGCCATTTAATATACGCATTATCATGGGAACACTGGGATTTCAATTGTTCCTTCTAAAAACAGAAAATATATTTTTTCTGAAAGCTTGGTCTAAAAAAACCTTCTTCAAATTAATCATTGAACATTCAAAGAACATTTTCTGAGTAATCGTACAACATAAAAATAACAAGAATCTACCTATTTTTTTTCAGCAACTTACCTTGGTTGCTGAAAAATACAGGTATAGAACAGGTTTATAGTCTAAAAAAAAACAAACATTTAGAGCAGGGGTGTCCAGCTCCAGTCCTCGAGGGCCGCTGTCCTGCAAGTCTTTGATGTTTCCCTGCTTCAGCGCAGCTGATTTAAATGAATGGGTCGTTAACAGATTTGCGCAGACCTGGATGACAAGCTGATGCTGATCTATTCAACTGAATCAGGTGTGTTGTGCCTTGGAAACATCGAAGACATGCAAGACAGCTTCCCTCGAGGACTGAGTTTGGACACCCCTGATCTAGAGCATCAACACATGAACCCATACTCATTAAGAGACAGGGGAGGGGGCCGCCCCGGTGGCACAGTGGTTAGGGCAGGCCGCCCATATACAGAGGCTACAGTCCTCATGTGGCTGGTCGTGAGTTCGATTCCCGGCTCAGAGACCCTTTGCCGCGTGTCTTCCCCGTTCTCTCTGCCCCCCTTCCTGTCTCTCTACTATCAGTAAAGGCCACTAGAGCCAAAAAAAAAAAAAAGAGACAGGGGAGGCCATGTTCTGTCCAGATCTTTTGAACTACTATTACTGGGGAGAAATCAGAGATGATAAAAGTAAGAACAGGTGACGTTAGTCCAGGCTAATATTTTTCTGTCGTATGTCGGGTTCTTCCTTTACCCCTTGCTTTTTTTTCCTTTTTTTTTTTTTAAAGAAAATAAACCAACCCATGAATTTCTATTACCGTCTTCGTTGACATACAATACTTGTGCTCCCTCTGCATCTACCTGGTGCAGACGGATTTTTCTGGTTTGTCCTCAATCACTGAGAAACTCATCATTAACACACTGCTGTACTCTCTCAAACCTCATGGTATTACAAGTCCTAAGTCAAAACACACTTCAGTACATGAGTGAGCATTTCTATCCTTGCTTTAAGATGAAAATAAAGTGCATGTTTTCAGTGGATGAGTTTTATATGATGAACCAAACACTCATTCAAGCATCATGAGATTAAAGCTTTACATTGCTTATTCTTTATTTATTTTGCTTCTAACCAGTTCATCACAGCACCAACTCTCCCTTTTCGTTTTTGCTCTTCGGATTTCTTCTGAACTTTCCATGAGTTGAGGTTACCATTCAAGCTGCCTCTTCAGAGTCATATACACTCAAGGAAAAAAGAAACGCACCACTGCTTTTTTACCACATTTTCTTTTGGTTACTTATTTTTAATGGAAATATTACATGTGCACATCAACCATATACCTGTCCCTGATATTCAGACCCAATTAATCAATGTTTGTGACAGTTTCAATAGCAATAACATGACCAAACAATAAAGCATCACAGTAAAGAAAAACACAGTTATTTGATTCGATTGTCAGTAATTAACATGACCACCATTCGCCTCAAGGACACTGATAATTGATGGGTCCCAATGGTTTCAGCAGCAGTTCTTGTTGCTGGTCGAAACCTGTCACGGAGATGTGACAGCCGATTCGCTCGGTCCTGTGTGGCCGTTGTGACACGTGGTCGACCAGATCTTGGACGGTCATTGGAGGATCCAGTGGTCTGGAAACGCTCAGCAAGGCGTACAACAGTAGAGTGATGGACTCCAAACACCCTGGCTACAGCCCGTGTGCTCCTTCCAGCTTGAAGCATGCCAATGGCACAATCTCTCTCTGGTTGCTGTAGTCGTGGCATCGTGAACAAATGTGCTTTTCATCCATTTTGGTGTCTTTTTATAGGGAATGGTTGTGCACAATTGAGGACAGGTCCAATTCATCTCTGAGTTTTACTCATGACCCAGACATAGGTGATTATACAAAACTACAATTGTTATTGCTGATCAAAATCAATCAACCGGAACCAGGAAAACAGTGATTTCATTTTGACTCAAAATTGTACTAAACTCATTGTAGTCTGTAATTTTTCACTGTCTATAATATTTTTGGAAAAATTGAGAAAACGAAAATGGTGCGTTTCTTTTTTCCTTCAGTGTATGTGGAGACTAAGGAAGTAGATGGCTCTGAGGGAAGAGTGCATGGAAAACAGAGATATACAAGTATGAATATTTCATTGGTGTTCTAGCGTTGGTTGAAATGAAAACAGCACTTATTTTTTTCCCCTCCTTGACAGATCTGTAGATTTATTTTAAAAAAAGAAATGGGTTTGAGCTCTTAATCTTAAATAAATGTAAAATGCTTAATTCAGCTGAATACTAGACATACTGCCAGTGCTAAGGGAGAATATATTTATAAATGGAATAAGACAAAAGCCATGCTTGTTTTAGGGGAATTTGCATGTTTGTAGAGATTCTGTAGTTAATATGACAAAGTGCAACTCATATCATGCTGCAAAGGTTTTTGCTCCATTGTGTGTTGCAGGGTCTCGCGCGCACACACACACACACGCACACCCACACACACACACTATTTCCATGCACACACTGTTAATCAGAGATGGTTCTTCGAGGATGCGCTAGAGCACATGTATCAAACACAACGCCATTTTATGTGGCCCTTGAGAGCTTGTGCATTATTGTCTTACATTTTAAACCAATATTTTAAGACTTAAAATAAGCGTATACCGCTTTAAAGTGCATATTCACAATAAGCTACATCTCCCACAATGCATTTTCGTCGTTACCCACAACGATAACTGTATCACCATGAACAAGACATCAAGATGATTTTCAGAACTGATGGACTTAGGAAAAACCTCTACAAACTAACACCAAAAGGTCCAAAAAAAGAAAAATTGATGCACAAGGAGGGCAGTGTCATGAACAATGGGAAAACGGATACAAGTTTGTACCTCAAGGTGAAAAAAACAGTATGTCTTTTGTGTTATGAGGCGGTGTCAGTCGTGAAAGAGTATAATCTACGTTTGGATTTTGACAGAAAACACGGAGCTAAGTATGCTAAATTTATACTACAAGAAAAACAAAGGATCGCAGCAGAAATAAAAGGCAGACTGCAGTTTACGAGATGCTGTGAGGGACATTATTCTGAATTAGCATTCACACACACTTATGAAACCGAACTCTCACATACTATACTGAAAACCTTACACACATACAAGTGAAATCTTACACACACACAAGTGAAAGCTTATACACATACATGTGAAATCCTCATACATACAACTGAAAATCCTCTCATCCATACATGTAAAATCCTTTTATACATACAACTGAAATTTCCAGTTGTATGTATGAGAGGATTTCACATGTATGTGTATAAGCTTTCACCTGTATGTGTGTTAGGCGGGGGTCATGCAACAGCGGACTCCGGTCCGGATCCAGACAGGGAGATGGTTCTGTCCGGACCCGCACAGAGGGTTTTTGAACAACCGTGGATATTTACAGCGGGCGCTGCTACTACAGTTAATACTGGTAGCTGGTAGTCAGAGACGTAGCTTGGAAACACGTGTTTGTTGTTGGCAACAACAAAGTCCGTGTCTGACATCGCATCAACTAGAATACAGTGTCCACATGCAAATTCAATGGGCAATTCAAGATTAGATCCCCAGAATTTATTGGACCCCCAAACCAAACCACACTGACATTATTCCCAGCAAACACTAAATCAGTCACACAAGCACAAACTTTAGCACTGATGTTAGCAACAGCGCAGGAAGAAAGCAACGTAGATACCACGGAGACATCATGGCTTGTTCGAAAAAGAGAAAGGTAGTCACTGAAAACCGTTGTTTTAAAGACAAATGGACAGCAAAATATTATGTTTATACTCCCGGTCAGCAGTTCCAAGCCTGTCTGCCTCATCAGCTCTGAGACCGTGGCATTTTTTAAAAGTGGGAACGTGAAACGTCACTGTGAGACGAAATCACAGCACTCTTTTTTTTTGCACTTTTTAGTTAATGTTCCCTGAATGTACATAAATTTACTTTTTTACTTAAAGAGGCCTTCAATTCAAGAAGAAAGAAGGACAGTTCAAAGAAAAATGTTTTATGAAAAAGTCAACACCCTTTTTTGCATTTTTTAGTTTTTTCAGGGTTTAATTTTTTACTTCAAGAGGCCTTTAATTCTTCAGGCATGGACTTGCACTATTATTGATTTCATTCTGACATTTCCCTTTTGGTTGATTTGGAAAAAAAAAAAAAGCCTTAAACTTATTTAAATGCACGGGACTGCTTTTATTTATGATAAAAGATATGGAATATGTTGGAATATTTCCTGCATTTGAAGTTAAAATAAAAATTAGTTACTTTTTTAAAATGCGGGACTTTGGCTCGGACCTTCTACTTAGGCAAAATTTAGTAACCTGGACCTCTGTGACTTTTAATTGAATACCCCTGGTGTAAGGTTTTCAGTATAGTATGTGAGAGAGTTCAGTTTCATGTGTGTGTGAATGCTAATTCAGAATAATGTCCCTCACGGCACCTCATAGCAGTTGCAGTAGAATGTGTTCACAAAACTTACCGCCAAAAATGATGCAGCAGTGAAAGCTCGCTTTATTGTGGCTGTATATGCCTTCAGCTGTGATGCTTCCTTTGCAGATGTGCCAGCTGTTCCATAGAAACTGAGTTCTCTGTTTCACAAAGCGAGGTAACTTAACTCTGACCAAGAGGGTTTAGTAAGGCCCGCTTCTAAACCAAGGTGATGGATACCCTGAGTCCATTACCATGGCAACATAACCTCTGTAAACATAACCTGTGCGAGAGCAAACCCTGAGTTTAATATAATAATGACTTAAACATTTGAAACTTGACTACATAATAAATATAGAAACAATTATTTAACAATATAATAAGGTGTAGTTTCATTTATTTTGATTTACATTGCATTTATTACATTCATGCCTTCAATCTGGCCCTTCAAGGTCAACTAGGATGCTGATGTGGCCCTCAGTGAAAATGAGTCTGACACCCCTGTGCTAGAGCCATTCTCCCAGCTTGAATGGTCACAGCTTGGAGGCTATTTCTTGCTTTAACCCTTGGTTTACTGGCTTCTCATGACCCTCCTTGATGTTGCTGTTGCTTGGGATTGCTCCGTCTATCACTACTTCTTTCTACTGAACTCTGTCAACCAGCCTAGTGTCAAGTTGGTTGGCCATTGCCAGTTTGTTAGTTTGAATTTGGAAGTCCCATAGCATCTTTGCTCTTTCATTCTCTGCCACTCTTGGATGTATCTCCCACCTAGACTTTTCCAGCTACTTGGTTGTGGTGTTCATGTATGCCTTACCTGCCTGAATCTTACATCCTGCTATTATGTGCTGGCTTGTCTTGGGGGCATCCTTGCAGATTCTGCACCTGAGGTCTGTCAGATGTTGTAGATAATATTCCTTTTTCTTCACTTTCTGTAAACTATTAACAAGTTTGATATGTTTTTCTTGATACCTCGATCTTAATTTGTTCCTGAGTGAGGCATCTTTGTTGCACACACCATACATTTGGGTGTTTAAAAAAAAAAAGAATAAAAAAAGAACCTTTCGAGTCTTGAGTTGAAAGGTATACAAGTTTGTAAAGAAATGATTGGACAATCCATCAAGAAACAAATATAATTAATTCAGAGGATCCATCAAGTTGTTGATCCCTTTGTTTTTACACAACTTAAAATATTTGTTTGAAGATAATGCCTGTGGCTAGAAGCAGATGTGTGATGCCAAAATGGCAGCTCTTCACATGATCCCTCATACAATAAAGTGTTTAAAACTAATTAGCTCATTTAGGCCTGCTGCATATGGCATTGCGGTTCTCATGCTTAGAGATATCCCCATGTCTGAATGGGTTTTTTGAATTTTTGCTGGCTGTTCAAGTGCTCACATAAAATGCAGTGACCTCTTAGAATTATGATGTTAAGGATGGCAACACTTAATTTTATTTTCTGTTTTCCCCATATTTCATCCATTTAGGTTTTGGAGGTAGTACGGTCCAACTATGACACACTGACCCTTAAACTGCAGGATGGGCTGGACCAGTTCGAGAGATACTCGGAGCAGCCTAAAGAAGCTGCTTTCTTCAAGGAGTTGGTAAGAGACCAGACAGAGGGCTGTGAGTCTTTAGGATTTTGTGCATCTTCCCAGAAATGATCCAGTCCACCATTAAATTATATCTGAAGCAAATGCACATATTAAAAATTAAAGTATACATTTTCCTTTTACAAAAGCCTCTAACTTTTGTAAAATGAAAGTAAATTAAGCAATTTTCATCCATAATTTACACACTTATGAAACTGAGGTGGTTCTTGATGAGAAAAATGCTTTCTGTAGAAAAGTAAAAAGAAATTTGATGTTTTGTATATAAAAATAAAAGGGTAAAAATGTTTACCCTTCATGTTGTTTTTACCTTTATCATAGTACATGAGCAAATTTCTGATGTAGTGAATATTAAGCTGACATGGCTGATTACAAAAATGACCTACTACCATAAATCTCTGTTTTTGCCATTTTTTCTAGTTATTTGTCTTTCTCCTGCCTTGACTCTTTTTTAAAAGGGTGTCCATTTGTCTCTATTCTGTCTGACATTCTGCCGATGTTGTATACCAAGTTACACTTTCAATTTGCAACAATTGTTAGAGTGTAGCCCTCTTTGTGTCACAACCAGTTGTTTTTCCTGAGTTAATGGGGTGTAGAACAGTCTTAATAAGGTTAACCGTGCAGTCTGTGAGATTCAAATCATGTATGCAATGTGTTGAGCATAAAACAGATGGTCAGATAATCTCTCTAATTTAGTGTTTACTTGGACTTTTGTCTTCTTATTCTTTTTTTTAAACCCATGTCATAAAATTAAAAATCTTCTTTCATACATTACACTGCTGGAAAGTGTTTTGGCAGCACTGGCTAAACGTTCCAACATATGGAGAAAAGGCCTTGATTTGTTTGCATTTCTTTAAAACCCAGAAATATCATCAAGGTGGTGTTAACACCAGGATGCATTGACAGTGGTTTTGAAAATGCTGTCAAAAAATCCCAAGAACCTGGTTTAGGAAACACTCATATAATTTAACTTTAGACAAAAAGAGAATGCTTATGAACTTTGCATGTACACACAAAGGCAGAAACTACACAGATTTTTAGTATCTGGACCCTGAAGTCTAGGTTGTAAATTCTGGAGCAACTGTGGACATGGGACAGTCACGGATTAATTGATGTCAAGCTGTCTGTAATGTAGTGAAGTTTCAACACAAACAAACAGAGAGGCAGTGGATGTATCAAGGGTGTAAGGAGTGGAAAAGGATTCAGGATCAGAGTCTTTGAATTCATACACTGATAATATTTGCTTTTGTCTTTAGGTGCGCTCCATCAGTCTGAATGTGAGGAAGAATGTGTCTCTGAACACACTGAGTCAGGACGTGCTCCTCAAAGAATTCTCTACCATCTCCTGAGGAGCACACCCCATCTTCATCTTCCTTCAGATTTGTCTTTTTGTGTGTGTGGACATGTACACACACTTTCACATGGGCAACACCAACCAGTATATTCCTCAGTTATTCTTCCCATAAATTGTCTTGACTCCTCATCCTCTGTCTCCTGACCAATGGAAACTTATTCTGCAGAGCTGAACACCATAACGAGCTGGATGCACCTTGAGGAAAGGTCTGGAAAGCTGGACTGTCATCCACTGTGGTCGACCATGTGCTTGGCAGTTGAAGGAAGTGCTCATATTGTCCTGGATCTTTTTCTGCAATCAGTAGTATTTGCTGGACTGTTAACTGACATAAACTTTCTGATTTAAGATATTAATACTAAGTATTTCAGTCTTCTGCAGTCCGACTAATCACATTTTATGATTTATCTTTGGCAGTTACTACAGAGGGTTTCTTTGGTAGTGGTGATGCTGAGCCGTTTTTTTTTGTTTGTTGACTCTAGTCTTCTACTAGAGAATTAACTCTTTGTTTGGGTCTGAATGATTTTTGTGTGAATGCAAAATTTTCTATTTGTTCTCAGATAACTACGAGTGTTTTGTATTTACGTCTTTGCTGCGTAGAACATTTTAGTAAATAAGTTGATATTTTGAAGTGATTACAAATCTTAATGGTGATGTTGCAGACCTTGTAATCAGAGCCCATATTAACAGTCTCCACTGTTTGTTGCACAAGTAATTTCTTCTTAAATTAACAAATTAATCTGAATGTTTTGAATGTGAACTGTATTTAGAAAGTATACTTGGTGTTGCTGCTTGTGTGTCTTCGGCACCTATGAAAGCAGTCTATTGAAAAAAGATCCACACATCCAGTCTTTAAACTTATAAGTACTCCTGGCATTATCCTTTTTTTTTTTTTTTATGGGAGGCAGATTAGATCATACAGCTTCATAAATTGAAGGAGATTTCTGTCATCTACAGCTCCTGAAGGTGTATTTGTTTCTTTTTTTTTTTTTAAAATAAAGATTGTTTTCCTACTTTATTGATGCTTCCAGTCCACTCATGCGCCACTGAGAAAAGCATGCTGTGATGCACATACTGTAACATGACATTACTGTCAAAGCTCTTCAGCAAGGTTTCACTGCAGAGTCCAGGTCTAATGTAGATGAATACAATATGACACTCCGTTTACTGCAGAAGTGAGAGATGTGGTTTCTTTTGATGAGTTTGGTCTCTGAAACTTAATGTTTTTGTTTTGGATCATTTCTTTACTTGACACTGCATAATACGTGCATGTGAAATGTGAGTTACCAGTTAAAGCAAGAGCTCTCTCGGCGTGAGAGCGTTTGGGATGTTTTAGGTAGGTGACTGCAAACTAAACTCCAAGCATTCATGAGGATGTGTCTCTGTCCATCATCTATAACCACAATTTCAAAAACGTTGGGATGCTGTGTAAAATGTAAATAAAAACAATGCAATGATTTGCAGACCTCATAAAACCCTTTTTGACTCAATAGAACATAAAGAACATTAGATGTTGAAACAGACATTTTACAGTTTTATGGAAATATTAACTAATTTTAACTTTGATGGTGGCAACCTATCTCAAAAAAGTTGGGGTAGGGCGATGTCGTTTATCATTGTGTAGCATCTCCTCTTCCTTTGAATAAGTATAGGTGTCTGGGAAGTGAGTAGAGCAGTTGCTGGAGTTTTAGGAGAGGAATGTTCTCCCATTCTTGTCTGACGCAGGTTTCTAACTGACAGTCCTGGGCTTTCGTTGTGGGATTTTTCTTTTTATGAGGCCACTGCAGATAAGCTAGTTCAGCACCCGGATTCTTCTCCTGCGAAGCCATGCTGTTGTGATGGATGCAGTACAGTGATCCCTTATTTTCACAGTTAATGGGGGCCGGCGCCCCCCCGCGTAAATCAAAATCTGCGAACTGGAGCCAGAGACCCCCGAGCCTCAATAATGTGTTTAAAATATGTTTAAAAACCCCCCAAAAAAGTAGCGACGCACTGCAGTGACACAAGACAAAGGCTCAACTGTGGTCTTTCTGTTACCTTCACAGCCTCTGATGTCTGAACCGTAGTAAAGAAACCTCTGGTATTGTGCTATTTTTTGGCTCATAATTAGCGGCTAACACGCTAACAACAACAAAAGAAACAGTCCGGTTTTCTCTGCATGGAACAGGTACTTTATTCTGGCACTGCAGGAACTTGTAATATCACACAGGTTGTATTGTTCGGCTCCTGTCGGTTAACAGAGAATGTAAATCTATACACGCTGGGCTGCTGTTTATGCTCACTCCACTTTTCATCTAACCCCATTTTAGTTCTGCCGTCCCACCACACACACACTACATTACCCATAAGGCCACATCACTACCCATAAGGCTACCTTCTTAAAGGGGCCAGGCTGGCTCACAGCATTTCTTCACTGTGAGAGAAGTGCACAACATCCTGTGATGTTTCCGCGATGTTAATTTTTTAAAAAATTATATATTTCTGAAAAAAAATCCACAAATAACTAAAACCGTGGAACTTAAACCGCAAAGTGGCAAGGGATCACAGTATGTGGTTTAGCATTGACTTGCTGAAATATGCAAGGCCTTCCCTGAGAGAGAGAGTCTGGAAGGGAGCTTATGTTGCTCTAAAACCTCTATAGACTCTTTAGCTTTGATGATGATAAGATGAAAGATGGAGAGGAGAGGCACAAATATACAGCAAAAACTGGCTGGAGAACTAAGAGTTGTAAGTACTTATATTGTGAGTGATATTTCCTTAGTTAATCTACTACACAGAGGACAGAAACACAAAAACTATAGGTTTAATGGAGTTAAGTTAGGTTTACAGAGTGCTCATAATTAACAGCTAGTCAACTAAATTTACTTAAGAAAACTTAGAAGCACCCAGCTCTATGGAGCCCCATTTGGGTCATAATTCAATGAATAAATGAGTCTATTATTATGAAATACAGGCATTTATTATTATGAAATACATATCTATTATTATGAAATGTTTCCCATTATTATAAATATATGTGTATTATTATGAAATATTTCCCATTATTATGAAAAAATTTTAATTATTACGAAATATATTTTATTATTATTTAATCTTAGTTTAATGCAGAATAGTTTATTTCAGAATGGCTTTTTTTATTTAAGAATGAATTTTTACATAATTGCTTCCTTTTTCATAAGAATGGGCTTTTATGACATTTTGCCACTGGGCGGGACCAGTGGTTGACCTGCACACTCATTGGCTGATCCTTCTCCATTTTACCGCTCTGACATCAACTAGTTGGTGGGGGACTAGCATCGAGCCTGTTGGCTACCTCTCGGAGTAAGTCAGAAAAGGATCTTTCTCCTGTCGCCATGTCATCAAAATCAATTTTTCCCTACATTTCGTGCTACGTTACTTAGTCGATGTCAACTTTTAACCGTAGACTGAGGTGCATTCTGCCACCTGCTGCCCTGGAGTATATATTGCACCTCTCGCCCACTATCGATATTCACTGTTCTGTTGCTTATGCCTGAATGAAAGAGGCAGTCAATCACATAAATGGCTCCGCCCTCTCTGCTGTGATTGACACACAAATTATTCTTATGAAAAAAAGCCATTATTATGTAAAAGCTCATTCTTATGAAAAACGAAACCATGATCATAATAATGGGAAATATTTCATAATAATAAATGCCTGTATTTCATAATAATAGACTCATTTATTCATTGAATTATGACCCAAACGGGGCTCCATACAGCCCAGCCTTTGACAGAAGCTGACACAGAAATCTTTAGCAGTACATGCTGTACTCACAACAAATCTGTACTGGAGATTCATGCTACATTTACAAGATTTCTAGAAATTGACAAAACAGGCAAAGGCAAAATTACAGAGTGGACAACTTGATTGGCACATTAAAACAAGAAACCACAGCAATGGTACACAGCAAGCCAGCTGCTGATAAGAGATTATTCACTAGTCAAGCAAGAAGATGGCGAGTCCAGTGCTGGTCTTGTAGCCCGTTTCTTCTCATACCTCTCAGCAATAAGTAAAAGCCAGGGCAACATTTAACCTTGTCTGGGCCCTTGCTCAGTCCCTCTTTTGTTGTTCTTCGCTTTCTTTAACCCTCTCTTTGGTTTCTTTGGAACTTCATTAGGGAGGACTTCCATTCACTTGAATCAATATAATGTCAGAAATATTTGACTAAAGTGCTTTTCTTTCAATGGGAAAAGAATAAAATTAGATTCATAACCTTATTTACAGGCACTTGTCTGATAGCAGCAAAAGCAAAGCTCTTATTCACTGTGACTCAACTATCATCAAAAACAGGTGCAAATATAAATAAAGCACGTATGGTTTTTGTTTTGTTTTTGTTTTTGCATCATTTAAACTATATTTAGATGATGTTTGTACAAGACAACATATTAAATGTTAATGGATTTCTGGGTGTGCTTGACATTTTTTCTGCTGCCAAATGACAACTTGCAGCTTAAATGTCTGGAAAAACAAACAGGCAGAAATCCTGGAGTCCAGCCTGGAGGGATGAGAGTAGATCTGTGTAGCAGAGATACTTGATCAACAAAGGCTGCAGTTGCATTTAAAAGAAAGTAATTACATAAGATATATGACCCTCAAACTGGTAATTACTCTGTGTATGGAGGGATATAATGTGGATCTGTGTGAGCTAGGCACCAGGTCTAATATACTGCTATACACTAACAAAGCCTTTGTGTATCTAAACGAGGCACACTTGATTGTTTACTATGTAAAATTCACTTCTATAATAATCTGTTCCTTTGTTAAGTGCACTTAAAATATATTTACGAATCAATGATGTCAGTATTGACCTGAGAACTGAATAACCGTATTATGAGGTCACTGTAACTAAGAAACTGGAAACTTATATCGTATTCCCTTTCTGTCACCCTCGTGCTGTTGTGCTGTTCCAGCATGAACATGCCTTTCTCCCTCATGTTGTGAAGCTAATTAACCAGAGTCTCTGATAAACTTTGTCTTTAAGCTTCTCACTAATTATACACTCTCAGTCTTGCACCAGCAACACCAGTCTAATCCCTTTGTTCAAGTGATACAATTTCCTGGATGGAGGGAAAATGTGATGTGAAAGACTGATGACCTCATGTAGGAAATTATTACTTTCAGTTATTGCTGTTAAAGGTTGTTGTACAAACTGCTGAAAGATGTGGTAGACTTCTCCCACTGGTTCTGGATTTTGGATTAGTCTGTTAAACAAATAATGACATAGTATTAGGTATCATTTGTTGGCTTTCAGCCAAAATTATAGTTACCTAAACTGAAGACCTTGTAAAGGCTATATGATTTTATTATTGTTATCATCATCATTAATATTATTTTTATAATGTCCTTGTATATAAAATCCTGGAATTCAGAGAGGATTTACTTTCTTTTATACATGACTTTAACTCCCTTGACATAAATTACTTACAAACCCTCTGACTTTTTGGTTATGCTTTAATTGGGCAGTATATAAACTCCTGATGTAATCTGTGCACAACACATTCATGTGTCGATGGCAGCTGGGATGCTGAGACAAAGTCAGGCCTGGGTGTTTTACTGTGACTACTCATTTATGCTGCTGTGTTTTCGCAATGTTTCATTTAAGCATATCAGACTTCTCATCAAATATTCATTTAAAGAGAGACCGCACACTTTGCCTCAGCTGAAAGTCCTCCTCTCACAGTCATTCTTTTGTTTCTTTATTAGTGTGTTCTTGTCGACATCTGCAGAATACATACAAGCATAAATCAACCCAAACCGTGTCTTTGTAAAGATATATGTGAACAGAAACTCAGGGGACGTGTGATGGTGCTTAAACATCTCTCTCTCTCTCTTTTTTTAGCTGAATGAGTGTGCTGTGTCTGTTTAGTGCAGTCTGTGTCAGCTCATCTTGAATATTTTCACTGTTAGCTGAGTATTGTCACCTGCACCATTACTCTGTGCGACGTATAACTTCAGGCATAAATCAGGGCTTGTTATTGGTTATCTGTCATCTCCAATTTCCAGCCTGCAGTGGTGCTAAACTTCTTTGTAAACCCCCGGGGGAGATAAACACCATCAATACTGTGGGATTTAATAGTCCCAAGGCACATTATATATTCAAATACCTACTCACTGTGTTCTTTCTCTGTTCTTCTATTTCTTCTTTTTTCCCCTTCTCCCTCTCCGTTACAGATTTGCTTAAGCTTCTTCTCTTTCATAATTCTTTTTTCACTGGGCCCTGTATTATCTCCTGCTTTGCATTGCCATTTTCTTTATCTTTCTCTCTCTCCAGCAGCTAGTTGATGTTGACCTGCCTCTCGATCACTCTTCTGAAAGCACATAATAATCCCTCTCTCTGCTGCCTGTTTTTAAAAAGCCTGTCTGTTTATCCCCAAACAGCATTATTTTAGCTTTTCCTGGAAAAGGGATTTTTCTTTCCCTCAGTTGCATGCATTGATGTTAGTGAATATTGAATTTAGAAGCAAGTACAAATAACACTGTTAGTTATACACTACTCACAAAAAGTTAGGGATATTTGGCTTTCAGGTGAAATTTATGGAAAATGCAATAAGTTAATCCTACAGTGATATCATATCATGAAAGTAAGACATTTAAGTAGAAGGATGCACTGGTGATTTCCTCATCTCAAAAAATGTATTGAAACAAAAGGTAACAACAATGGTAGTTACACTACAACAAAAAATTTTAAACGTCTCAATATCTCGTCATGTGCTCTTGAGCATCAATTACAGCTTGACAACGACGTCTCATGCTGTTCACAAGGCAACTTATTGTTTGCTGAGGCATGGCATCCCAGTCTTCTTGAAGGGCAGCCCTCAGGTCATTGAGGTTCTGGGGTGCAGAGTTTCGAGCCTCTACACGGCGACTCAGCTGATCCCACAGATTTAACAGGTTCCGGAACAGAAAAGGAGATTCTGGAACTTGGCTGGGTTCAGATTCCGGAACACGAGGAGGTTCCAGAACTCGACTGGGTTCGGGTTCCGGAACATGAGGAGGTTCCGGAACTCGACTGGGTTCAGATTCCGGAACACGAGGAGGTTCCGGAACTCGACTGGGTTCAGGTTCTGGAACATGAGGAGGTTCCGGAACATGCCATCTGTGAATTATACCAGTATTGGATTGGATCGGTCCCATCTTTTGTTCTTGGACTGGTTACTCTGCTTATTGTACAAGTGATTGACAGTTTCCTGCTTATTGCTGAAGAGTGAGCTGAGAAGCCTCTGATGCGTGGATCAGTCCTTGATTGATCTGAACTTGGGACTTCCTTTAGATCAGTGTGAAGGACTGGCTGGGATGATACTGAATTATGAGCCACCGACTGTGTGTAAAGGAAGTTTTTCCTTTTGCGTAACACCTAACAAATATATACACAGCTGCCGGTGGGAAAATCTCATGTGCCTGTAACTGTAGCTGGACCTGGATATGGACATGGACCTGTGCCTGTACCTGGACGTGGACATGGACATGGACATGTGCCCTTTACCTTGACATGTACCTGAACACGGACCTCGACACGGACCTCGATGAGCAGGAACATTGTCGTCCATGACAATGCTGATGTGCTGATGACACTCTGTGACACTCCAAGCTCAGTTGCCACTTCCATCTGAGAACGTCCTGTTTGGAGCATCGCAGTGGCAGGGACTGTTGATCCATTGTTAGGTGTCGTCTTGGTCTCATGATGTCAAAATGTGAACAGCATGATGAGGACGACTGTTTAAACACCAGCTCTAATTGAACTAGGACATTTATTGGTCAATTCAAGGATCACACACCTGCTGTGATTTTTGCCGTTAAGCTCCTTGTTAGAGAACAGCAACTTGTGCAAAATTTCCTGAAACATTTAACAGTTGGACATGTGCATTCAAAAGCTTAGGGAAGGTCACATTAAGTTCACCTGTAGTGGTTTTAATGCATTTTAGGCTCATCCTGAAATTTCAACCAAAAGCTGAATATCCCTAACTTTTTGTGAGTAGTGTATGTCATGATGAATATAATCAAGACCTTTGGTTTCACATGTCAGCCTAGACTGTGTAGTGTTAGTTAAATGTTTGGATATGCCTACATATCTAATGATTCAGGAATGACTTGTTATTTAAAAGAGCTCATACATGACTTGAACTTCGAATACTACTTGCAGGACTCCCATCCCTCTCTGCTGTGCTCCAGCTCTGCCTTCAAAGTTCTCCGAGCAGACGAGACTGTCATGCAGGTTCAGATAAAAGTGGGAGTGATTGATACTGATGAATGACTCCTCATAGATTTTTTTCTAGTCGCAATGGAAACACTAGGAGAAGCTGGATAAGCCAAAATCACCAGAATATTTTTCCAGATTGTTTATCATGTGTATTACTTTCAAATGTAATAAATATTAGATTTTTTTAATTAATTACAAATTTCTGCTTTAAATCATTTTACCCCGTTTTGTAGATGAACAAACTAAGCAAAACAAATAAGCAAGCACAAAGGTTCTTTAACACATCTGATGATTTGATAGTGTCAAATGTTTCAGAAAATACCTGCTACAGTCTCTAATATCTGCCTGCAAAAGCTCAGGGGGTCATTTTGATTTGCCCAATACTTAAAAAAAATCCTTTGTACTGTTCTTTATTGCAGATGTATTGTACCATGCTGATATATAAAAACTCAAAGAACGTGGTCAATTCAATTGAATTCAATTTAATTCAATTCAAAAATTTGTTTTTGGTCCCTGAAGCGAAATTAAATTAAATCATGCATTAGACAAAGTTCTTTTTGAGAAGAAATATATCACTAAACCGACTGAAATTTTGATCAAAAGAAGTCAATTTCGCAGATATCTTAAAAGTACAAACCCCTTTAGACCATAGTCTATGCAACATTGTATCCTGAAACAAGCATGCCTAAACATCATGACTACAATCACAGGAAGAAGAAATGAGGTCTTCTTTGATGAGCATCATGTTAGCTCTGTCCCATCAACCTCCAGACTCCTGGACCAGTCAAAACAAGAACAAAAACTAGTCCAGGAACCATTCAAGGCATCTAACAATGGAAAGCACACTGTAAAAAAAAATAGTAAAAAAACAGTAATCTTCTGGCAGCTTGGTTGCCAGAAATATACTGTGAAATAACAGAAAATTATTTTCTCATAAAAATACAGTTTTTCCATAATTAAAATACAGTTTGTAGTTGTAATTTTAAGATTTAAGATTTTGCCTTATTTTTAGGTTGTTTTTAACATTTAATTAGAAACATTTTCACATTTTAAAACAATTAAATTACCTAGAAATATGGTAATAATAATGCTTAAATGAACAGAAATGTGCTGTTATTAATTAGTTTCAATGACATTATTTTTTTTAAAAGAAGTTGTATAATACCTTGTGTTTGATGTAATATAACAGTATATGACACAAAAACTAATGTGATTCCTCTTTTAAAACATGTAAAAAAAACTGTTGAAAAACTAGATTTTTGGTTTAAAATTGCTACAATTTTAAGGACTGTAGCCTTTGCATTGTGGAGCCTGGTCTGCAGCACCTGACAGCCATGGTACTAGCAAAAGGAGTATTTTGTCAACTTCCTGTTTTTGCACAGCACAAATTTTTTTTTTTTTTTTACTCACTTTATTAAACAAACTCATGGGTACTAATTCGAACACAAACAGACTTAACTCAGGGTGACAGAAATTAACATGTTAAATGTAAGGGGTAGTAATCAACAGGGGGTCAAACCAGCAACAGACTTTACATGGCAGCATTAAATAAAATAGCTAACAAATAAACACAGATAAACACCTAAAGAACCAGGGCTGCAAAGGATGCTGGGAAACGACCCAAAAGGACCTGCCAGATCACTAGCAGTTTTACAGTTTATTCCCTTAAATAACAGACAAATATTTGTGAAATTACGACATATTTGTGAACGTATTTTAACAATAAATATACGTATTTTTAATGGGTTTTTTTTTTTGGTAAAAGAACAGCTATATTGTGTGTTTTCACAGTTACAGTGAATTAATGTTATTTTACATTTGACATGTAAAATCACAGTCTATTTTTGTAAATTAAATTATATTTTAAAAATATAGAAAACATCTCTAAAATAGACAGTAAAATTCTGTTATATTACTTTTTTTTTTTTTTTTTTTTTTTTACAGTGCAGCTCTTTGCGAGGTCTTCATTTAAAATAACAATTCAACAGACAGTTTAACCTTGCTAAAATGATTTAACTATGTCAACAAATGTATTTTCTGGAAAAGAAAAGGAATCACTGTGAAGGACTGAGGGTTTGATTTATAGCTAATGTGACTGTAAGTTAAATAAAAGATGGTTAAATTATGTCATAAATGTTTGTATTGTATATTCAATAGCTAATTCAGTGGCCTTCAGTGGCATCATGGATTCTCAAATAAAGAATTATACACCAAAAACCTGTGAGTCCTCACAGTCACCACCTTAGTCTTTAAACCAGGAGTTCATGACAGGAAATGGAGGGATTTGTCCATTTACTGGATTAGTATTTAGAGGTATTTAGGTAGTATTTAGAGGTGAGATATCAAAACTGCCTGCCTCTTCTAACAACCCTGGTGCATGTGCTTGTTGAAATAAGGAAGTGATTTGTAGGTTAACTCAGCTGACAGAATATTGATCCTCGCGTATTGAATCCGCGCAAAATCATTCATCAGTGGGGCGCAGATGTAAAGATATATGAGCTCCTGCATCCTCCTCAGAGCCTCTTCTGCTCCATCACTCCTCCTCTCAGCAGTGACGGTCTGCGTCGCCTCCCTCTTTGGTCCTCTGGATCAGACAAACGCACGGGATCCTTCTCAGAAGCACTCATTGGAGTCCGACCCCGAAGTTTTGATTCATAGAAAAGTAAAGTCGTCATCATCATAACACCCGAACTCTGAATCCACAGCTGCCTCTCCAACTGTGGATGTAAGTGCGCGCTGCCGCGCAGCCTGGAGGAGAGATTAGGCTCCAGTTTGGAGAGAGGGACGCACAGAGGCGAGCTTTCCGTCTTTGTTCATTTATGTGCAGCGCAAACTGACTCATGTATGCCAAAAAGTGACGTTTACACAGCGAAGGACGCACGTGAGGTCCGGATTCCTCATTCGCACAAATCCTGCAGGTTCAGTGTGGCGGTTTGTTCAGAACTGAGAAACCATGAAATCCAGGAGTCAGGATCAGAGTCTGTCAGAGTCCACAGAGCTGGACAGATCCTACGACCCACTGACAGGTAAGTTTTTCATCATGCAACTGCAATCAGTTTTTGGTTCATTTGTTTCTCCTTGCTGGTTTATAAGCCTCCGGTCCCATAATTCCCCTGAAGAGAGTTTGTTCTGATTCATCGTTTTGGCTCATTGTATCATTGTATCATTGTATCATTGTGTCATCCAGGCAGTCGTTTTGTGTGAATGTGGGGACTCAACATCTCATAGGGGAGATATATGTGAAAAGTATAGTTTAGTGTCATTGTTTTGTGACACAGTCTTCAGGTAAAATGGACAATAATGCAGCAGTTAATCTCGACGAGGCTTTGACAAATTTCATCTGAAATATTCTGCTCTTATTCTAACAGCCAACTCTTGTCAATAAGCATTGTCTCTGGATCTATACGATAATGGCACAAATACATTTGGGAATAAAAGGTGGAATCTTTAAATGAAATGAACATCTTTAGAGAAACGTGTTTCTGCGGATTGTTGTGTGTGTGTGTGTGTGTGGGGGGGGGGGGGGGGGGGGGGGGGGGGGGGGGGGGGTCTGCGTGTTCTTGCCTTTGTGGAGCTGTCTCGCAGTGCACATGCAGAACATTTAAAGTTCAAATAACTTTTTCGGGATAAGATAAGTTAAAAAGGCTTTCTAAAGCTGTTTAGCTCAGTGACCTTTACTATGTCATACCCTCTATTGAGTCATTTCTCTGCTGAGCTTTATATGAGCTTTGTCCCGCCCCCTCCACAACCTCGGACCAATCAAAGCTCTTCGCCTGAATCTTCATCCAAGATCATTTGTGAGGAAGGTTAATCTTGCTGAAATTGTTAGATTATATCAACAAATGTTTTTGTTGGAAAAGAAAATGAATTATAATAATGATATAATAATAATAAAATCAGCATTGTCTTATTTCTAAACAGATTCCAGGATAACCAGTGCAAAGATTTTTATGTAAATTGGAGTTTAAGGGGGAGTCATTTTGAAAATGTCTAGAGGAAGACCCAAAACTCACTTCACACAAATGCTTTGAAGTACAATTTAGCATTTGTACATTTTCAGTATATTACTACATTTGTTTTTTCTATTTTCACCTCCATTGTGAGGTGCTGCTTTACATTTACATAGATGCTAACAAAAATCTGTCTCAAACGTTTTTAAAAATTCTGTCATGGTTGTTAGCATTTCTGTTGAGTTCAGTTCTTCCTGGGATGAGCAGCGATGATCAAAGAACCAAAAACAAAATCAATCCAGAGTTGTTGCGACGGCCAGTTTTTTTAAAGAGAAGTCAGAGATAATTTGATCTGGACTGGTGGCGATGATATAGTTTGCCAGTGCAATACTAGATGTAGTCATGAAGGAAATAACTTTAATGACTTTCTCACCATGTTCATTGTAATTTAGTTTTAATTTGTATCAATTTAGACTGACTTCTTTTCTTTTGAAGTCCAATAACATTTAGAATTCTTCTTAGACATTTTCTTCTTACTGTACCTGCCAATCTTGATTAATTCTCCTCCAACACAGAACTTTGAACCACAGTTGGTAAAACGTTCAAGCACATATTTAGTGTTGATTTATGAACAAATGTGTTTGTTTATTTTCTCTGTCAATAGTGTACATGTTCTGTCATAATCCTACATTCCTAGGGACAGGAATGTAAAAAAAAAAAGAGAAAATGATTCTGACGTCCACGATTATGTGACTCACGACTGGAACAGTAGTTCATTTAAGCATATAGTTCAAGTTTGGAGAAGAGAAAAGTTGAAATAGAAATATCTTGAAAAAACAGTTACCTACACTTGATGGTGTCAGCGTGAGTCTTTATTAGCTGAGATCAGTGAAGCTTTTCTCTCTTTTCTCGTGCTGATTTCTCAGTACTTTCAGAAGCCTGTTTTTCATTCCTGCGACAACTTCCAGAAATAGATTTTTCCTGTGAAGTTAGCGAAAGAAACATGTAAAAATAACCCTTTGTAATAACGCTCTGTTAGCACAGTGCCTTTAACTGGAAATGTATCAACTTCTGTGTTTGAGAGATGGACAAAGAGGAAGTACGTCCAGGGCTGCTTATTCAAACACTGAAAGCTGCGTCTGACCCAGTAGCCTGTGTTTTATCCATTTAGCATCAGGTTAACCAAACACTCAGGAGGTACATGGGCTCAGAGGTTTTAACAGCAATTCAGGATACACAAATAAACCCTTTCATAGAGAAAAGAAGTCCAGCCCAGACACATGGAAAAATATATTGAAGTAGTTTATCTGCTAGATCTAGAAAACTATTCAACCTGAGCAAAGAAGGCTTTTACGTTTAGCTGATGGAAGGCTCCTGGGGAAAAAAAAAATCTATAAACAGATTTCATGTTTGCTTTTATGCTTATACATTATAAATGACAGGATCTTTGATGGGTCATCAGTTTCGACAAAGGATGAAGCAGACAAGGCTGTGCTCCTAATAAAAAGACAGATGGTTTCAAACTAAGCACGTGTTGCTTTTCCAACCACTGCATATTGCTTGGGTATATTGTAAGATAAACAAAGATACAAAGTAAATTGATGGTTTCTTCTGCCTCACAGTTTAGCAGATTTTTAATTTGAGTGATCTCTCTTTGTGATTGTTCAACAGGTTTTGAAGTACTGCTTCCCTGGTGGATGTGAACAGTGTACATCCTCCAGGCTCACATAGGCAGGTGGTGCCAGGGTCCTTTACTGAGCTCATGTTTCCAGTGTTTATTTAACTTATGCGTTCATGTATCACTGACTGACAAGTTTTTGGACTGGTGAGCTTGCTTAAAGCTATCTTCAGTTTCCTGTTTTACTGTGTTTTCTTCACACTCAAACAGACAATATGCAGAGACAAATGTCAGGTGATAAAATTCAAACTTTACTGAAGAAAAGAGACTACAACATAACCTTAAAAATGCTCTGCCATTAGTTCTACAATAAAATCTATCCCCTTTGCTCTTGTAAAATTACAGGTTATGCAGTCAATTCAGTTCAATTCAACTTTATTTGTATAGCAACTGTTACAATACAAATTGTCTCCAGGTGCATTTCAAAGACCCAGAGCTTGACTCCCGAGCAAAAACAGGCAGTTGAGTAAAGTTAATGAAGAATTATATTACTGTTGCAATTCAATTCAATTCAATTCAATACACAGTAGGTAATATATAATAGACTGCAGCGGTGAGATATTTTTTCCCTTTTGTTTATTATTATAGCTCTTAGATGTCAGGCAGCAGGATGTGATTAATATCATTAATTTGTTTGTTTTTTTTTAACCAAGTTGATTGATTCAAAATCTCAGAAAATAACCTCTGAGTTCAAAAGGAGTCCATAGTAATATCTGCTTTTCCAAAAACCTGCAAATGAACAAGATATTGAAGAAATGTCTGGAAATGTCTGTAAATTAACAGATTGTGAAATGTAGTTCCACCAAACCATTTTTCAACATCAGAGTTTTTTAGGTGAAATAAAACCGTACATCTCAGCCCTGCTTCTGTAACTAACATAATTTTCTTTAACTTCATTCATTCTGTCGTTAAAAATTAATTCAGAAATGTAAGCCGTGACTAAAGCTTTCATATAAAGCTGTCATTTTTTGCTCTGAAATATTTTTGAGTTGAAGAAAGGACTTTTTCTTTCCTGATCTTGAGCAGCTTTAGCTTAGTCAAGCTCACAATTTCATGGTTGCATACTCTTATTTCAAAATCTGCGTGCCCATGCTTTCTGCAAAGCCTTTCACTTGTTACAGTGTCCTTAGTTACTGTTGTTTTTTTATACTGTTGATGCTTTTATAGATTTGATTTTATAGATTTTGAGTCCTAATTCTTGTTTGTCTGTCCAGAGGGAACAAAAGCTGCCAAACAGCATCATTAAAGCTCAGCAATGACTCAAGCCATCATATTGTGTTTTATTGGTTAAATACATACCTCCCAAATTTCTTCTTGTCCATTAGCACTTGTCATAACTTTGCAGCATGTCATTACAATGTTGGTATGAATTAAACAAACAAAATAAAACATCAGGGAGTATGGTCTGACAAGCACCTAACTGACTTCACGTCTGTTTAATACTTCTTGTTATAGTCTTCAAAAAAGCTCATTCAAAGTCCAACAGAGGTTTGTACATGTACAATGTTAGTCCCTTAAAACTGCAGAACTGGTTGCAAACACAGCTTTTAAACTTAAGTATGGAGGAAAAAAAGACAAAACAGGATACAGATAAACAAAACAAAACATCTAAACAGCCTTGAATATGAGCCCAGTTGTCCTTTTTTTTTTCTTTTAAAAGGGAACTTTTAAGGTCTGAGCACAAGTATAAGGAGTTGTGAAGTATTAAACACGTGAGAGGAACGATCATTATTTGGGCTGTCTTGCAGCAAGTTGCCCTGGAAAGATTTCTTTGGAAAGGATGAAAAGAGCAGGCCTTCTAGTTCAGGATCATGAACCTAAACACACCTCAGAATCTTCAACGGATCAGGTGAAAACGGCCAAAGCTGATGGTTTTGCCATGGGCCTGACCTAAAGATCCTTTAAGATCTGCAGAGAAACGTGAAACTCTCAGTGAATGTACATCCTCTCCTCCCAACCAATGAAGACAAACACTTCCCCTGAAACTGGATCTGCTGGAATGTTTCTCCCTGTTAAAAATGTTTCCTACCAGTGTCACCAAGTGCTTTCTCTGATGTTCTTGCTTATAACATTAAATAAATATATAACCTTTAAAGTGGCACCTTTTTGAAAACAAACAGAAATGTACATTTGGTGTGTTTTTGTGTGTGTGCCCATGTTTCTTCTATAATCTGAACCATGACCTTCTCAAGGATTAATGTAAACAGAGACGGTTGCCATGGCAGCATCTGCTACATGACCCTGTCTAAGCTGTTGTAACCTCTAAATACAAAATGTTACCTCTGAAACATACAGAGATGATGTATCTATTTTTGGATTTTTTAATAATCCTTGGATATTATTAATAATCTCCAAGATGAGATTTTTTGGAGATTATTAATAATCTTTTACATGCTCTTGATTACCAGTAGCCTACATATCTTTTTTTTTTATTGTATTTTTATGTTGTTTTCTTCTTCCCTCTGACTTCTGTACTTTGAATGTTAATATTTTTACAATAAATATATATGAAAATTATATGTAAAAAAAGTTACAGTTCAAAACAACAAACGGAAACAGACTCTACCACGACTCATCTGACTTCCTCCTTTGTTCATGTGGAAATGTGTCTCTGATGAGTCCCATAATACAAGTTTAAACATCTGGCCATGGGATTCTGCTTGTACGACTTTATAAAAAATATCAGCGGCAAAGAAATAAAAGCCATTTTTATTTTTGGTTTCACTCTCTCTTTTTTTTCTATTTTTAGCCCCCTGGAAGATGTCTTGAGGTGGTTTGTGTTGCCCGTGGATGTACAGGGCTGTAGAAAGACCCTTTCTTCACTTTTTTCTTCCGTGGTCACACAGGTGTCGTATTTACATGTCATGTAGTTGACATATACATCCTCAGCATTCACTCTCACTGATGTTTGTGATAAGTCAAATTTTTAAAATGACTTAAATAAAGGAGGGTAATTGCTTCAAAGGTACTTCAGAGGGAACGACTGTTTGACTCACTATGAGATTAAAAAAAAGGGACAATCAATAAATAGTAATATAAAACCTGGACTGGTGCTTAACATAATATACAACAGAAGATTTGATGGCAGAGTAGAACAGGTTTGCTCTGATGACATTAGAAACAGGTGTAACGAAAAAAAACAGTTGTCAGGTGAAAGAACAGACCATTATATCATACCTGTGTACTGCTGATCTTTTCTCAAGGAAATATTTCATCTCTGAGTTACTGTTACCTTTGAGACTTGCCTGATTTCAGGACTTCCATCCATCCATCCATCCATCCATCCATCCATCCATCCATCCATGCCACTTCTTCCTTATTTGGAACTGCATGAGTTGACAAATCTTTCTGTTTAGGTGGCAGAAGGACAAGATTTAAAAATCATTCTCATTTCCCAACCACGGTTTGATCACCTTATTATTTATTTTCACGATTGTTATGTATTTTCACATTTGATCCCTTCAGATCTTTCTGTTGTTACCTGCTGTACACCTGTTCATCCTTTCTCTTCCACAGCTGAGTTTAATCAGACTTTAACTCAACTCCGACCTCTTGTGGCAGGAAAGATCCACACACATCTGGAGAGGCACTGGAGGTGCATTTAGTTAACTTTCATCTTTTATAATGACCTCTGCCAAGGAGGGGATGTTTTTGCCGGCGTTTATCTGTTTGTTTGTCTGTGTTCAAGATAACTCGAAAAGCTATGGATGGATTTTGATGAAATTTTCCGGAGTTGTCGGAAATGTGGAAAGGAAGAACTGATTTCATTTTGGGGGTGATCCGGAAGAAATCCTGGATTCTGGAACACTTTCAAATTTTCGATAATTGTTTTGCTTGGTGGAGGTCTGCGTCCTCTGAGTGCTTTTCTAGTTTCAGAGTGATTTTCTATTCATTGTCATTTGGATTAAATGCAACAAAAGACTGATAAGAGAAAGCAGATGAATTGGTGAAGCTTTGGGACCTCACAGCGGAGACAAGTGCTGGTGTGAAACTAATGAACAACAGATTGAACTGTTACCAGAGGATTATGGTCAAGACTGACATGACCAGGAACACAGAATTCATGTAGGAAGAAGGTGACGAGAAAAACAGCACAACTAGGAAAGTGATGCAAATATGTCATACAGAGTCTAAAAAAAGAAGACAGGTAGAGAAACATGTGACAATAGTAATTTAATGCAGGAATGTCTGCTTTTGTTCAGCATTCCTATGCAGTCTACTTGCTCTTGGATAACTTTGGATCAATATTAAGTTTATTTGTCTGGTTTAGAATTTAAAGGGCCACAAAATGAAACACCTTCACAAGCTGCAAGTATAAAACACAAAGACAACTGAAAAAAAGGAAAAACTTCCCTAAGAGAAGAGTTAAGGATGGAGATTGTGTTCAGGCAGGTGTGCCACTCTACTGAAGGAGAAGAGGGTGATAATAGATAGAAGAATGAGGTCTGACTTTCTGTTAAGAAGCTCACAAGAATTTAATTCGACCTTCTCTAAACTTTTGAATTCACGTGTCCAACTGTTTCATGTTTTGTACTTACTACAAACGTGCTGTTTTCTAATGAGGTGATTTTACTGCAAAAATCACAAGTGTCTGATCCATGAACTGACAACTAAATATTCTGGTTGAATGATAGTTTGCATTTAAACATTTTGACACCATGAGACCAAGATGACATCTAACAACCAACCAGCAGTACCTGGCCACTACCAGACTTCAGACGGGATGTTCTCAGAGCGACGTTGCCACTGAGTTTAGTGTCACAGGGTGACTTTCATGACATAATGCCACTGTAGTGTGGACTTTTAACATTTTCCATAAATTTCTCCCAAAGTTGAATCTGTTAGCAGTGCATACACAGATTTGTCCTATCACATAGGTTGGAAAGGTTGAAGTCACGTAATGTCAAAATGCCTTACTTCCTTCTGACAGAGACACAGTTTTGATACAGTTTCAGCTGCAGCTTCAGAGAAGAGCTGGGAACAGTTGTAAAGTTATTGTATATCTAAAAATGTTGGGCTTCACAGGATCATGAACCCCAATAAGTTTGTTTGTCCGAATTTTCCTCCAGTGCAATCATCAGGTCAAAAAAATTGAAATGAGCACATTTGGCATGTACAGTACAGGTGTAGCCTTACACATTGTCATCAAAACACAGTTCATTTTCTTATGATTGCTTTAAACTCTCAGACCATAGATGTTCATAAATCCTGTGTAATAACGTAAATGACACAGGGAAAAAGTATTTGAACATGCTGAGTGAAAATGTAGTACTTTGTATGAAGCTTTTTCTGACGGCAGGTGCAAGGTGCCTCCTGTATGGAGAGACCAGTCACCTGCATTGCTCAGGTGTGATTTTGGCCCATTCCTCCACACAGGCAGTCTTCAAATCTTGACAGGTCTGTGGCCTCTCCTATGAACTCTGATCTTTAGTCCTTTCCATTTCCCTTCATTTGGATTCCAGTCAGGCGATTGGCTGGGCTATTTCTTTCTTTCTCTGAAACCAGTTGAGTTTCCTTGGCTGTATGTTTGGGTTCATTGTTTAACTGAAATGTTAATCCTTGTTTTCTCATCATCCTGGCAGTGGGCAGCAAGAATGTCTCAGTACTTTTTTCTATTTGTCCTTCTTTCAATAATATGATGTTTGCCAGTACCGTATGCTGAGAAACAGCCCCACTTCCAAACTTCATTGTTGCTATGGTGTTTTTGGGGTGATGTGCAGAGCCATTTGTCCTACTAACATGGTGTGTATTATGGTGTCCAAAAAGTTCAGTTTTGGTGTCATCTGACTAGACTATTCTCTCAGTATTTCAAAGTCTTGTCCAAATGTTGTGCAGCAAACTTTACAGGTGCAACCAATGAAGTATTTAAAACCACAGCCTTGCACTGCTGTGGAACAGCCAGCAAGGATGCAGAGGAGTGGAACTGACAAAGGGCATGATTGCTTTCTAATCACTGACTGACTTCGGCTGGTGTCTTGGTTTTCCATGCCTTTTTACACCTCCCTTTCTTAATGTGATCAATACGTTTTCCCTGTGTCATTTCACATTATTACACATAACTTCATTTATGGACATCTATGGTTTGATTGGTTTGCATTTGTGGATTATATGGGTTGTTACCAACATCTGGTGAAAGTTTCATGTCATTAGCACCTTTAGGAATATATTCAAAAATGATGACACGCTGTATACATGCATTCAAAACTAAATAAGACTGTAAGACTGAATGAAATCAAACTTGCTCACACTGTGTCACCTGTCATGCTGTGAGTGGCCAATGTTTCATCCATTTGTCATGGTGTGGCTCTGTGAGCTACTCTATTTGCCTCTAATCTCTGCTCTGATTGCTTGTTTGCAGGTAATCCTCCATCCAAACCCAATAAAAAGACCATAAAGCAGCGATTTCTCAAACTGTTGCCCTGCTATCGCTCTGACTCCAGTCCATCTATCAATCAAGGCAAGTGTCCGAACACACGCTTTATCACAACAGATTATACTTTTCATTCTCTCAGGGAGTCATTTTTTTTCTCACGTCCACACAGGAAGCATTAGCGATGAGGGTGAACTGTCGACAGTGTGTTACAGACCTGAAGGACTCGATCGCCTTGTTCAGCGAACCAAATTCAGCAAGAAGGAGCTGCAGGTCCTCTACCGAGGATTCAAAAATGTCAGTTAGAGAATCCTGAAAATGACCGGTTCTGTGATTGTGCATGTGCAACCTCTTGATACATAGATATATACTCATCTTTTTGTTCATGTGCCGAGGAAAGGATTTGGGAGAATTTCACTAATTTTACTTTGTCCTGATTTCTACAGGAGTGTCCAAGTTGTGTTGTGAATGAGGAAACGAAAAGCATCTACTCTCAGTTCTTCCCTCAGGGAGGTCAGTCAGTTAGTTTTACTGGATGTCTTAGATCTATTTATGGCCAAATTCTACCGTTATTGTTATTGAAGAGTTCAAGATATTACACTGGTACCCAAAAAGAACTATGAGTAAGAAAAGACTCTTTGATGTTTGCAAATCTGGAGCTTTTTGTGAGAGTGTGACATGCGCTCCCTGACATAATATTTAAAATGACTTTCAAGCCCTTCTTTATCATCCTTAAATAACCGGTGAAAAATGATCCTGCATGAGAAATCTAAGTAGTTTTTCGTACCATACCTGTACATTTTCAAAGACAAATGCCACTTTTAGCTGTTTAAACAAGACAATTGTTTTTCTTATATTTTAGAGGCACATTCAACAGTGACTGAAAATAGAGAGACCTTCCCAGCCCCCTGCCCATCCCCTAACACACACATGTACTAATACAGCTGACAACACACGCACAGACATAAAAAGAAGGGTTTGTTGTAGACAAGACAAATTATTCAAGAAAATAGAGATCTTTGTATAATGTGGAAAATACAAACAGCACAAGGTGAACTTTTTCACCTGTCACATGTAAGATCTAATTCTGAGTTCAGGTTGGGACAGTTTGGTTTTGGTACTGGATTTGATGGACACCTTTAAATCGTAGAAGGGCATGTTGGACTGACAGAGGAGTCACGTGTCCTACTGAGGATAGTCCCATATCTCATCAGCAAACGTAGAGCTAAAGTCTTGCTTCCAAATAGATCGTATACATGCCACAAGGACATTTATGTTTAACTTTTTTTTGGAGTTAGAATGAGAAATTTGACTTGCTGGTATGTACCTGCATTTCTTTTCCAGATTCAAGTATGTATGCACATTTCCTGTTTGAAGCCTTCGACACCCACAACAATGGATCTGTCAGTTTTGAAGTGAGACACTGTTCACTGTTTGCTATGTCGGAAAATATTCTTACTTTTTCTTCACCATTTGTTTTCCAGTCCCTCTGTTCGATCTTTCATCACAATGCATGACATTAACAGTGCAAAGCTCTCTGAGGCTTACGATCTCCTGATGTTTGAAATTATTTTACTCTGATACTTTAGGTGAGAGGACCATATGAGTATTCAGACTTGAGATTATTGAGTACTCTAAAAACTGTAGATTTTGGTTTTGTCTTTCACTACCTCCTCCCCAACTGCTGTATTATGATGCTTTTCAATTGATTGTTAATTTTACTTTCTGCATTTCAGTCATGTGTCAGTTTTCTTCTCCCTGTCGTAGGACTTTGTTGTAAGTCTGTCCGTCATCCTGCGAGGCTCCATCACTGACAAACTCAACTGGGCCTTTAATCTGTACGACCTCAACAAGGACGGCTGCATTACCAGAGAGGTACTGGAACTCTTCAGAGTCTATTCAATGACTTGTGTTTTGTTGGTATCTCATGTTGTTTTTTTGTTTTGTTTTATTTCATGTCTTCCTTACTTTTTTTCCCAGGAGATGACAGACATAATGTTCTCCATCTATGATATGATGGGGAAATATACCTACCCCAGCATGAAGGATAGTGCACCAAATGAGCATGTTGACAGCTTCTTCCAGGTATAACACAAAAGATCAAAGTAGTTTTTTGAATAGTTGTTTTCAGACATGTTTTATGTCTCTTCAGACTTCATCAGATTTGCCTCACATCATTCTCAGATACAGTCCATGTACTCTATTATGTCTAACAATGGAAACATTGTCCATGTTTGCTGGAGCCCTGTGGAACTGTGTGCACACTTCACAGAAAAATCCCATTTATCAGGATGAATTTTATTGCAGAAAAAAAAACAAAAAAAAAAACACTCTCAATTAATCCAAAATGTTACTGCAACACCAAAATGCAACAAAGATAAAGTGAGTTTTACATCTCTCAGAAGTGGACAGCATCAAAATCAGTCAATGACCAGGTCAGCCATCCTTTGTTACAATAACTGCCAATAAGGTCAAATCCATTGAGTCTTATTCTTTTTCTGATCAGTTCATGATGAACTTTCCCAAACGCAGCCTCAGAGCTGTTCTGTTCTATCTCATTGTAAGTCTAACATTAAGAACATAGTACATTTTGCACATGTACATTGGAAGACTGTGCATTTCCCTGAGTCGAGCTTACACAATGAAAGTACTGGACATGTTTCAGTCTCCTTTAGTTTGATAATTTCTCTAAACACTTAACAACACTAAACAAAACACTAAACACTTCTCCACACACCTACTATGTGCTTCTGCAGTTTTCATGTGGGATTTCAGTAATTTGATTGTTTTTATCTTTTAAATAAGGATTCAAAGAAGAAGGAAATTCTTTTTGGTGCTTCTGTCTTACTGACCAACTTGATTATATTTACATAGAGGCAGGTTTACCACTGTTCAACATCAAACTTCCTCATAACTACAACTTGTAAATTATTTGGGAACAGAATATATTAATTGTTGTAAATTTTGCAGGAAAACTCTGTATCTGTAAAACTCTGTTGATCACATTTTCTAAATATAATAGAGCTGGTCAGTTAAGACACTGAAAATTATTTCATTTATTATTTTGTTGAATAAAGTGCTGAATATCTCTGCAAAGCTTTTACTGCAAAAGTCAATTAAATGTCAACAATAACATGAACATTAAATGTAAAAAAAAAAACAACACTTTTCTTCACACACACTTAAGTAATTAATAACTCATATTAAGGCCACACCCTCGTTCATAACACAAACACACCTATAAATGAGTGAATCCAATAATTGAAGCTTTGCAGTTTTTACGTGGGAAACATTACAATACTTACTTGCTTGACAATTTTACAAGCGGTTGTGTTGACAAAATTGATGTCAACAGTATAACTTAGTACAACTTAATTTGAAGGAATTTACCACACCAATTTTTAAAGGACATGCTATGTGAAACCTTTACATTACCCTGTGAATATATATATATATATATATATATATATATATTATATTTTTTTTTCTTTCCCAGAAAATGGACAAAAACAATGATGGAGTGGTCACCATTGAGGAATTTTTGGACACATGCCAGAAGGTAATTTCAAATTTACTCATGTTACTTTTCAGTTGCACTGCTAATTTCCATCCACAGCAACTAAAATAAGTAATATTCTTTCACTTTGCTCCTTCATCCAGGATGAGAACATCATGCAGTCCATGCACATGTTTGATAACGTGATCTGAACACAGGCAAACTGAAGATCAGAGATTTCCCACCAGCCTGAAGCGCTGCTGCAGAATCACAAAGTGTGGTGTTTCTGTCTGGTGCAGATTTCCCATGATGACCACCTGAAGTTTACCACTTCAAACCCAACTTTTCTAAACTGTTTGAGTCGGCAGACTCAGGAAATCCTACCGGTATGAAATGTGAATTTTTTTTTTTCAGTTAGTGTTGAAGGCGTTAAAGGCTTATCCTAGTATTTGAAAATGAGGATTTAAGAAGACAGCAATAAGGAAGAGGTAGCGGGAGTTTCAGGATCTTTACTCGTGCAGAATGGCTCTATAGCTACATGCATTTCTTCGTGTAAATAATGCAGTTGATACTGAATGCATACCAGCATGGATAAAATAGAAAAATGCTGAAGGTATTGTAAAGCATTGCACACGTTCTAAACTCACACTTATCCTACGATGGTGAACTCAGTTAAAATGAAGCAATAATCCTACTGTAACCATCCAGGATGATCTTATGAAGGTCACCAACACATTTATTTATAATACTGTATATTCTGTTTGCATGTATTTATTTTGACTGGCAACTGAAATTTCCAGTGAATATGTTTATTTTTTCTAAATGGAGATGAGGACACTAAATAAAACCACACAGATGCTACGCAAAAGCATGAATTTCTTTATTGACATGTCCCAATATGTTTGGCTTGAATTTAAAGAGAATTTTACTTTCACTAGTCTGGATAATGTGTCATACTTGGATGCCAAGTATGTAAACTGGGAGTCACTTCAACATCTGCTCTTGTTTTATGACTCCAAAATGACCAACTTTAATAGCGGGAGTGATAGAAATGCTGCAAGCCCATTGACTATAGATTTCACTTATAGAAACACTTCTGCTTTTAACACGTCGAGATCAGCGAGCTTCTTTTATGTGCGAATAAATGGTGGTTTCAAAGCAGTACAACTTTCTATGTTGAGCATATGCTTTACCCCATTTTCTTAGAGCTTTAAAATCACCCCTATAATGATCTGATCTGCTTAAGGCTACCATTAGGTCCTAAGCAAAGTCCATTAGGTCTTTGTTTTGTGTATGATGAAGAATCTGACAAAAAATTAAAAATTAAATAAAGATAATGATATTGAACAATTTCTTAGAAGTTACATATTAATTGTAATGAATGCAAGGTCCACAAGGTAAATGCATCTTATCTACAACTAAACAAACACCAACACCATAACACGTTTAATATAGCTTTATTTTTATTAAACAAAATTTCAGTAAAAACTCTTATGAAACAGACAAATTTCCCTGTCAGTAGTTAGCTGCAGCTGAAGGGCTACCCAGACTGTACTATCTCATCTGCTGACTAATGAATCGGACACCATGTTGCACAAATGTTTTGAGTCTGATTTAACCACATTGTTGTTCTTTAGCTATAGTCACTTCTGATCTTCTCTTTAAAATTTACTTTAAAATTATAGACACCCCCCTTTAACATTCTGGCAGGTAATGTGAACTTCTCCAGGTAAATGACTTCTAAAAGATGAGAACAAATTATAAAAATAAACAACAGTCTTGCTCATCCTCCTCTCAGTGACACACATCAGCTGATTACAGGAGAGCAGTCATGGACCACTCTCAAACACTTCCAGCTCTTTGCTGCCTCCCACCCAATTTGTGTCACAAGAAACAAGTATTAACCGAACTGACTCCTGGGTCACAGCTGGGGAAAGTTAACAGTACATAGTGCCAAAACTACAGTAGAAAGAAAAACAGTGGTGTCTGTTAAAAAGGTGTTAAGTGGAGCATTGAGTAGGTGCACCGTGCATGTTGAATCACCTCTGGCAGTGTTTTCAACTATTATTCTTGTTTTGTTTCTTTTTCTTATAAAACACAAAAGGAGCTACATGATTATCATCAGAAAATAAAATCTCTTTGGCTTAGAACACCCACCCAAAAGCTTAAACACACATACTCACATGAACACACTCTTAAAAGGTTCTCTAACAGAAACCTACAAGCATCATCGATGTCATTATTATAACCAGCAAAATTATTCTATAAAACATAAATTGAGCCCTGTTAAGATTATGAGTCCCATACTCTGTGATAATTGCATATATTACATCAGTTGGGGAGCAGAGGGAATAATGTATACACGTGACTATATTCTCCCCTTTTTCTGCCTGCATTCCACTTCAGCTCGTCTGCATCCTTTTTCCTCTTCTTCATCCTCTGCATGATTGGAAAGGAAAATAAATCAAATGAATTTATAATCCCGAGTGAACATAAAGTATTTGACAATATTTCTGCAGGAGTTTGTTTCAAAAAGTAGCTCCTGTGAAAACTAAGTTCACAGACTGCATCAGAAATTCCTACCTAGTGTTATATTTCTGAACACTTGTCTGGCTAAACACTAGCATGGATCATGAAGGCTAATCTGGAATTTTACTGATAAATTATTTAAATTTAAATGGCTGGTGTAGCAACAGAATGCACTGACCATTAATATTGGTCAGGGTACCCTCTGTCATAGGACACTGCGGGTGGAAAATCTGCATGCATCATATTTCCCTCCATGTCATCTATGGGAATATCAGCTGCATATCCTCCATAGCCTTGGAAGCCAGCATCAATCTCTGCAAACAGTTACAATATTTGTTTCTCATTAGTTACACAAGGAACCAACAGATTACAGTCACTTTTTAACTGCTGCTATCCCAGTATTGGTAATATAATAAGTGGAATTACAAAAATATTTAAAGTCTCACTATATTTCCAGCAGATTCTCATTTCAAGACATTTTCCCTTTTCCTTTGCCAGAGTCACTTAGTTCAGAGCAGGAGACAGAACATACTTAGACCATAAAAGGAAAAAAGGCATGCGAGGGAAAGGATGGGGATTAAGTAAAAAATGTTAACACAGATAAGCAAACACCAGGATGGAGCTCAATGGAGGAAAATCTTTTTTTAGAGATTGACAAAATACAAATGGATAACAGCTTAAAGGATTATGTGCATTCAGAACATATAGGTAAAGCAAAAGACAAAATCTAAGAAACTAGAACAAAGTGTATGAGATGACTGACAGGAGAGCTCAAGTTTGTTATTAAAAGGTCAGATACAAAAGAGTAAGAAGTAATACCAAAAGCCAATGAAAGCCAGGAAACTAATGCTTAGGTTTTCTTTTTAAATCAACATAAGGATGAGATCATAACAAAATACAAATGATGACAGCAAATGTATATAGTCACTAGGCAGCTAAGTGGGGCTCCATCAGCAGTTTACTGCTGGGGTTGCTCCCTGTGGTGGTGTGATCTGCTGCTGAGGAATGCACTATGTGCGCACATTTTAGCCATAGTTACTCACCATCTGGATAGAGTCCTTCCTTGGGGATAGTGTTATGAGCCTGTTTACAAGGTGACAAGATGGCAAAGGCCAAATACAATCAATATTTTTACATTGTTCGTAAGGTTATCTAAAGTCCTCTTAGTATTACTCAAGAAAAAAAAACTCATAGAAAAGTACGTTTCTTAACACTACATACTGCACTTTGAAAAAGGGTATTCTATAATAGTGTTGGGATATGTTCTATTGAGTACCCAAATACACAGAAAAAACAGAAAAGCTACCCTAGAGAGAGGAAAAAAACATTACTGTTCAGTTATCATATTCTGGCAGCAGAGGGCGCCACATACTCACCCTCTCCCAGGCAGCAGGGTCGTGTTTGAACAGAGAGTGTGTGAGTTCCACAGAAACACGCTTCTTGTAGTCTGACGTCTTGTCCTCAGAGATGCGGAAAAGCACAGCTGCAGCGTATGTTGCTGGATGGAAACAAGAGACAAACGTGCATCAACTCTTTTAATCTAGAAAGGCCCGGAAGTAATTTACGAGTAATGATTGTACCCATTTTTACAGTGCACCTCAGGTCTTAATGGGTTAATAATATATTGCTAAGTATGTGCAATGGGTGGGTGTGTAGCTGTCAATGCTAGAATGAACTACAAAATGCCAAAAAAAATCTGTAGTTACATGTCCAGGCCTGTAGCCATTTGAAGAGTTTTTTTTTTTTTTTTTTTTTTTTTAAGTATATTAATACCCAACGTGAGCTGGTATTTAAATAGGTCAACATTAGTTGAAAAAGACTGTGTAGGTGATTGTGATAAACACACACAACCCCGAGTTTAGGGGTTCAAAAGTAAACGGTTACATGGATACGTGCTAGATGTCAAACAATTGTTGCATTTAATCTTTTATGTACAATCCTGCCACATGATGACTGCCACAGATGTCAGCTGACAGTTTCTATCTTCCCTTTGATGCTCACGCAGGTCTTCACTGAAGCTACCTGCAGGTCCCAGCTTGAGTGGTCTCTGTTTTGCTAGCCAAAAATATTTGGCTCTCAAATTCTACAACTTTATTACTTTATATTCAGTGTTGTAATTGTATCCTGGCCTTTTGGTTTTTGGGGTTTAGGGAGGATTTATGAGGGCTTCATGAATACCATCTCCGAGAAGATGGACATGATTATGTTTAATGGAAACAGCTAGAAACTGCTCTTCCCGTCAGCACAGTGCCTGAGAAAACAGATTTAGTTGCTTTCCATCTGTGGCTTTATTGCTACATTACAGTAAGCTAACTGTAAGGAATAATTCAGTTAAACTTTATTTTTATAGTGTCTATTACAATGCAGATTGTCTCTAGATGCTTTTCAGAGAACCAGACCATGACCCCTGAGCAAAAATCAGTGTTAAGAGGCAGTGGCAAGTAAAATCTCCCCTACTGGGAGAAAACCTTTAAAGCCAACAGCAGGTGCCCTACCAATGCCCTCGTTATTGGAATGCAGCAGCTCCATCAGCGGAGCTGATGCTCCCTCTGCATCGATTTTCTCAGCCGCTGGTTTGTCCAGAGCCAGCTCGCACAGTACACCTGCTGCTGCGCGCTTCATGTTGTCCACTGGTGAGTACAGCAGCTGCACAAGAGAGAATGAAAATAAGGACATAAAACAACAAAATAAAAGTTAATTATCAAGACCAGGTTGTGTGATGGCTCTCGTCTCTTCTGTTTGTTACCTGGACAAAGAGAGGAATGGTCTCTAGGTTGGTGATCTCTGCTCTGTTGACAGGATCTCTCGCCAGGATATGGCAAGCTCCTGTGACACCCTCCACAATCTCCTCCATCCTTACTCCATCCTGAGATAAAACAATTAAACATTATTCTGCTGAAAAATGTTCCTGCTCTAACAGGTGAAAACAGTTATTTCCTCTGATACCAGCTTACAAACCTGGTACGCATGCTGGTTGGATGAGCCATGTTTCTGGGCGTCCTGGTGGGATTTGACGAGCAGGTTGGCCAGACGAGGGATGACTCCAGCATCTCTTCAAAGGAACCTGGTTCTCCCAGCACAGAGCCAAGTTACGGATCAGCCCAACTGCAGCCTTCACGCCGGGAAAAGAAACAAAGATACAATTATGACACAAGTTCTTTGGAACCTCTCAGCAAGTAAAACAAAAATGATAAACACCTCCATGCTTTTACTTCATAGAACATACTGTTGTTTCTGTCATGCTCCTCCAAGCTGACTGTCACTCTGGACCAGCTGTTCAGTCCAAAGTTTTTATCTTAACGCTCATTAGCATGCTTTTTCCCAGTTCTTTGTTCCCTTAAACAAACTGCCAGCTTACAATCTTCCACTTTCTTGTCGAAAATAAATTTTCCCACCATTTTAAACTATCACATTTGAGAAGCACAATTTTTTCCCAATTTATCCCACAGATCTACCTTGATGACTGGCCAATGGTAGGGCTGGTTGAGCAGCTTGACGATGGCAGGGATGCCATAGGCTGTTCTCACTGCATTCTGCGCCATGTCAGCAAGCTGGTGGCGTGAGGTCAGATGTCGGAGAGCGCAGACAGCAGGCTCAGTCACATCCTCTTTTTCACCGGCGCGCAATATGGCATTGATTAGTGACTCGACACCATTGCTTTCGGTGACGAGAGATTTATTATGGGCGTTGTTGCACGTGAGGTTAGACAAGATGCCGGTGGCACAGGTCAGCATGTTGATGTCATCTGAGCTGAGCAGACCCACCAGCACCTGCAGCAAGTTGTCCACTCCCTCCTGGAGAAAAAGAAAAGAGAGAGATTGAAGAAAAGAGATTGATTTCACATGAATTTATCAAGTGTGTAAATATGGGGAATAAAGACCGAAATATTGAACAAAACAAAGTAAAGTTGGACCTGCTTGGTGGCAGCATCAGACAGGTTTCTGAGTGTCCACAGGCAATTCTGCATCAGACGCTGGGTGGAGCCCGTCAGGTGTTTACCAAGAGCCTGCATCCCACCTGCAAGCACAGAGAAATAAAAGCATTCAGCTCTCAGCAACATCTCATAAATCATGGCATGTTATATTAAAGCAGTTGACAAGGAACAACAGTTCACATAATAAAAAGGGGAAAAAATGCTTACACACCTGTATGACGAGCCAGTACAAACAGGTGTGCGCTGCCACAGAAAACATATGTTACTTACCCGCCTCAACAATGGCTGGTTTGTTGCTGGGGCACACAGATAGGACTTTGAGTACACGGCTTGTGGTCCACAGCAGCTTCTCGTAAGTGTAGTTTCTCATGATGTGAACAAGACCCTCAGGACCCCCGTTGGCAAGGATGATCAGCTGTTAAACAGAGATCCTGTGTTAATGTGTACAGCTTTTCAAAAGTTCACATTTAAGCCATCAGGCCCCGCTTGAGGGTAAAAAACATTGTTTGATTTTACAATACTATAATCTGCCTGGGCAGGTAAGGGGTGATTAAAAGGTGGTAATTTGACTGCTTTTCAGAAAATAACCACACCCATACTTTCACTTCACCGGCATGTAAATCACTGTTCACATGTCGCACCCAATCCAAAACACATGCACACACATGCAGCACTACAATATTTGACTGCTACGTTGTTTACCAGTCTTACATGCGCAAAATGTAACACATGAACGCACGCACATATACACACCTTGCTCTCTTGGTTGCCATACGATAGCAACTGCAGACAGTCTGTGGTAATAGCCAGGAACTTGGGATTGGTCTTTTTAAGCAGTGGAACCATCCTCTGCAGTCCATCCGCCAGACGCACGGCCATCTTGGCTCCTTCCTGGTGCAGCAGCAGGTTGTGGAGTGTGGTGATGGCATAGAAGAGCACAGATTCCATGGGCGAGCTGAGAAAGAGGAAAAAAAAGAAGAGAAGAAAAAAGTTTTCTGGGAGGTCCCACTGACAAGACAGAGTAACCAGGATGAGTCTCAAATGACTCATCAATAAATGACAATATTTTGACATTATTTTGATATGACTCGGAACTTTCTGCATCTAAAAAATATCATATTTTTCAGTTAGCATTTCAACCGGTATGATAAATCCGAATTATTTTTCGAAAGAATAAAAGATAAGGCTTGATGTATTCTTTTAAAGGGCTGCTGACACCAAAAATGAACCCTAAAATAAGCTTTGATTGTATAACTATAAGTATTCCTGATAGCTTTGAATGATATGAATGATCGTCAACGCTAAACTATTCGTGTTTTATCCCGGTGCAATGTTACATTAATCAATCCGCTGCTCTCGCGGCCGCCATATTGGCTATGACGTCACAACGAGAACAACCTCATCAGGCAAGTACATTATGGCCAGTCAGCAGAATGATGAGATCGAGCGATTTTCGGATTGTTCCGACCATTCCTCGGTCACTGAGGCTATTTTCGAAATAGACAGCGTGCAAGGTGTGTCAGAGGAACTTGGGGGCGGCATTTTGCCGTATCTTTTTGAGCCGTATCTGGACGAATAGCCCCCAGAAACAGAGGTGTCAGACTCTCCCTCAGAGCCAGAGACAGATGAGGAGGGACCCAACGAACCCATCCCAGAGGATATCGGGAGACTTCAAAACACGGAATGGTAAAAATCATGCTGTCCCTCTTATTCCTCAGGCTGACAAACTTTAATTATTATTATACAGTTAACCTTTTAAGCGCCAAAGTCGCAATATAGCAACAAGCAACATTGCTGAATAAAACTGGGCTGTATCTATAAATGTGAAGCCGAATCTTGTTATTACTTTTCACCAGGAGATGGTGGACATGTGTGCCTGTAATCTGAGAACCATTTTTGGAGGTGGCGCTATTCAAAATTATAGCGTAAAATGAGTTTGAAAAACACCTTCCGGCGCAGAGACGCGCGGCGCAGAGACGCGCGGCGCAGAGACGGAGAATGCAGAGTAGAGAGCAGAGCAAAGTGAAAAGTGTTTTTTTTCATTTACTCACGATGCTGAGAGGTTGGTTTACTGTCCACGAAATACTTTGTCAGGTTCTGGCTAACTCCGATTCAGAGGAGGAAGACATGCAGTCATCCAGTGAAGCAGAAACTGACATTATTAGTGACGGCGAGTCCGCACCGTAATCCACAATCAGCGACATAATGTCGACATTATACGACATAGTATATCGGCTGCTTCAACTCAGTGTGGCTGGGGTGGAAGCATTCTGCGATCGCCAAGCAGGTTGAGGTGTCAGGGGGGCTCATAACACCGCAAATATGGAAAAATGTAGCGGGGATGAAACGGTTCCGGCAACGAGGGAGAAGCTGGGGAAAAAACACCGCTAATGGCGCGCCAGAAATCACGGTGATGACGATGGCGGCTAAGAGTTCCTGAGAGAATAGGAAGAGTATCAAAAGTGGAGCCCAAATTTTGATGAGCCCGTTGGTTTTTGTGGAGACGATCTGACAAATTCTGAGCCCATTGATTTCATCCCTTTTCCAAATGATGAATTCATTCACTTGTCCCTCGTCCTCCGGACTTGCTGAGCCCACTGCTCCCGTCAAACTGGGCCTTTTGGAAATGTGTACAGACTGCATCCACCTTCCCTGGTATTCGAACAAAATACCTGCCACACATCGAGCCGGCATATTGCAAAAAATTAAGGAGTTTTGTTCGGAAAAAGTCGTCCACAAGCACAGTTTACACCTACTGGCAATGCAAATGGCTGCAACACAAGCCTTGCGGGTTCTCTATGTGACATCATATCCGCCTTCTTCCCCGGCTGCTTGAGGGCTGGCCGCTCAACCGATTTTTGTCGGTGGAGCGTGATTCAAAACAAGTTTTCGTCAACATTCTGACGTTCAATGTTGCAATGTTATACGTCATTTTATTCGTGAGAGTGCGCCCAAATTCTTGATTTTAACATCATTTTTGGTGTCAGGAGCCCTTTAAGTGTATACTATAATAAGCAATTCACTTATCAATTCTTTCTAACAACTGAAGGTCCAATGGTGGTACAGGAAATGACAAAAATTTTAAATGATAAATGCAATACCTGAGCATGCGCACGAGGGCAGGAATTCCCCCAGACTTGAAGATGGAGAGCAGGCCCTCCCTCTGATGAGACAGGTTGTGGAGGATGCTGGCTGTGGCCCTCGCTGTCTCCATGTCACTTGTGTTCTGCATAGCCCGCACCACTGCTGCTACCATCTGAGGGGACTGCATCAGTGCACGCCGTGATGCCTCCTTACGCGTGAGTTGGTTGACGATCTGTGCTGCCTTGCTTACTACCACCTGTTCACAGGTGTAGTAGGAATAAAACAGTTTTTGTTTTTTTGCTCTTCTTGAATTTGTCATGTCATTTGACATGACAGCAAGTAAAATATACATTTATTATTTTCAAATCATATGTTGATGACGGGACTGGAAACTACCTCATAATTTGTCTGACACTCACATTACATTAATAAAGTAGGGAATCTAATGGACATCAACATTGAATAAAAGAATTAATCACTCTAATGGCAGTTAGAAATTGTTAATGTCCACCCTCATACAAGTCTCTTCTCGTTCATCACCTGATCTTCATCGTTGAGCAGTTTGGTGAGCTCAGGCACGGCGCGTGTGGCCAGCTCAGCATCGTCCTGGTAGTTGATCAGATGGATGATGGCTGTTTTGAGCATCTGAGAGGGCTCAGCCAGTCGCTGGACATTGGTCATCTGGGTTGAATCTGTTTGAGTTGACAGAATGGTGGTGCCTGCCTCCAGCGTCTCAGGGAACATCGCAGCTCGCACCCGCTGAGCTCTAGTCATTGTGTACTGGGCATCCAAGTCTGTTAAGAAGGGAGATGATTATGATAATTAAGAACAAGACTGCATTCAAGTATGAGAAATTTATGGCATACTGTTAGTCAGAGTGTGGCTTTATCTTACCAGGCTCCCCGGTTGTGATAGTGGTGGTCATGGTGTATTGCTTGGAGGTGGAGTAATCTCCATCATCTTCTCTGATGGAGGTGGCTCCAGACTGGATGCCTGAGTCGTGGCTATACATTGTCTGCTGCCATTCTGCCACCTTCACTGAGCCACTGTCCATCTCGCCCACTGCAGTGCACCAAGAAGAAATAAACTTTAGTAGTTTTCTAACACATCTGTTAAAGACTGTGTGAGGCAGGTGAGTTTAGCTGGCCTTTTTGTACCATGTGAACAAATGCACCAAACATAGGAACTCTTTTACAGAAAGAACCTCTAGCTATCATTTGTTTGAAGAAATAATCATGATATGAAAGCATGAAAATAATAACTAGAAGTTGGAAAGGCCAAATGTTCATCACAAATAATCTCTTCAAGCTTTTATAAGTTCTTTGAGCTAATATAGGGGTTCAAAAGCTACTTAGAAAAAAATATTAATGTACTGACGGGGGAATTTTACAAATCATATCTGGACATTTGTCAGAAATGCAAAAACTGTATATTATATACTATATCACTGTGGTATGACATGACATCATTTCATATGATACAAACTAGGGATGCACATTGTTAACCGTTTAACCGTTAACTGATAACAGTAACTCTAACCGATTAATACTAACGGTCAATTTTGTTTTTAAGCTACGTAATTCAATCAACTCATGGGGGCGTGTCGACAGGTGCAACAGGCCTCTGATTGGTCAATTCTACAGCCGCATAGAAAAGAGCGCGTCATCGAAAAAATGAGGAAGTGCCCACATCTGTACAATTCTCGTTCTCCACACTACAAAGACAGCACATATTCTAGTAATTCATGGAGGGAGATAGCGATGAATGTTGGTCTGGATACAGCCGAGACGGTGAGGAAGTGGAAAAGCGCAAGAGATAAGTTTAGTAAGTTTAGCTAGTTCTTGATTGTCGCTCTTGCGTTGTGACGTGGAATAACATAGCAGAGACCACGCGAGTATAAGATCAAAAGCGACGCCGGCATCTCTGCGACAAGTTGACGGCGACACATTGCTGCAAGAGTATACACGGGGAAGTGTCCACGTGCGTCCACGACGACGCGTGCAACATCGCGGCAGCCAACCCTCCTGGACTTATTGGTTAATGGTTATTAATCGCTAAAGGGCGTCTGTTAACGGTCATAAAAAAAAAATCCAAAATGTGCATCCCTAATACAAACAGGAGAAATCTAAATCAAATCAAGAATTTGGTGTGACCACCCTTCAAAATGGCATACCTTCTAGGCACACTTGCCCAAAAGCAGACCAAGCAGCTGCTAATTACTATTAATTTAATATGTAGGCTGAAATACACAATTGTAGCTTAGGAAGCTTAAAACTGGGCGAGGAGCAGCCAACCTTTGCTACGAAGGTGAGGTGGTGGAACAGTTTCATGTGAAGTCATACAAGACTAAGCACAGCAATGATATACATCAGCAAGGTCTCTCCCAGACAAAGATTTCAAAGTAGATGCAAGAAGAGTTGTTAAAGCCCTTCTGAAGAAAGCAAATAGAAATGAGCAATGTCAAGAATGCAGTAGTTGGCCAAGGAAACTAGTGCAACAGATGAAAGACACATTATGCTTACTTTCCTTCAAAACTGGAAGATGTCCAACTGTGTCATCAGCTGCTCAAAACTAGCAGAAACTAGAAGGACCCAGGTAGATTTATCTGCTGTCCAGAGAAGTCTGGCTAGCAGTGGTCTTCCTGTCACAACTGTGACCAAAAAGCCATACCGATGTAGTAACAAGACCAAGTGACTCAACTATGCACAAAAACACAGTAACTAGTATGAAGTAAAAGGGCAGCAGGTGCTCTGGGCTGACTGGTCAACATGTGAAAGATTTGCCATCAGCAGAAGCCAGTTTGGTAGTACAGTAAGAAAGGAACAGTGAAGGTTCCTTAAAGGTTTGGGGCTGCAATTCTGCAAATGGTCAGGACTAATGGGGTCTTTAAATGCTGAGAAACAGGCAGATAATTATTCATCATTCAATGCAATTGGGAAGGCACTGCAAAGAAACCAAACATTAAGCTAATTAGGAAATAGCATAAAGAAAAGAACAAGGAGTCTGTGAAGCAATGGTGTGGCCCATATAGAGCCTGGGTCTCAAGACTATTGAGTCTATCTGGGACTACATGCAGAGGCAGCCTACATCCACAGAAGACCCCTGGTACCTAGAAGAATCGATGCTATTTTGAAGGGAAAAGGTGGCCACAGCAAAATGATCTGATTTGGAATTTTCTTTGACTCTGGGTAAAACTTCCTGAGACATCCACTCCAATGAAGATTAGCAAGTGTCTTGAATATTTCCCATTTGTGAATAATTTCTCACTGCAGACCATCAACTATATATGAAGCTGTAGACTGCAGAATAATGCAAATGGGATTATATGGCTTCCCAGAATGCCTCACTTCTCTAAGATTGTTGCAGATCTCAGGGAAACGTATCTTTCCCTAGTCTTTCATGAGCAGATCATTTTAGCCACATAAATAAAACTTAAAGTAAATTGATTATTTATTCAATTGTTTATTTCACAGATTGCAATCAGTCCATTTTGCAGATAAAACTGATAGTAGATCATTTCCAAGTAGCTTTATAAAGCCATAAACTAGTTTTATAAATCTGGTTTTAAAGAAACCAAATGCCAAATGGCTCTAAAATTTAGGATTTCTTCACCATATATGCAACAGGAAAACATTCTTGAAATCTAAGATATGATACACCGGATGTGAAACTGATGGCATTTTGGTCCATTACTAAATTTTTAAAACAAGTTTCACAAGTGTGAAAAAAAAAAGGCAGAAGAAATTAAAACACAGATAATATGATTTCATGTTATTTATTTAAATCAAAAGTGCCAAATAACTTACTTTGCATTGCCATCCTTGACTCCTGTTTTCAAACCAATGATGAACGGGCAAACCTACAATACCAAGAGAAAAACAAAGTCAGGATTCCACCGACTAGCTCTTCTGCAAATGAAGATGTATTTGACTACACGTCTATCTCTTCATGAATTACTAAACATTCTGTGGCATGCTCTCTGCCGCCTTACACAACACTGTCATTTTGCTTTCTCATCTGCCAGTATGACAGCTCCCAAGTTGGACCTTCCTACCCTGCAGCAATGCACCCTGACCTGAAAATGACAACACAGAGCAGCAGCACCAAAAACAGTGGTGGCTTAAGGATGAGGGCGGCATAAGTGAGAAAAGAGACAGCTGCAAGTCAGATATTCAAAGGGTGACCTTTAACCCCGGGCCTCCACCCATACAGCCGTGTGAGCAGCCTGCTGCTGATGTGTGGCAATCAGGAACTCGCTTGTCAGGTTTAGGTTTTAGTGGGTGAGCATGTGAGTACAGAGGACTATGATAACACTCCTCATCACACTAAAGGAAAATGCCTGAAACTTGACTTGACTTTTCAAATTCACCTGTAGCACTTTCTTTCTGATCTCTTCAAATCAGCTTCCAATAATAATATACATAATCATATTCATATATGTTATCAATTATATTATTATATAATTATGTAGTTTCACTCTAACAGTGCTCCAGATTGTGTAACCACTATGCAATTTGTTGGTGCAAGTTTGTTCTTCCCTTGACATCATCTTATTAATATAATAACAAAATCACTCTTCTCCCTACATTATAAAAGGTAATTCAACCAGCCAAGGTTTTAACACTGGTGTGCACTGCTTAAATTTTTTATGTTCTTCATTATTTCACACAGGCACCTTACAGTAAAAGTATCAACTGGTTCTACATGAGCTTTTTGAAATACTGTATAAAAGAATAACCAAAATAATTCTTTCACACACACACATCAATATTGGGCTGCGTGAAATATTCAATGTAAATTTTTACATCAGGTTTTTTGTGTATTCAGATCCTCATGTGACGCCCTTTCCTTATGTTTAAGCAAAGACCATCCACTTTAAATAGATTAAGCTCTGAAGAGACTTTCCAAATCCGGAATAAATTCTGACTGTCAGAACATGGATGGGTATTTTTGCCACATTTCTGCAGCCTAAATGTCATTCACCACAGACAGTTTATCAAATAACAAAGAAATCTGCATTTATAATAGCTGCCTGCCACTGCTTTTGACATATGAATGACAGTACAATACGTTCACTGTGCTGCTTTCAAGTGATTTCAGACGTCTGGCGATTACAGAATTCTTTGTTGAGCACATAGATGGGGCACATTGTGTGTATGTAGAGGTTTGGCAGGCACTGAAGATGCACTGGAGACTTGAGGGTTCAAATAAAACAAAAAAGACAAAAAAAAATCCCTTAAGTTCCTTCGTATGACAGATGGTTACAGCGATTCCATGCAATATGCAAATACATTCACTCTTCATCTTTATTACCCATGAAACAAGTTCAGGCAAAAAGACAAAATGTCAAGCTCCTGTGTTGGCATGAAAACACCTATAAACCAGCATGTTACCACCTGTACTTTCATACCAACATCATAGTGTAATTCAGGTTTATTAATATAAGCCTCTTATAGTTTATGCATATGCAAACTGTTAAAAACAACAACAACAACAACAGCAACATCCATCACCTCCTCACTTTGCATAAAGATATTTCACCACCAGTAATCTTAACCCAGTTTTTCTCCCCAGTACATCATGCTGTGTAATTGCAGTGTTTTGTGTGTGCGCGCATGACTGCAGATATTCTGTGCGTTTTTTGCTTGTCCCTTTACCTCAGTTCACATTCACAGAGAGCAGCAGCTCACTTAGTTTCAGCTGTAGTGAGTCTGGCATGAGCTCCCACAGGACCAAGCCCCAGAGGACTGGCTGTACATGCAGTTACATGCTGCCTTACATATTATGCACTGACTCATCAGAACACTGACAACTGTGCTTGCAGCCATGATGCACACCCACTTTTCCAACTAAAAAGGTGTGGTTTCCATTTTAATAAATAAAAACAGTATCTCCAAACTCATCAAGGTATGAGGATTAATTTAACCAAAATCAATCACAGCTTTGTTTAGCGCTGTCCAAAGGCTTGTTTTCTTTTTAACTCACTGTTAAATACACAATAAGCTTATAATATTTTAATTTGAGGCATAAGCCCTGTCTTTGTGCCATGCTCGCAGAACTTTCATGTTCTCTGTAAATCAGGGACAGTGTTTGTGGAGTCTTTGTTTTCCTGGGCGAGGCAGTGGGTTCAGCCAACTATTGCAATGCAGTGACACGCCCTGTTGCCTGGGTTACTCTCAGTCACTGTACTGTGGCGGTTTAATCTCTTGACCCATCTGAAGTTTGAATCTAAGGGAATTTGTTTGTTGATAACTGTTGTTCCAAATCATTTTTTTTCCTCCCCTTTGGATCTCTTTCTTGCAATGTTCATGGAAGATAATTTTTTATAGTATACAGCAGAGTAAAAACTAAAACCAACTGAAAATGTAGAGGAGCGGAAAAAAAAACAACTTTATTGTGAGTATCGTGTATTATCAGCTAATATTGTCTCCTCTTGTGCCAACATAAAGTTGTTGAATGTCTACTTCACATTGGACTTTATACCCTTCCAGTTAATGAGTGATGCCTTCTTTCACGTTCACTGTACCCTGATCTTTCTCTATAATTACCACCACTACTCATCCACATACACTGATAAACAGTAATGCTGAGGCCATACTTCAGGAGAAACATTTCACACTCGTCACCTCCCACCATCTTGTTGCTCAACAACCTCTGTGGATAACTTCGGGAGGCTTCTTCCAAAAAAACAGCCTCCACAGCAAAACCAGGAATTCATATCAGTAAAAGCTGCCAGTGAGCGAGCTGCAACAGAAAAGCAGACATGGACACGATCCAGTGCCTGATGCTGAAACACTGGTGTGACATTCCACACCAACGCTGTATATTCCATCGGCCCTGTGTCCAAATGTAAACCTTTCGCTGACAAAAAGTTTTCACACTTACACTATACTAAATCTAAACTCTTACAAAACTTGACTCCCTGACTCATCCATAAATTCTGGGCAAAGAGATACTATGAGGACATGGTGATTGTGACAAAGGGTGAGTAACTCTTGTCAGTAATGAGAACGCAGAATCCTGTCCCTCTCCACAGGCATGTCAGACAGGGAGTGTCTCACCAGAAGTGACGGCTTCTCGGTAAGGGCGTGGCAGAAGATTACATGGGTGAAGCTGAATACACCTAAAGGGAATCTTTCATTTAATGCTCTCCTATATCCTCCCATTTACTAATAAGTTTGGCAGTTGCAAACTGAGTGCAGTAATGAAAAACATTCTAGCAGACCAGACTTCAACTTTGCTGGCCTAAGCTCTTCTTTGTATCACAGCAGGAATGAATCAGGTCAGGAAAGAGGCCCAGGGGCCTGAGATGAACTCTCGTCATATTCCATTCTTATTCAAGAGACTCCTAACGTGCTCTAAAGAGACTGCAGTGATTTGTTATTTAGGTTCAAACCGGTTTGGCAGACAGGGACGCAAATGAAGTTTCGCTATGATTTTGCCGTTCTCCCTACTCGGCTATTAAATGCCTATTTGAGAGCATTTAGCCTGCACAAGTAGAATAAAAGAATGGCTTTCAGAAATATATGTTTTCTTCTATAGTGCCAAGAGAAAGCTGATCTCACGCTACACCAGCTGGCCAGACTATAGACAGCATGAAATAGGTAGCCTGGTTTTAAATATAACATCATCACCGACAAGAATCATAAGTTTTTCTACATCAAATGTGTTTGATCCAAAAATGAAGTGTAACAGCAATAGTTAATAGTCCCACATCTAAACCTCTGCAAAACTGGAACATGTAATTTTTACTCAAAGCTATGCAAAACTAACCGAGTCTTGATAACACCTTTGGATTTATCTAATATCATGGGTGTGGTACCCGTCTTCTCATCAAATTTCAGGCAAAAATACAAATATGTAAAGGAAATAATTATGGCTTGGTTTCGGAAACTTAACCACATTTGGTGTAAAAGTGATGTCTATAAGACTTATGTTTCGTCTGACAAGCAAATAAAGCAGATTATGGTAGCACACATCTGTAAAGCTTCTTGCACCATCTGGACCAATGAACTATTAGACATGTAGGTCAGCCCCCCCACATACAGACACCCCATCACATATATGCCCCCAATATGCAACACACACATCCTGTGCTATTAACAGTTTCCCACAGGACTGTAACACACATCCTGGATTTACACTGCCCAGGTCCTTTAATATTGTATATGACCAGAGTGGCCAGCTGAGCCTCTGCTTCTTTCCTTTGCAAACGTGAGGTCCAGATGTCCCAATGGGATGAAGTTTAACATGTCCGCTAACCCTCCTGATCCCCAAACCACGGATTTCTCAAACTCCATTTGTAAAACAATAGCTGCTCTGCCATTGTGATGGCAGCAGGGTATAAATGGACAGCAGTTTGCAATAAATCAATAAGGAGAGGATGTGAAGTGACGCACAATTAATGGATTTATCGTGGTGGGTGAGAGGAAGTGCTTATCTGACTCACCAATGCTACTGGGCTGTCTGGTCAGAGGGAGAAGTTGATTTGGAGAAGCTGAATTCTCACAGCTGTTCTTAAACACTACAAACTACCTACAAAATGATTATGACAAGCCTCTGTAGTCATCATGCACTCATTACAGAGCTTGAAGGCCATATTTCATGAAAGCACTGACCGCTTGTCAACTAATCATAACAAGCAGCTGACAAAAACCAGACTGTAGAAATGTTACCATGACAGCTCTCAGTGAAAGAACAGCTAACAACATATTACACGTATGCACTTGTGCAACACACACAGTGAATTTCTCTATATGTGGCAGATACAGCACAGTGTTGCTCCTCTTTACCCAATTTGGAAACATTCCAAACAACACAATCAACCATTGCTAACTAATAAAATAATCAGCAGAATAGCTAAGGGTCCTTGTTCTGTCAGTTGATTCAGAGCCGCTACTTTAATGAGCCAAATTAGGCCAGTGGATGCAGTACGGTGACTGTAATCTGAACCGCAGTTGTGTACTCCCCAAGGGACCTCACTGTGAATCAAAGGAAATGTGAGCGGTCTCTGAGGTGCCTGAGTGCACACCAGAATCACATTACACAAAACTCAGAGGAGGAGGGAAATGAGTAAGAAGTGATGTAGCAATAAGTGTTATTTGCAAGGCATGCACAGAAGCAAAGTTCATAAAAACAGTTAATTATAAATTGGATATTGCAGGCAGAGCAGAAGTACTGAATGTCCACAGATTGTCCATCATGAACTATAACATATCATAAAGATTTGAAAAAAGGCTAGATTCTGCTTTCTTGATTAAAATAGCTACATTTTAAAACATTTAATAACTAGTTACTCAGCTTTGATATGATTGAAATGCCAGTAGGATAATGATTTTCTCTTTGACTTAAAAGAGGACGGATATGCCCCCCTCAGCTTGGTTAATAGTAGGAAGGAAGAAGATGAACCAAGTCTGATAGCACAGAGAGCGTCTGTGCTACTTTGTTTGGGGTAGAGAGGGAAAGAGTAGCTGCATTGTCCCACTGCCTGCTGTTACAGTGAAAAGGAAACCACTCTCAAGAGTCGCCACTGAATCCAACCAAAAAGAGCTGAAGCACATCAAGATGGCTTGGTGTGTTCATGAGCCAAGTTCGTTGGCCAAAGCTGCATCCAAACAGTCAAAGACCAGTTTAAAAGCTTGGCGGAGGATGTTTTTTTTTTTTTCTTCTTAAAGTGCCACTGCTAGGCATCAGTGTGCGGCTGGGCATGGAAAAGATGTGACAGATGATTAATTTTTCAGGGAGATTAGAGGCATGAGGGAGAAGGAGGGGAGCGCTTGAGAGAGCAGGGCAAAAGTCTGAAGACCCTAAAGAATTCAGCAAATTAGTCTGGCAAGTTGAAGTTTGGTGTTTATCTCCAGGAAAACTACAACAAAAAAGGTGAAACATAAAAACTATCATTACTAAAGAATTTGAGATTCGTTCTGATGTCAAACCTCAATACTAACTATCAAAGCAAACCACAAAATATCAATTTCACAAAGAACATTGAAAAAAACAACCTGACTTGACTCACTGAAACACACATGAATTTTGTGTTTTTTCCCCTTACAATGTTTTCAGTTTTTTTTAAGTAACCATAACTGCCTGGTTTGCACAGCTTTCACAGCCCATGAAATCCTTCAAAAGCTAGAAAAAAAAAGAATAAAATTGCTTTATACAATTTTCACCAAACAACTTCAAAATTAACTTACCTAAGAGACCTTGGCAGTCTTTATGATGCTTATCTATCAAGTTAAGCTTCACTGTTGATGTGCTTTGTGTTTCAACCACACCCTGTTGTCCTCGCTTTCCTCAATCTCTCATAGAATTGTAATTAAGGGACAGGGAGGAGGCAAAGAAAAACAGACAGCACGGGACTCAGAGTTGCTATGCTGAGAAACACAACTCTGCCAAAACATCCAACTGTGAAAACTTTCTCTTTTGAGTCACTCCTAATCTAGTTCAGACTCTCTTTTCCTGAATAATGAAAAAATCATCAATGGTAATGTCCTCATAAAGGAAAAAGTAGGACTCCAGAAAACTGTTAGACCAATGCGTGGGAGTTTTGGACAACTGTGATAAGAGCTGACTTGAAATGACCATCCTGGCAGACCTTCATACAGCTTTTTAAGAGCCAGTGATGGGCAGAAACAGCCATTAGGCCTCTGACATTTTAAGAAAGGGGCTTTTTCTTGCTCTTGTTTGATCCAACCAAGAGAACAGCTGAAGGTAAATAATTAACACAAGACTGTCATGCAGAACTCAGCTGGGCAATGCAAGCTATACTTACTCAGCATTATACCACTACACACAGCTAGAAGCGTCGGACTTGATGTTTTGTTGGGGACAGCAGAAACCACTTACATGAGTCAGTGGTTTTGGTCAATGCTGCAAGTTATATATATATGAAAATAAATAAATACATGTAAAGAAGAAACTTATAATGCTTTTGGTGTGGCAACCACCTTTCCTGAGAATCTGCAAATTTCTTCCAGAGCTCTTTTTTCCCCCTCGATACTAACTGAAGTTAATATATCTTAAAATGGAGGACATTAATTGATAATGAAGAAACCACTAAGTACTGGGATTCGCAGCTTGAATAAATCCATTTTGATCATTGAGAGCAGCATTGTTTAATAATCATTTCCTCTGGAAGGTAACCCCACGAAGACTCTAATGCTATACACCACTTTGCCTACAATTTGGCTGCACAGACTATGTTGAAGTTGATGGGAAACTTTATCTTTCTGCATTCCCGTCACCATGTAAAAAGTTAATCAAAAAGGGTGATATGAAAAGACAGAGCAGGTCACACTATTTGTGCGACAAGTGGCTGTAGCTAAGCCCTTGGAAAGTAATCAGTCAGGCTCCACTAGACAGAGACAAGAGGCAGGACAATGAATTCAATGAGGAAATTAATAAACCAAGATGTTAGAGTATATGTCATACAGCAAGCCCCTTGTAAAAAAAAAAAAAAAAGTATAGATCCATTTGTAAACTGGAGGGCTCCCTGGCCTATTGCTCTGCTAATGTTGGACAGTGAAGAGAAATTAAGGGGTGGGGGGGTGGGGGGGATTAGCACCATGCCATCACAGCTGTAGCTGCAAAATCTAATGATCTTCTGTTCGTCACCCGAGCTGCCATCCAACCACCGATCAACCCTGTTCCTTTTTCTGAAAACACCAGTTTCTGCTTTTGGAAGAAGGGCCAAATTGGCAAAGGCATTGGCCCCCATGTCCCATTCAACCCACTCCTGATTCAGCAGCCTCAGCTGGAAGCACTGGTCTAGAAATCAGCTGAATACCACTCTTTTTGGCATGAGTCTGAATGCTTTGAAATGTTTAGTGATAATTCAAACATGGGAACAATAGACAATATAATTAGGGTTTATTGATCCAAAAGAGAGAAACTTAGTTTAACTTTTAACCCCAATTCCACTTGTCAAATAGATCTTTAAGTTGGTAAATCACTTCTTCACATATGCAAAAGGTGATTTTTTTTTTTTACTGACACAAATTTCAATGGATTTACTCATGAAATAAGTTAATTGTGGGGTAATGACATTGAAAAAAAACCTGCTGGCATGAATTTGGGACTGGATTGGAGCAAGAGGCATAAATCACGTGTGCATGCCCAGACTTCCTCAACAGTTACCCTTGTTACTTTTGTGTGAGCTTTAAATTTAAGGATGTCGCCTAAACAAAAAGATCTGAGTCAGTATGAGAACTGATTAATGATTGATCTATAAGATAAAAGAAAACTGTCAGCACGATTTACAATAATGACTTGCTTTGTACAACTACTAGTCCCAAACCCAAAGACCTAAAGAAAGCATTTACCATTCAGAGAGTGAACACTGAGAACAACAACTTGACGTAAACATTCAGTCGATTTTAAATTATTTTCTGTTAATACACGATGGTGTATTAATTTGGAAAGGATACCCTCATAGAAATTACGTTACTATGGCTTTTTTTTTTTTAAAGTTTTAAACCAGTCACACGTCAGTTTTAACGTCGTATGTTACCTTCACCTGCTCCAGTCGCACTCGCACACAAATAAAAGCGCGTGCCCTAAGCCACGGAGACGTGGGGGTCTAAAAGCAAGTTACGCACAGATATACGTTGAGCAGTGGTGCTAAAATGTGGATTAGTGCGGCTTGGACACAGGTTTGTGATATTCTGGTCAGTGAAAACACTTCAGACCGTTCACAAAAGACAACCTGTGGTCGGTCGGTGGGCAGCTCGCGCTCAACTCCGTGACAACAGGCAGAAGTGGCCAGTAGTTTGTGGCATGCGGAAATGAAATCCAAACCCAAAGCTCGATTTTTAACCAGCAGCCGTCGAAAAAATATAAACAAGCACTGCCCCAGGCATTTGATAATGCTATTGAAATAAAGAGAAGCGCGTTTTTAAATGAGCCGACAAGAATAAATAATGAGAAAATCGCCGTCGCTGACGGAAACATTAGGGGCCATTTAAGGGCAGTTAAACCGGTCGTAAACGGTACATTCAGTGAACCTTACCGGGATACAGCACGCGGAAGCTTCTCCAGTAATTCCAAGACGGTGTTTTTTTTTCTTTCCTCCCTTCGGTGTGGAGCCCTTCTCCGTTTTTCTCCTCACTTCTCTCCTCTCTCTTCCCCTTCACTGCTTCTGGTCGAAACAGTTCTGAACAAAAAAAAAAAAAAAAAAACCGTAAAAGGAGCGTCGCAGACTCCGCCTCGCAGCCACCCCACCCGGACCGCTCACACCACTGACAGAGGCGGTGTTTTATTGTTCGGAACCGAGCGACTGCTCCTTATTACAGGCAAGCATCGCTTACTACAGCCTAATGTTGTGTATTTTAAAAGCACGACTGATTAAGTAGGCCTACAACAAAACCCATTTTTAATCGTGTTATCTTTGGTTAATCTGATCGGACATTTGAAAGAACTAAAATAAAAAAAAATAAGTTCTAACAAGTTTAGGGCAGGTGTGAAATACACAATCATGGAGTAATTTATATGCAGATACAACCATAATGTCACAGTTTAATGGTTTTATTCTCATTTCCGAGTCAAAAACAGCACTCGCTCTCAGCCATGTCGTTCACCTGGATGACGTCTAGGCCACACCTTAAACGAAACCAGACAGCAGATGAGTCACCGATTTCACTGAGAAACAGATACCATCGATTATGCGTTTATCAGTCACGTGTCTGAGTCATGACGGTTCATTTTAAGTTCTTTTGTACAGTTAACATATACAAAAAGGAGGGGCAAGCACTTTTACCTCACATTTGTGTAGATCGTCATATTTCCATATGTTTCTGATGTATCGTGGATTTTATATTTTAAACAAAACAAATATTTTGGATGAGCCAAATAAGCAGTGGCAGAAGTGGTATTCAGAAGTTTTACTTTGTTGTAAAATTTCTGCAAAGGTGAAATGTGACATCAGCACAATCATGGTATTTTTATGGATTAGTTTGTTTGTTTTTTAGCAGGGGCTTAGTGTGGAACTTAAATGTCAAAAAACTGCAGTCTAATGATGTAACTCGTTTGTAGTAGTGAAGAAGGGGTTGGACAGTTACTCTAGCACTGCAGAAAAGTACTCTTACTTATACTATGTTTCATATTTAAAATTTTTTACTTTTGCTGCACTGTATTTATTTGGCTGGTCAAGTAACAATGTAATTATGCTTAAGATTAATATTATCTTACTGTTTTTGGCTTTTGATGGCTTACAAAGCACAATGTGAAGTGAGGGTCACATTATAGATATCTTTTAACCTGTCCACCCAAAGGTTTTTTTCCTCTTTAACTTTGTACATAAATTATTATTTACAATATTGAAAGAAAAAGTCCAAAAGGTTTAACATAAGAGTGTATTTAAACTATATAATGATGTCATATATAGTACTATACAAAAGTCTAAGGCACTCCCAGTCTTCTTGGTTTATCAGTTTTAATTACGTACCTATTTATTTTTCAATGTCTTTAAAATGAAAACAAATATTATAGTGATAATATTAGAGGTTGGCTGAATAATCACCTGACTGATTGGAGGTCTTTTTTTTTTTTTTTTTTTTTTGTTATCTGCATCAACAACAGAAAAAAATGATACTGGTCAACATCTTGAAATTATGTACATAAAATAAATCCCAACAATGCTCAGTATAAAATGATTCTACAAGCAAAAGTCAGTATTGAGCAGGGCCTCTCTTCCATGGACTTAACTGTTTTAAGGAGATATTTCAGAATACATCATAGCACAGAAATGGTCCTGGTTAGAGTCATGAACAACCTCCTCATGGCACTAGACAATGGATTAGTGTCCATACCATTTCTGCTGGACCTCAGTGCTGCTTTTACCATTGATCACAGCATTTTACTGCACAGATTAGAGCACATTATCAGGATTAACGGGACAGCACTAGGCCGGTTTAAATCATATCTGTCTGACAGATTCCAGTTCTTTCATGTTAATGATGTTTTTTTCCGCACAGATGAGGGTTTGCTATGGCGTCCCACAGAGTTCAGTGTTCGGGCCGATCCTGCTAGGTCGTCCTCAGACGAGCCTTCCATCGTTGCTTCCAGTCATCCCGATTCTCCATACATCTAGCCAGTTTGTTGGTGCTCTGGGTTCCTGCATCCTTCTTGAGTGTGTCCACGTATGTTAGTGTGGGACGTCCTCTTGATCGATGGCCATGTGTTGGTTCCCACAGCACCAACTTGCTGGCTGGCAGCTCTGGATGCCTTCAGCAATGCCCTGCTAGTCTCATTCTCCTTACAGTAATCTTGTCGCTCACCCTTGGTATTCCCTCGTACAGGATTTTGTTGGTTACATGGATACTCTTGCTGATGTTAAGCACTACAGGCAACATCCTTGTGTAGCACCCATCCAGAGACTTCTCTTGGGTTGAATTCAGGGTCCAGCATTCACTGCCACAGAGGAGGACGGACTCTACTGTTGCGTAGAAGAAGCTGAGTTTGATTTGGCGGGGGAGGTTGGAGTTCCATACACTGGTCATGCCATTCAGGGCCCTCCATGCAAGTGCCTTTCTTACCTTTAGATCTTGCTGAGTTGAGTTGACCCGTGAGCCCAGGTATTTGAAGTCATCGACTTCTTTCAGCACAGCTCCTCCTGATGTTATCAGAGGTTGATGTTCTGGTGGAATGTTGTAGGTGATGACCTCAGTTTTCTTTGCGTTTAGCCTAAGGCCCACTTTGGGGCACTCTAGCTCTACCCTGCTTCACTCTATACATGCTGCCCTTGGGAAATATTATCCAGAGCCGTGCCATGAATTTTTATTGCTATGCTGATAATGCGCCGCTGTATTTATCCATGAAGCGAGATGAAACAGAACCGTTAGCCAAACTTCAGGCATGTCTTAAGGACATTAATGCCTAGATGTCCACAAATCTTTTGCTTTTAAATTCTGATTAAATGCAGGTTTTTGTTTTTGGTTGCAAACACCTTATCAATGGATTAGAAATTTATCTTGGCCTTCACTACAGCTGTGAAAAACCTCTGACTTATTTTCAATCAGGATATGTCATTTAAACAGCATATTAACCAGGTTTGTAAGACAGCCTTTTTTTAAATCTCTGTAATATTGCCAAGATTAGGAGCATCCTCTCCCAGGGTGATGCTGAAAAACTAATCCATGTGTTTATCACTTCTTGACTGGAAAATTTTAATACGTTATTAGCAGGATGTCCAAGTAACTCGCTAAATAGCCTCTGGCTGATCCAAAATGCAGCAGCAGGAGTGCTGACAGGAATCCACAAGAGAAATCATGTTCCATGTTAGCCTTCCTCCACTGGCTTCCCGTGAAATTTAAAATCAAATTCAAAATACTGTTACTTGCATATAAGACCCTTAATGTCCAAGTTCCTCATTATTTACAAGACCTGATAACTCCTTATGCTCCTAATAGAGCTCTCCGCTCTTAGAGTGCAGGTTGACTTGTTGTTCCTAGAATATCCAAAAGCAGACGGGCCTTCTGCTACCAGGTACTTTTATTATGGAACCAGCCACCAATTTGGGTTAAGGAGGCTGACACCACCTCCCTCTTTAAGACTAAATTGAAAACATTTCTGTTTAGTAAAGCCTATAGTTAGTCTAAACAATAGTGTGTTAGGGTCAACAGTCACAGCTACAGTTATAGGAATGGTTGAAGCCAAGACTAGAGGAGGCTGGTCTGAAACATAGCATCGTCATAGCTATGCTGCTATAGGCCAACGCTGCAGGGGGACACCAACATGACCCGCTGAGCAGTGTCCTCACCTTCTCTTCTCTCGCCTCCTTTCTTTTTCTTCCTTCAGCTGTATCCATAGTTGTCAATAAATGCACCTCTTAAATGTCACTGCGGTTCATTATTCTTAGTTTTTTGTGCTGTCCTTCACCCCCCTTTTCTTTTTTTTTGTATGTTTTTAGTCCAGAGTTTCCAGAGCTACACAATAACCTACAGTTCCACCCTCTGACCATCTCAGCATTTACCTCCACCTGTCTATATAGATGTCTCTGGGATATCAACTGACATGCTGACCTGCAGTCTGACCACTTCAATGTTGCTGCTTACACCTGTTTGTATAGTCATCTCTGTATTGCTTGTATTAACAATCTACCAGTTATAGGAATGCAACGGTACTTGGTAAAATACTGGACCGTTCGGTACGACCTACACGGGACAATACACTTTTATGTCCCGCGGGATTTATGTTCCAGTCATTTTGCATTGGACTTGCACGTGAGCGTGTGTGCCTTTTAGGCAACAGGCCCGCTACTGCATGTCAATGTCCACTCGCCTCCGCTAACTCACAGTGACCAGCCTATCACACTTTGGCCGGTTGCCTGTAGCTCAACGACGGGGGAAAAAAACAAGCAGGCATGGCCTGTGGTAGCGGAGAAATTGGGAGAAAACGTATTTAAATTGCTGGTGTGGGAGCTCCCAGAGTTTACCGAACGTAAACATTCTTGTCGGCTCTGTATCTCGGTTTGAAAGTGGTGCGTCCGAGCTGCTCTCCCATTGGCTATCGCTTAGCATCTTCCTGGCATCCCATTGTCTAGGAGGGCCCCTTTTCTGTATGAGCGTAACCCAGCAACCCAGGTAAACAAAAATTTTTATTACCTCCGCCAAGGAGGTTATGTTTTTCCCAGTGTTAATGTGTCTGTCTGTCTGTGTTCACGATAACTCAAAAAGTTGTGGATGGATTTTGATGAAATTTTGAAATGTGAAAAGGAAGAACTGATTTCATTTTGGGTGTGATCTGGAAGAAATCCTGGATTCTGGATCACTTTCAAATTTTCGATAATTGTTGCGCTTGGTGGAGGTCTGCGTCCTCCGAGTGTTTTTCTAGTTCTAACATGTATTTCTTACAGGTTTTTATGTCATTTCATGTATTATTTATTATTTATAAAAAAATTATGTTCAAACTTTGGAGGGCTTGGAAAGGATTAGGGCAATTACATGGAAAAGGTTTCTCTACTTACGAAATTTTCAGGTTACGAAACTACTTCCAGAACCAATTAATTTCGTAAGTAAAGGTACCACTGTAAATCATTTCAGAGAAATGAATTGTCACTTTATGCCCAAAACACATATCGAAACTGTACCGAATCCATACCAAAACCGTGACACAAAAATCGAGGTACAGACCGTACCGTGAGCCATCTGTACCGTTGCACCCCTAATAATTTAAGTACATAAAATTCTTAGTTCTCCAGCTAACAGATAATTACTATTAATATATTTTGTCCTCTTTAATATTGTCAGTATATTTGTTCCTGTCCTCTCTCTGTTCTATCTCCCTCCTCTTTTCTTTCTTTACCCAGCTGTCCTTCAGCAGGAAGGTCCCCCCTTATGAGTTGGGTACTGCTCAAGGTTTCTTCCCTCTTAAAGGGGAGTTTTTCCTTGCCACTGGTTGGCTTAAAGGTTTTCTCCTGCTTGGGAAGTTTTTTTTTTTTTTTTACTTACCATTATTTTATTTTTTATTTTTTACTTAAGATTTAATAATATTACAAATTTAGTAGTTAATAATATTTGCTTGGAGGTTATGCTCTGGGTCTCTGAAAAGTGCCTAGAGATTATTTGTATTGTAATAGATGCTATACAAATAAAGTTGAATTGAACTGAATTTTCTTAAAGAGACTGGAAAGTACATGTGGTTATCTTTAAAACTTTGTTTAAAAAACTAGATGTGCATACTTTAGTACAGCATTGTATAGTGATATTTTAGCCTGGGTATCAAACTAGTACTTTTGTTTTAATACTTTAAAACTGACACTTTTATTGCTGGACTGTGACTTGCAACACTTTATCTTTTACAATGCTTAAATGGTACTTCTCTTTGTATTCTGATTTTTGAATACTCCCTCTGCCACTACAATTGGGGACATCCAAAATATTTGTTTTGTCAGAATACTAATCTGATACTTGCTTCCAAAAGATACTAACTGACTTTCACCTGTTTAAGTCTGAGAAATTCATTGATTATCATAGTTGTCTGTTATATTAGTTAATGAACTGTTTCCATTTAATTCCTGTTTGGTAAAAAAATAACACATTTTTTTCTAGTAATGTATCAATATTTATACATACTTCAGCTGGATAGCTTATTCATATGTAAAGAAGCTAAAGATGTGAAGATGACATTTCATTTGATCACATATAAAACCTGAGGGGTCCCTCGATCCAGGCAGCACTGGCTGTTCCTGCACAAATAAATTATTGTATGGTAACAGACTGTGACAGCAACAATTTACTGCCCTGCTCAGAAATAATAATAATAATAATAATGATAATAATAACTGACAAAGTAATTCAAATGTCCTAAATACTGCAAAATATGTTAACACGGTGTGCACAGCAGCTTCTCTGACTGTCTGTATGACACAGTCAGCCTCGATGATAGAGTCAGATAGGTCAGGCTGTACTCTATGTCCTGCCTCGGGGTGTATCACCACTGCTCTCTCCTATGCAACCATTGTGACAGTCATCATCTGTGCCTCTCAGAATGAAAGAGACAGTGGCAGAGAGGCTGAAGGCATGCTGGGTCATTACTGGTTATTTAGGCCATTACATTTGTCAGAGAGAATGTGTGGATTTAAAAAAAAAATTAGCTTCAGGCTTAATTGACACTCTTGAATTTGAGTGTATTGCTTGAAGGGCTCGATGATTATTAGATGGTTCACTGAACAGAACAGTGCCTTCATGTTGCCAAACTGGATCATCTGAATCTGCAAAATACTCTCAAAATGGACTGGGTTTGACTTTTGCTTCCTCAGATATCCCTGAATAGTGGACACAGGGGCTGCAGTGACATGAATGGTCCTATTGTTTTAACACAGCAGCCTCTTTATTTTGAAATTGAGCCAGGAGTTAAAGGAGAGGGATTCATGTGGGACTGGAGCTCATGCTGACTCTGCCAAAAAATGTCTTTTAGGTTTTAGCACTGATGCAGTATTCAGGTTTTGATGTCCTTTTCATTTACATAACTCAAAATGACAACAGGTTTAAAGTTATTAAAGAGGGTGTGTGCATTCATAAATCAATCTCATATATCTGTCTCTGTTACTCAACACATCAAAGATATAGCATATCTCATACAAAGGCATATATGTTTTTCAATACATTTGCTTTACATACTGTTGGCAGAGATCAAAAAGTTGTCTTTTTGTCTTGGCAAGAGTCTTTCCTTGTAAGCCATCAGCAGTTACAGAGCATGGATCTCACTGCACAGCCAAGTTTGTATTTCATTTCAAGAACAAGACACAGTGATATGATGTCTCTACTTTACAATAGTTGCCTGTGTCAGTGTCTCTGGTACATGGATTCGCACCCCACAGGAAATGGCTCTATTGTCCCTAGGAGAGGAAGTGGCCTGGAGCAGACCACCAGCTCACCAGTTGATAGAGAGTGTGGTAAATTATTAATCATCACTAACAAATGGAAGACACACATACACTAAAGCACCAGGCGGCCTCTCAGGAATGTTTTGGAACAATGGACTGTAGAGCTGCAGCTGAACACATGTATCAACTGAGAATCAATCCGAGAATAGAATAAGGTTTAGTGACTCAAACATATGAAAGTGAATTTCAATGAATTAATTACAAAACAGCAACATATGTAATTGGACCATTCTCAGTTCCCTAATTTCTGAAACACCGGTCACACAGATGCACCCACTCCCAGCCCGGGAGGGGGCGGAAATGGACCTTAAGTTCATTTGCCAGCAGCTGAAAAGCAGTGTTGCCAACTTAACCCTTTGATTTTTTTTTTTTCCAAAAACATGAGTAGAGACAAAATCTAAAGACTTTTTCTGGTTTTATTGGAGACTTATAGCGGGAGTGGCGGTGGTAGCAGATGTTCAACCCTCTACATCTAGGGTGCAAATCGCGCATAGATTATTGCTTGAGTTTACAAAAAGTTTTAAAATATTGAACATCATAGGTATAATTATACTTTGAGTTTGCACTAATCGGTAAATGTAGTAGACAGATTGAAAAACCTACAGATAAATATAGATGAAAAAAAACATTTTTGTTGTTTAAATTCACATGTATATTCATTGATTCAGTTGTCAACAAAAATGTATTTGAACTGAAAAACTTTACTTATTGTGTCAAATGTTGCTATTTGACTAATATATATAATATAATATAATATTATATATGTATATATATATATATATATATATATATATATATATATATATATATATATATATATATATATATCAGGGCTGGACAAGTTAGCGCGTTATTATCGCATTAATTTATTAACACAACGATTATTTTATCGCGCGTTAACGCATGTTGGTCACATGCTTTTGTTTTGAAAAGTCTGTTACTGGCTGCTGAGGAACCGGAAAATAATTGGCAGGCAAAACTAAAACAGACATGGAGCGGTAAAAATCAGTGTACTTTACAGTTCAGGTAGCAATTCAGGTAGCAATAATAATAATTCTGTCTGGAAAAAAACTTTCAAACCTCTTTGTTCAAGACGATTGTGTCATTTCTCTATTTATCATCAGATCTGCTCCATGTGTTCACTGTCCTGCTGCTCTCTAGCTGGTTACTGCAGTGCGGACTCCATCTAGTGGCACAGATGTGTAACGACAACAGAAAGTATGTTCCTTGATTATAAAGCAAAGCCATTTCTGGCTCATGTAAACCAGGCAATAAATTATTAAAAACAAATTCAGTCCCATGGCCTGTTTGCTAAAATTGAAATATAAAAAAAAAACAGGCATTTTTTTGTGTGTGTTAGATTAAAAAAAACGGGAAAAAAAAAATCACTTTTTAATTTTTTAAATTTTTGATTGACAATCGAAAATGGAAAAAAACAAATAATCCACAGATAATTAGGGATTGATAAAATTACAGAACTTTAACATTGACATTTTCATTTTAAAGTTCTACCAGGGGAGGATTCCAACAGAAACAAGGTTATTTGTAACCACTGTCAAGCTGAACTTCCCGTTAAAAGTCTCTGCTGTTACCTCAGAATTTTACCTGTTTTAATGTTCTGATTGTGGCCTCTAGATTGTTATTTTTGGTAGACTTTTTTTATTTTCCATAAAAAACAGGATGACATTAATGCCCTGGCAGTGGCAAAAAGCTTTATTTTATTTGACATTTTTTAAGATGAGATTTACACTAAATATGTGTTACTGACAAGTGCTGATGTTAAAAGTATTTGAACAACAAATGTTATGGCACTTTAGTTCATATGGCAGCAGAATATTTAAATAAAAGTGACCTTTACACTACTTTTGAATTCATTTCATGTCACTCAATTTGATGTTTTCGTATACAATGCGATTAATCGTGATTAATCAGGGAAATCATGCGATTAATCATAATTAAAAATTTTAATCATATATATATATACCTTAATTCTTGTGGTATGGATTCAACATGGTGTTGGAAACATTCCTCAGAGATTTTGGTCCTCACTGACATCACGTCGTTGCTGCAGACGTGGCTGCACATTTATGATGTGAATCTGCACTCCACCACATCCCAAAGATGCTTTGCTCCACTTTGGATTGAGATCTGGTGACTGTGGAGGCTATTGGATTAAAGTGAACTCACTGTTATGTTCAAGAAATCAGTTTGAGATGGAAGTAACCATCAGAAGATGGTTATACTGGTCATGAAGGCATGGACATGGTCAGCAACAATATTCAAGTAGGCTGTGGCATTTAAACAGGGCTCAGTTGGAGCTTTCAGGTCGTATTCATACAGCAACTATTTAGTCTACCCAAAGGAGTTTTGGTCATAAGTGCAGTTAACTGGGGTCAGTGTGAACACAGCAACCAGACTCTGGTGAGCGCCAAAACCGTACCAAGAGCAGTCGGAAGACGGGGTCTCAGTAAGGCTGTTGTCGAACTCTGGTGACCAATGAGAGGACAGACAGTTGTCCTATGACCTGTGGTGCAGCGGTTGGTCTACAGTGAAAACAACATTATATGAACACAAACTAATTCACCAGGATGTATGAAAATGACCTAAGGAGCCCAAAGTGTGACAATAAATATCCCCCACACCATTACACTACAACCACCAGCTTGAACCATACAAAGGAGGATGGATTCCATGCTTTCATGTTGACAATTTCTAAATTCTGACTCTGCCTTTTGAATGTTGCAGCTGAAATGGAGACTCCTCACACCAGGCAAAAACAGGCTATTGTCCAATTTTGGTGAGCCTGTGAAAAATCATAGCTTAATTTTCCTGTTTTTAGCTGACAGGAGTGGTGCTCAGCTGTAGGCCCCAGTGCTCAAAGAACACAACAAAGAGTCTGAGTTGGTTTCCAAACTCCCCAGATACCTATCTGGTGGATCCTGATGGCATCTGTGGGAACCAGTGCCAATTCATAGAGATCCCACCCCACAACACACAGGGCCCAAAGGAGAAATGGCCATATTTCAGAAACCAGACACTGCAGGACACCCTCAGTTTTTCTTTGTCCAGACCCTGACTGGTCAGAGCTCTTTTGAGAGCACAAGGAGGGCCTTCTAAATCTTTAGTGGTTGGCCTTAGTTGTTTTCCTGCTTTTCTCTTTATTGTTGCATAATTGAATCCTGTCTTGCAATAAAAATATTATCAAAGTAAACTTATTTATGTATTATGAGAAAAATGTAACATTTTACTCATGGGAGAAAAATCCCCACAAAATGTATAGGTTTGTTGAGTTGCTGCTCATTTTTGAACATTTCATGTCCATCTACAGCTAATGATAAATTTCATTATGGACTAATTTGATGAAATTGTTTTGTCCATCTGTGATGGACTGGTGACCTGTCCAGGGTGGACCCCTGCCTTTCGCCTGAAGAGAGCTGGGATAGGCTCCAGCAGATCCCCGTGACCCTGCATGAGATTAAACGGGCATAGATGATGGATGGGTGGATGGATGGATGGATGGATGGATGGATGTTTTGTCCATAAAGTAGAAATGAACAGAAAAGAAGATGAACAGAAAGTACAATATTTAGCTGAGATGTTAAGGTGTAAAAGTAAAAAGTGGCATAGAATGGGAAGAGTACAGCAACTTCAAACACTGGTTCTTAATTACAATGGCTGTAAATGTCCTGAGTTTTATTGTGCATTTGTTTTATCAGTTGCAACACGGTGCAAAACGGTATGACAGTTTTGTAGTTCCATAGTAATTCTTTCCTTGTTTGTCATACATTTGATAAAGATATTGGCAAATGTTAGTGTACAGAAGTTAGTGTATCTAAATGTCTGGCTTTGAAGAAAGTAAAATATAATTCTCTCTTTCATTATTGTGGCATTTAGCAAATAGATATAATTTTGGCAATCATAACCAACCTGAAACAAGAAAAATTAAGTCTGATTTTATGTCAGGCAGAGAGAAAAACTAAAGGTCATGTGTCTTTTTATACAGTGTATGTAATGTAGTTTCAATTGTATATATTTAAAATAATTTTGTTGAACATAATCCTGCACATTCTGTGTTTTACCACTAGAGGTAGATAGAGACTTATCCTCTGCAGTGACTGAGGCATCTGTTTACTGGTCTTATGTTGTGAGCTGACTCTCAGGGTTAAAATAGCTCCAGTCACATGTGGGAATCCTTATTAGTTTGATCCTGGTAAAAAGAGGAAGCTAACATTAACATCTTCTCTAGATGTTCTTTTAGAGGCACATGTAACAAACAAAGAAAGGTCAGACTCATGAAAAACTCATGAAAACATTACATTCTAACATTCTATTACATATTTCAATTATTTGTATATTAATTAGAGAGCAAATGTATACATGGCAACTGCTTGTAATCTTAGTTTATCACCTGTCACATACTTGATGATTGTAAGATAGATAACTAATAGGTTGGATGAGGTTTGATGTGATTTCACTCGCTTGAGATACTCTGGGCATGACCTGTGGCTCATAAAGAATGGTTTGAACATCATACATACATGGCATGTAATAGGGTAAGGCTAATATTCACAGAACATCTGAGAACGAAATCTAAATCCTACAATTCTGTTTTTTTTTTTTATTTGTCAGTTTCAGAGGTTATGGTTTATTATTACAGTAAACTTTAAAAGATAACTCTTGTACAATCGTTTACTGATGTATTACGACAGAGAGGAGAAGTTCCATTAACAAAATACTACATTACCCATAGTTCCACTCGTTCATGATGACCAATTCGAAAGCAGCAGACCGGCCGTTGTGACAGCTGAGCTCCAAGCCCAAGTTTACTGGAGAAACTATAAGAACCGAAAATGACCTTGAACAGGAACGAATTAATTTAATGTAAGTTTAACTTATTACCATTTCTTCATGTATTCTCGATAGTTCACATTCACATCTGCCGTTATCGTGCCGCTTTGGTGTTTGTTTGTGAACTGTCCTAACTTGGTGAGGGGAAATTTCCACAACGCCGTATAGCAGAGTAGAGTAGGGTGGGATGATATTCTTCTCTCGCAGGGTGTGTTGATGCTACAATTCAAGTCATATCTTAAAAATGTTCCTCACATTTAGACTACTATCCTAACTGTATTCATTCGTGCAGTGACATGTAAAGGCAAATGGCGCATTTAAATGTTTTAAACGCATTCACTTTATGACTCCAGCTTGACCTCTCTGTGAGGAATGCATATGTACATACTTATACTGGCTTGACCTTTCTGGGGTATGTGGATGTATATACTGTACATATATGTCACACAGAAAAGTTGACATTCATTGCAGTTATTAGGTACTTCTAGCTGCTGAATCTTGCGCATAGTTTTTCACACAGTATGCTGTATTTTAGATAAATAATGATATGGATAATGTGTATTATTGTTGATCTGAAGTTGCATTTATCTAAATTATTTTTAAGTCTTAGATTTGAAAGAGAGTCTTTTTTTTAATCCAGCCATCCTTCCATCAATGTGAAGTGCATTAGTGCTGAAAAAGTTATATTTTTGTTCAGATGGTGGTCTTGAAGCAACAGCAGTTACTATTTACATTTTAGTTTTGCAGAAGAATTAGACAGGAGACTCACAGAAGGCACATCCTCTGTACTGTACTCAAACTGAATAGACATGAATGGAGCGTTTGTGTGCAAACTTTTTTGTTCTCACTGAACTCTGCATTGTTGCCTTTAGCAGTGATTCTCAAACTTTTAATACTGCGTACCACCTGAGAAACTGTTCAGCTCTCTCACTACCACCATGATGACCAATTTTAAAATATAGCCATATATGCTTTCTCAATTAGCTTTAAACACACAGAGATGTTCATTCCTTATTGTGGTTATTTATTGTTGCCTGAATTGTTACTTTACTGAATCAGACATTTACAATTCTGACCAAAAATTCTCACATACTCATACTGTCATAAAGTGCAAAATAAACACTCAAAAGTTGTTACATCTGCACTGCAACTGAATATGCAACATATTTTTTTATAAGACAACGTTAATTATCTCAAGCTACACATTTCATTTGAAACATATTTCTAATGCATTGTATGTTTCCGATTTTTTTTAAAGTGAAAATATGGAAGAAATGTGGAAAGTCATGACGTTCTCCCGTGTACCACCAGAGAGCGCTCGCGTACCACCAGTGGTACGTATACCACAGTTTGTGCACCACTGGCCTATAGAATGCAGATACTTAAAAAAATCTGAATGAAATGATGCACTGTAGGTCCAGATTTGATGGTATATAAATTACTGCACAGGAATGGCTATTATCTAAGACTTTGTATAGAAAGTATAATTAGTTTGTTGAGCTTACTTTCTAGGTTTTTAGGTTAAATTATAATCCACAAATACCTTTTCATATTAACGTTAGGGGTGTAACGGTACATGTATTTGTTAGGCTTGGGCGGTATCCAAATTTTGATACCATCAAACTTCTCTCACATTTTACCGGGGTATACCGTATTCGACTATTAAGGCAAACACACACCACCGGCGGACGCCGCCCGTCAAAACAGCCGTCCCCATTATGTGCCCCGCCACGGGACTTTACGCCTGAAAAAAAAGGCGAGTTTACCTCGAAACAGCAGTTCAGTGCTTCAATATAAAGTTGGCTCAACTAGAGTTGTTATTTATTTGTGTATTTCTTGCTTTTCACTTTTAACTGTTCCTTCTCTGCTGCAGCTGCCTGCAGCCTGTCTCCTGCAGCGCTGAAACGCGCTTTACAGTAAAGTGTCTGATGCGGGACGTTTTACTTCCTATAAATTCTTCAACATAAAAGTCCAACATTATTAGTTTCATTAGAAGCTTTTATTTTGAAGCAGCAAGCTCAGGAAGTGTTATTTTCATAGTCAGTACCTTAACAGGACGAGTCAAACGGGCGAGCGAGTCAGCTGCGAGCGAACATGAATAAACGGTAAAATAAAGCAGAACACACAGTGATACAGGAGAGAAACTAAACTTTAAACCACAGAAATCATTCATTGAATTTAAAGACAGTATTGAAACTGATACCGCTGCTATTTTTGAATACTGGAAGTATACGGTATTACCGTAATACCGCCCAAGCCTAGTATTTGTATTGAACCGTTTCGGTACGGGTAGGTCGGTTCGGGACGGGGGCGTACCGAACGAGTTTCCACACGGACATATTAAGTAGAGGACCGCATGTTGTGGAGCAGAGCGCTGCAGCCGCACATGCGCAGTTGTGCGCACATCCAGTGTTGCCAACTTAGCGACTTTGTCGCTATATCTAGCGACTTTCCAGACCCCCTACAGACTTAATTTGTAAAAAGCGACTAGCGACAAATCTAGCTACTTTTTATGGTGATTTTGAGACTCACGCGCACTCAAACAGCTAGGTTTGAAGCCATCACTTGGCTGCTGTCTGCCTCGCAAGCCGCGCTTCTCTCTCTCTGTCGGGCTCAGTGCACAGCTAGCGCGCGGTCGGCGAGTTTCTGTGTGCGGACTGGGCGCGTGTCACCACATACACAAGCGAGGCGACGCGCGTGCACACAAACACCCTAATCAGTGGTAGAGAACGCTGGCTTCAAACACATGATAAAGGTAATTGAGCCCGGATATCAATTACCTTCTCATCCACATTTTAGCCAGAAAATCATACCCGGACTTTATGAAAGAATAAAAAGATTAGTTTTTAAAGAAACACCCTGAGCCTTATTCATGTTATTTAATCTGACCAACAACTTGAAACTGTTCAGTGTTGCAACTGTTCAATTTTGCACATCAGATGGATTATTTTTTTAAGCAAAAGTCTGAGCCAATGTTATTTTTATTTTGTTCTTCAAAATATCTACATTTCAGAATATTGTATTTATATTTTTGAGCAGAATTCTAGCTTTGTATAGGCTAATGTTCCTATTGTTAAAAAGCACAAAAGTGTGTTATAAACAACTAGCACATTTATATTTTGCATTTTGTTTTCTTACTGTACCGAAAATGAACCGAACCGTGACCTCAAACCGAGGTACTTACCGAACCGAGAGTTTTGTGTACCGTTACACCCCTAATTAACGTAGTTGTGAACACTGCAAAACAGTTATAAAATGCACTCAGAGTTTAAAGGTACTAACTTATAAATCACAATTTATAAAGTTGAAAGAGGTTAAGACTTTGAAAAGACTGATTAGTTAGCAAAATACTGTAGGCTAGTGTTGTAGATAGTGAGTAATTAATCACTGATTACTGCCTGTAAATCAGTGATCAGCAGTGGTAGGAAACAGACTTAGCATTGTCATGGTGATAAAAACTTGAACCAGCTGATAAAATCTAATTTGAATAATTTTGGTTGAGACCAGGTCATGAATCTTTTTTGGTGTTTCACTCATGCAAATGTCTTTGCTCATCAGGAAAAGGGAAGTTGTGACTTGCTGTATCATAGTATCTGCACATGTGGAAACCTACAGGCTCCAGTCTTTTTCTTCTTTTAAGCTTCAGCTGTCTGTCCATTGTGCTCCAAGCACACACACCATGATAAAGCAGCAGCAAGCCTTTTCTCTGTACCCCCCACCCCTCCCTGCTCTTATTCTCTTGTCAGCCCCACCTCCACCCTGCCTCACTGCTGCTTTCTCTTTGGAAGGACAGACTGGGTAGGGCTAAATCCGGCCGGTAAAGCAACACTTGCAGTTGAAAGCCTGTATTTTATGGGAATACACCGAGAGAGTCTGTACCAGTCCTACATTGAACATCCAACAAAGTTGGCTACTTCAACAGCACAGTAAGTTTTTTCACAGTTGTAGGTTGCCTTCTTTGCTGCCAGTTTTTGTCGATTAGACTCTGCACCAAAGCATTAACCTGTTTGTTTTTGCCTCCTCCTGCCCTATTTTATGCATGACTAAACTAGTCATGTTAGTGTGTTTAAGCAGCACATTTATGCACAATGAAACGCTTTTAAAGGGACGAAATGAAATGGTGTTTTATGAACTATTAGTCTGATTTGAATCAGGCTTGTCTCTTGTATTTTTCGAGCCAGCTGTAAAGATTAGATATCCTGAAGCAGCTTTTTTTCCCCTTTCTGATGTGGAAATGTTTTCTTTTTGCGTTCACTTTATGTATTCATTTGTATTATGGGTCTCATGAGTGAATTTGGTGACTTCACACTTTAACTATCATTGTAAATGACAGTATCTTGAAATACTTGTATATCTTGTATCTCATTGTATTTCTTTAAATGTAAGTATTGGAGTTGTAGGGTGCATAAAGTGAAACATTGTCCCAGATTTGTCGTGTGATAAATAGATTAGCCGTGAAGTTCATGCAGACATCTTAAAACTCCAAGGTTTGTTTTCACAGTGTCTACATAGTGTCAACTTCATAGCGCGGCAAATTTAACCTGGTATAACTTTGGTTTAGTTTCACATTTAGAGATTGCTATTTACTGTGTGGAAAACCAGCTGTGTTTGTTGTTACTTGTAAACTTTTCAACAGATGGGATTAAAAGGTTTTATTAAATGCGAAGAAGTAAATCTGATTATGCTGTGTAAGCTATTTTAGATGGATTCAAAAAAGTGTCTCCAAATGTAATGTGCTTCTGAAATATCCACTTGTTGTATTGCCTTTGCAACTTAATAGCATTTAACTTACTGGAACCCAAGGTAAAATCTGACAAATCTGAGGGTTTTCTCCTAGCTCAAAGTTATCTTCTATTTCGCTGCCTCTGAAGATAGTAGTTAGAGGAAATGAAAAACATTTTAGAGATGAAATGTTCATCATTTATTGAAATGACTGACTTTACATCCATGTTTATCATCCTTTTGAAAAATTACTTAAGTTTATGTGTCCTGAAAATGTTGGTGCATGCGTCTTGCACCAAATTTGACAGGTGAAAGCAGACATATTTAGCATGAAGTCATAACGGGTTAAAGCCCAAACCTGCTTACCATCTGAGGCTGAACTTTGTGATGTTATGTCTGAATTAATTATTTCAGCTTTGCCTTTTGAGCTGATCATTCCATATCTGCTTTAAAGGTCACAGTAGTCAGTAATTCACCATGCTGACTTTGTTATGTACTAAACTAATCTTTAATTTTTAGTCAGACGCTCTATCCTTCTCCAAGTCTCACAGCTCAACAAGGGCATCCAGTAGGTTAGGTATATAAATTGTAAGTGTTCCTTACAACTTTAGTGGACCACATGTTGGGTAACCAGAGCAGATTCCACTCTAGAAGAGTAAATGTGTGGTATTTGGGTTTATGTGACCACTTTCTTTTCACGTGGAGTTGGTATCCAGATATAACTCTTACAGTTGTCAGGGTGACATTCTTCCTGACAGTAAAGCCCTCTGTTGTTTCCCATGCCACTTTTCACGTGTTATTTTTTTAACATCTAATCTTGGTTTCTTATACTATTAATCTATTTTAATTACTGTCAGTATCATCTAAATTATTCATTGTTACAAAAATTCATTATTGTTATTCAGAGTAGTGGATAACTGCAGTCCTAATCTTTTGCCTCTGCTGCCCAGGCTCATCTCTCTATTACCGTCTTTTCCATTGCCCTTTATTACAGCAGTTTTCTGTATTTGTTTTGTATCTGGCATCACTGCATGTCTTTTTTTGAGTGATGTGTGCTTACTGTTTGCATTATGTTGATGTGTGCATGACATTTTTAAACAAAGATGTTGATAATAATATATAAGATCATTCCTGCCAGCAGCCATCAGCCTCCACAACAAGACTTAACACCTGTTATTATATTATTATTATTATTTCTGTCTGTTTTTTATTAAAAAAAAAAAAAAAAAAAAAAAAAGAGAGAGAGAGAGAGCCCTTACTACATTGAATTTCCCTTTATGGGATAAATAAAGTATTTTTCATTTTTTCATTTTCATTTCATAAGATTAGTGAATATAATTAGATATTTGTGTTCTATAAAATTCTATCTGGACCATATGATGAGATGACACCAGACTTAATTACCAGACAGTTTGCAGTCTCCTCAAAGACTGATATCATTAAATGACCAATAAATGTGTCCTGCTGAGAAATGGACAAAGTAGGTGTGGGTTTATATTTGCTAATGATTAACCCAACAGTTCTCATAAGTCAAAGCCGTTGTGGAGGTCAGTGGCTCAGAAGCATTATATGTTTTATTGGATTGCTTCTGTCATTCTGAAAACTCTGGTGTCACTTTTGGGTTATGTTTTTAGCTGTGTGGAACAGAACTGGCTCAAGGGCCTTATCCTTATTCAACTATTAATTTATCCTTGTAACCTTATAGATGGATAGATAGACAGATAGATGTACTTTATTGATCCCAAACTGGGAAATTGCAGTGTAGCAACAGCAAGACATAAAAAAACACATTAAATAGCAATATAAAAAAACAGAAAGTATTATTGAATTGATACAAAGTTGAATCAGTGCGATTTTAAACTATGTGTGATTGTCAAGCATATTGTGACCAGAGAGTTTTACATTTGTTAAAAACAGGGTTATGCCTGTGTCTCTTGTCAAACAACATTTTGTAATTTTATTTGGGCCATAAATGTCTCATGATGATGATGTGTGTGTAAACAGGCTGTGATTCTGTCTCGTTGTGATCAGATGCACGTCCTCTTACCGGTGCAATAAAACATTTTATAGATGAACTGGCAGGTTATTCATCGTAATAATTTATAATACCACAATTTTTAATTGAGCCTTGTGTTTGAATCTTTGATCCATTAATAGATAAGTGAAATCAGGGTTATATGCTCAGAGGAATCTTTGATTGATGCCGACTAATTTAAAGGTGGTAGATTTTCTGTTGTGTATGTGTTTTAATATCATGTTTGAATGTCAAAAGTTATACTGTTAAATATAAACTCCTGCTACTGGGTCCGGGTCCAGGTCTGGTAAATGCTCTTGCAAATTTAGCTTTTGCTTTTATTTTTCTTCTTTTCTTCAATATCTAAGTTAATATAAGGTTCAGTAAACAGAAATATAAAATCAGTATTTGGTGCTGCCACCGTTTGCCTTTTACACAACATCAAATCCTCCAAGGTACAATTTAACACGTCTCATCAAGTTAATTTTTACCTGTCATGAATATTTTTTTGTTGGACATTTCCAACAATCATTTCAGTAAGTACTACTACGGGACTATTATTTCCATTTTATACCATTGATATAACAAGAATGTATCAACATTATAATGAACTTTTCTATTTTAACTTTTTCCAGGAACTCTGGGCTTTTGAGGATTGTTACCTTGACCATCCTATCTTACATTTCTTAAGGAACTAGGGGCTAAATGGAGTAATAGCGGAACTATTTTATGCCTGAAAATAGCCCTGGCAAGCAGGTTGAACTTTGAAGATTGCCAAGAACTTTCAGAGTGGGGCTTGTGACACTGAAGATTTCTGATTGGCTGAGTATTCCAAACATTATATTTGTTTCTGTCTCAGTCATCTCACAAGACCTTTATTTTTAAGAGGTACTGCAGGAATAGTTGTCTGTGCGGGCTCTTTAGTGTTCCACTGTAGCTGGCAGTGGTGAGGTTACTTCATGTGCCTCAGATATGGTGACTTTAGTGGTGTGAGATGGAAAATAAATGTGAAACAACACTTACTTTTACTGAAATTACAACAGTTACTTTTACTGAAATTACAGCAGTTCTTCTGTTCGTTCTGAAAATGTTGGCGATGAAGTGGCTGGAACTATGTAGCAGTGGGCCAATCTCAGTTGTTGTCATCCGTGTCGACCTAATACAGGGTTACATTTCTGACAGGGTGAACGTCAGGCTACTTGTAGAGTCCCCAGCTCGGATATGGCTATGGTGATGGTTCCACATTGTTGCATAAATTGCTCATGACAGCTACTATTTTAACAGTGACAAAAGAGATAAATGTCTGAATAATGCTTACATGACAGGTATAACTGTTTGACAAAGACCAGACAGATGAGTCGGGGTTTAAATCTGGTGATCTTCATGGAAATGTACAAGACCAATAACTGAAATAATCTTTTATATAAACCCAGAAGCTGGATGTTTTTCTGGTCAAAATGCACTTCAAGAAAACCCTTAAAAAAGAACAAAAAAACAACCACAACTTTTTAATTCTTAAAAATATACGAATCAGCTTTATCTACCAAGAATGTTAATGCAAACGAGGAATCTGCTTCTAGATATTAATACACACATTATATGGATAATTTTTTTGGACAGTAAGATTGGGATGTAACAAAATGACAAAACTTCTTGTATAAATTAAACACTAGCTGTCCGCATGCTGCAGAAGGAATTTGTTACTAATCAGCCTCTTTGTGATAGTGTTGCTTGATAAGAATCTTAAATGCGTTTCTTGCTGCCTTGTCAAAGATTAAACCAATGATACTCAACCTGTTTGGCTTGTGACCAGAGTTGAAAGGAGGTCGGAAGAGCTCAGAAATATGTTCCGGTCAAAGATTCTTAGACGGATTGCAATTCTGGTAAGAGAAGAGAGCATCTAACTCTCCCATTCAGAAGCAGTCACAGCAGTACTTTCAAAAAGAAAAGATCTGTTCATGTTATGCCACTTTAAACAGCTCATTGTCTCGTTATTAACTGCTTATAAGTCCTTCTGAATCACTTCTTAATGCTCAAGTCTGTGTTGTGACTTTCCATTACATTTAGATCTAGTGATTGTTGGCTTCTGCCAATGTACTGAAGCCGATCATCTCCAGTCCTGCAGGGCTTTGATCTTTTTTACATTTCCCGAGCACAGTCTTAAATTACTATAATACAATTTTACTTAATATTTTGACATTTATTTGTACTCCCTGCGCTTTAACTGATGACATGGTCACAGAGACACGACCTGTTCCTTTTAACCAACTTAACAGTTTCCCTCGTTGGGAGCTTACTGTACATACAGTCTCAGTCATGGTGAAAAGCTATTTCTGCCTCCACAAAACCTTTTAGCAACAGAAAAATGGTACATATTGTGTGAGTAAAGAAAACATCAATAACTTTTAAGTGTTAACAGACGCTGTCTGGAGCATGCTGGAAAACAACACTTAGTTCAACATGGTACAATATTAAGGGTTTAATTTGTTTTATTTTATTTTATTTTATTTTATCTATCCATAAATTTATTTATTTATGTTTGTGGTAGGTCTTAGAAGTAACTAAACCAACCTTCACTCCTGATCCCTTGCAAGAAAAGTGGTTTGTACCTGTAGTCATCGGTTTCATTTTAAGGATCAATACATGTTTTACATGGTTTTATTTATAGGCAAAATTATGTTTGTTTGTTTTGTTTTTCAGATATGTCAAGATTAGAAAAAGAAAAAGGAAAAAGAAAATAGTCTTGCAAAGTTCAGTATGTTGGAGGGGAAGAGTGACACGAGGCATTTAACTTGACATTAGGGACTGGGGATTAGCTGTTTTTTTGTAAGAATTTGTAATGATTGACATATGGAGGGAAAATTCCCATTTTTTTCCCCCCACATGGAGACTTCCATTCCACAGTTGTCTGTCATAAGTTCACAATAAATCCTCAGTAAAACTAGATCATGCATTGCTTTTTCATAAAACAGCACAAAGCTACTGTATTAAAAGTGAAATACAAAATTTTAAAAGTTTATTATAATTTGGACTTTGCTTTGAGAATGAATCACCACCAGTTTTTCTATTGGATGTAGATTTACAAATCTAGGGGTGTGAAAAAAAAAATCGATTTGGCAATATATCGTGATTTTCGGCCAGCCAATATAATATCGATTTTTCAGCTCCTAATATCAATTTTGTCAATTTTTTTCAAAAACACTAATGATAAACAATAAATAGGTTGTTTTGAAGCAAATAGTTTTGACTCAATTTGTCCTCTGAATGATCAATATCATCTGATGAACATTTACAGCAACTTGATTTTTCATCTCTACTTTTAATTTTGATGTTAACTGGGTAGAATATCACAATATATCACGATAATATCATATCGTGACCCAAGTATCATGATACATATCGTATTGCAAGGTCCTTGCCAATACTCACCCCTATACAAATCTATATCTTTTTTCCAACTAAAGATAGATAAAATATTTAGAGGTTTTTGTGCTGCCGAGAGACTGACAATTTTACTGATATGTTGAATAAAAAGTTCAATTTTTTCTTCTTGGGCCTCCACCTAACTCCTCTTTGCTTCAATGCATAAAAGCCTTGAATGCACCGGTCCTCTCTCCCTTCCTTCCCCCTCCTGGCTCTGTCTGTTGGTGTCCTGTGTGCCTCGGCTCACGTACACACCCTCCTGGAAGGGCATTGTTAGCGCACTGAGTACTAATGTAGAGTTCAGGTCCAATCTATGTTCCAAGGTCAAAAGCAGGCTTTTCTGCTTGAATTGCACTGCTTAGGTTCTGATATGACTTTAAGCCATTAACATGAGCCTTTTCTGCTATAGTTCATGTGATTCAATTTTTACCAGGTCATGATATTAAATCTCTTGCCTATGGTTGTTTTGGATACACTTTCAAAAATCCCTGATGGCATTTAAGTCAGTTTTTCTGTTGCTGTTTCAGGTTTCTGCATCAATCTTCTCTGCAGCTCTATTATACTCTGCTTGAAAGATGACTGAGCTTATTCATCTGCTGATGAGTTTTTTTTCTTTCCCTGGCATTCTGCCGTGAACAAAAAGAAAAACACAATTTCAAAGCACGGGGAGATGGCTAATAACCCTGTCCCACATTGTCCCCCCTAAGTGGCCGGCAGGTCTTGGTTGGTTGCGTGTTTAACTAAGCACTGCACTGGTGTACCACAGCCAAAGCTAAATTGGAAATGACCTTGAGTTGAATTGAAAAGATTTGACATGCCTACGTTTTCCATCCATGAGTGCATAGCTTTGATTTTGCCATGTTTTGAAGGTAAGAAGAATAGTACTGTAAAAGTTGATGACAAAGCTCGATATGTTTTTCTCACATCACACAAACAGGCTGAATGCTTAAGAGTGTGGTGTGACTTGCTTGAGAACTCTAACAGAGCCAGGATTGATGGTGACATGTTGGCCAGTAACCAAAGCACTCAGCTGATTGGATGGACTGTACTGTAGAAAACTGAGAAGGCCAACAGGGATAAAGAAAAAAGGGAACTCTGCTGGAGGTAGCAACGGTGATACTTGCCAGGTTAAGTCTGGTCAAATCAACTAGATGTACTGTATCATGTGTGTCATGTGCTTATGCTGTACTTGCCATGATTGCCTTGTCTCTGTTGCTTCAATTAGGTCTCTGCCCTCTAACCGGCTTGTTTTATTGACTGCAATAACTGGGCTGTGGTATCAAATGTCCTTTTGTTACCAGCCTGGGTAAAATAATTAAACTTTTATGTGAAATCAGACAATGGAAAGATATTATTTCATTAATAGCACAGAGCTGGATACATAAATATTGAAACTGTGGTAGAATATAGTATTTATATTTTAGAAAGTGTATGCACGATTGACATTTTTTGTGCCTCAGCTAGGAGAACTAGAGACACTGCATAGTGAGAATTAAGATCTGGAACTTGTGGTTTTGATATTGTTCCTTTTAATGACTGTCAGAATTAATGCCACACCTGTATCAGAATTAAGATCTAACATTTATAGGTCGAGTAAAAGTTTTATATTTTTGGACTTATACTGAATGATTATGTATAAATATGCAACAGGAACATATTTCTGTGCTTGCAGTGTATTGTGGTGTAATATCTTCTTCTTTGTCTTTCGACTGTTCCCTTCAGGGGTCGCCACAGCGTTTCATTTGCCTCCATCTAACCCTGTATTCTGCATCCTTTTCTCTCACACCAGCTAACTTCATGTCCTCTCTCATCACATCCTTAGATCTCTTTAGTCTTCCTCTATACTACATGTGACAGTCAAGCTTGATGGCCTGTCACCATCCTCTACTTCTATGGCTGCACTGACATGAAACATGTGAGAAAAGATGATTTAATAACACTCAGACCTTGGACATAACCTACTGTGACATATCCCCATTGACGGGGCTCTGTCAAACAATACACCAAAAAAAGAAATAGAAACACTGCGTAATTTAAGACTTTGTTTCACTCATTGCATATTCAGGCAGGCTTATACTAAACACATAGATGCACATGTTTAAACGTCTCTTCTTTTATTTCCTTTCTCTACATCTATAAATCTCCTCATGGTCTTCCTGCCTGGCAGTTCCAACCTCATCATCCATCTACCAATATATACACTATTCCTCCTCTGTACATGTCCAACCTCAGTATTTTGAGCTGTATTCCTTCACTGTTTTACCATCTTGTACACCTTTCCTTTCATTCTTGCTGATATTCTTATCACACATCTCACCTGATACTCTTCTCCACCCGTTCCAACCTGTTTACACATGCTTCTTCACCTCTTTTCCACACTCTCCATTGCTCTGGACTGTTGACCCTAAATATTTAAAATCCTCCATCTTCTTTATTTCTGTTCCCTGTAGCCTCATCATTCCACTTGGATCCCTCTTATTCACACACATATATTCTGCCTTGCTGTTGCCAACTGTCATCCCTCTCTTTTCCAGGGCATACTTCCACCACTCTAGATTTTCTTCCATCTGCTCCCTGCTTTCACTAAAGATCACAATTGACAAACATCATAGTCCTTTGCAACTCCTTTCTATAATTCTCTGTCAGCTTGTCCATCACCATAACAAAGAAGAAGGGGTTCAGAGATGATCCATGATGCAGTCTCACCTCCACCTTGAACTCCTCTGTCACATCTATACCACACTTCACCACTGTCTTACAGCTCTCATGCATGTCCTGGACAAGTCTAACATACTTCTCTGCTATTCCACACTTCCTCATACAATGCCATACTTCTCTCGCAGTACCCCAAATTACGTTTTATATTAAAATGCGAAGCATTTTAGTATTATATCTAGAATTCTTCATTTCCATGGGCAAAAATGGTTTTGATGCATTATGTCAGACAGTTAACTGAACCACTTACAGGAGACATGACCAGAAGAGATGTGCTAATGTACTCTCGGCACCTTTAGGTCTGCTACATAGGGACGAGGCGTCAGGGAATATTTTATGAAGTCTGACCCTGGAGTACTGTAACCTATGGACTATCTTGTATTGGATCAGTTGGATCAGCTTGTATTGGATCAGTGTATTTTGGAGTAGCTGTAGCTACTCCAAAATACACATAGCTGTAGCTATGTGTATAATTCAGATAATGTACTGTTCTAGGGATGTACTGTTTCACTGAAAACCTTGATCTGTGTGTACCTCCAGACTGTTATAACACTATCTTTGTGAACCTAAAACACAGGCTGTGGGCTTGACCCTGCATTGCTCATAAATAAAGGTTTTTTTTAAATCTAACAAAAGGTATGATTTTGGAGAGTTCACATCTTTTAAGAAGATGAGAAGAACTTCAAGAGTTTCAATGTGAAAATACTTATCAAGAAGTGTTACTTGGAAAAAATATAAATAAATACAGTAAGAAGAAATACCATCTTTGAAACTATACAAAAACAACAACAATAATAATTTTATTTTTATTACCCACTTCAATTTTCTTATTTGGTATAGTTTGAATTGACTGTCAAGAGTTGTGATGTTCTTTGTTTTCTAAGCAGTTGTGGTTTTATTAAATTGCTTAAAGTAAGAAAAAAGAGGAAAGAAGAAAAAAACAAAAATTAATTTCATAGAGAGTGAATATTAAGAAACAGTGTCGTGCAGTACTAAAAAGTGTCACCAAGTACTTTCTCATCTCATATAATTTCTTTCTATTAAATTTTCAAGTCCTTGATTATACTGCATTAATTGTGCTGAGTTATCTTATGGTAATGTATGGTGTGAAATTAAATAAATATAAAACAGCCATTATCAAACCACAGTACAGTTTCGGCATGTAGTAATGTTGCAGTATTGACAGAAATAATTTTAATAGTGGCATCGTGCAGCCTTACTCTACAGACATTTGTGCACAGTATACCTATAACATTCTTATGTCTCTAACTATCTTCTTTTTTTCTCACCCTGCTTTCCTTGTATTGTCCTCTCTGATCATTGCCTGTAGGTTCAGTGAGACATTGATGCCTTGGGAACCATTATTTTATCCCCGAGCCACTAGGAGGCATCCGAATTTGAGTTTGTCTTCACCCTGAACCCTCCACCCCCAGACAAGCTGTCCCATCCTGCATCCTCTCTCTCCTCTTCCTCAACCCAAACTTACCTTTCTCCCCTCGCCTGGTACCCACGGGCCCATCTGGACTCCCAGCCAGCCCTCTCCCTCCATGAGGGGCAGGGGGAGGCGCAGGGGACCCTGGAGGTGGACCCCCACCCTCTTCAGCATGCTTCACAGGGGAACCTTAGTAACACAAGGCAACAATCCCATCATGATGTATCTACTCTTACGGGTAAGTCCCCTTTTTTAAGGATTAACGGGTGCATATCTAAACATGCAAATTAAAAACTGATTATGTTACAGCTAAATGAGTAAATGAGAACATTGTAGGGTCATACTTTTAACAATAGAGGGCAGTGAAGCATCAGATGTGAAATATGACCCTGGCTGTGTTTAAGTTCTGCTTTCTTTGTCTTTTTCTTTTCCTTCATAAACTTTTACTCATATAAATCACAATTATTCCTCTGCTCAGACCTGTGTTCAAACCTCCCGGAGCTGGAGATAGTGAGTCTTCTATCAGAGGGTCAACCCAGTTACACTCTTCGAGCAGACAGTGTGTTTGGATATGACAATGACGACTGGGTGCACACCCCTCTGCTGCCACCAGAAGTCGTTCTGGGCCTCACCCATGAGCAGATTGAAGAGACACTCAAGTACTTCTGTGAGTAAAGTTTTATTAACCGTTGATATGTAACTGTAGATGGGTAACCAATGACAGGCTCTGTGAAATTGCAAACATTAATCCCTTTTAAACTTCAGAAGTGTTTAAAAATGCAAGACTTTTGGCTTAGCCCGGTCAGGTCGAGTCAGGTGTACTGCTACTGTCATCTTGTGCTGCAGATTCCAAAATATTTTTTTCCAAAATATTTTTCAGCTACTATGAAAAAAATCACTTTTACATAATTTGCTAAACTTTTTTTGACCACAACTACGTGTTACTGCGTTTTGTTATTTATCAGTATGCGTTGTTATCAGTAATATGCATAGAACTACGTGTTACTGGTCGCATGGAAGTACCGGTAAATGTAATAAATGTAGCTGGTTGTCTTAATAATATTGAGCAGTCTGTGAGGTCAGGTTTGTTGAGAGCTGATCTGTGAGTTATGATGAAGTACTAGAAGGACAGTGCCTATGTGATCAATCATGAAAGCAAGTACCTTCTTGGTAATAGTGTGTTAGGATCCTGCTCTTAAATGTTAACATTGAACTTTAAACTCTTCTGTTCTTTCCACGAACAGAAGATGGATTATTACCGTAATAGGAAATAAGATGCAACTCACAGATAAAATGCAACTTGTGGGATGCACTGTTGTATTAACTGCCTTTTGCGTTGATTCTGATAAAACATTGATGAATAAATTGTACTACTCTTAACTGGCTTATTATCAGCTATTGATATTTTGTTTTTGTATGGTCCACTGGAAAATGATTTTTAATTACCATAAATAATCTAATAATCATCATCCAAACAGTGCTTAAACACAGTGGTTGCAGTGCTCAATCCCTGTGGGCTTGACATCTTTACTTTCCAAAATAGTAAACTCTTAATTTAAATGGATGAACAGCCCTGGGCCATTGAATCACACACAATACTTATTTCATACATTTGTAATGAACTTTACTGTGTGAACCGTTTTGTTTGAATTTTCAGTGCTTAATTAAACCTTTCCCAATTCCCCCAGCCCCTAAACACTTCCACATTAGGTACTGCAATTATGAGTCATGGATGTCAGATGTCCTCAAGCCCAGAGTGCGAATTATACAATGACAATTGGGGGGGGTCAACATTTTCTAGAGATGACAAAAATGACAATTTGTCCCTTCTTTAGGGGGGTTGAAGTTGTAATTGGGGGGGTTAAACCCCCCCGTAATTCGCACTATGCTCAAGCCAATTCGTTTTTTGTGGCTTGATGTCATAAGAAGTTTATGCTGAAGGTCTGCAGACTGTATATTCTAGTGGCCACTCTGATATAATGTTACCGGTAACTGTTTTGGCATGTCTGCTGCATCAGTCTGGGAAGACTAAAAGATTATTATCTAAACTTTGTTTCATTGTTACAGTTGAAGAATCTTCCTTTATAACACAAATGTGTAGATTATATTACTTACTGTTTCCAACTGATAATCTCCCATATCCTTTTCTATACTTCTCTCCATTTTTCTTTCTGCCTTCTCTGGAACCTAGGTGAGCATGTAAATAATAACAGCAACCATGTGTGGTTATCTATCTCTTTAGTTTAACCCACATCTAAAAATTCTCCAAGGAAAGGTCTAAACAGTTCAATAGTTGTATTTTTCTCATCCTGAAGACTTTGGGTGACAAACACTGGAAGCCAAGCCACAGACAGACTAACCTGATTCATATAGATCCTGTGCCACAATACAGGCTTTTTGGCAGATAGCATATGGTGGTGTTTATCAGAGTTCCTTATTGCCTCCTCAAGTCCTCCTCACTATTTTTATGCAGTGACTACAGTTAGATATTGAGATGCTTTTTCGAGACCTTGTATGTTAAAGGTTTTGATAAGTCCTTTATATGAATTTTATTATGAAATTGATGAATATTTCAGTGCTTCAAAATTTGCAGCACACTTGAAATTGAAGACAACGTTGTCTTAACTCTTCTTTTTATATCCCTACAACCATTACTGCTTCACTTCACTGCCTTTGCATTATAGCACAATTTCCACACACAACAGGGAAGCTGCCATATACAAGTGCTTTAAGTAAATAATTGTGCACCATCTCCTGGCCTGGTTCATGCTTGTTTGCTGTTGGGGAGAAAGCCATCATAACATTATTATCTTATAACTATAAATGTCACCTGTGGTCTTGAAATTATGCTGTTAATCACTTGTTAATCTCTTTATGGCAGTTGGAATTCTGCAGGAAGGTTTTATCCTGCAGGAACTAAACAGCTTGGTTATGCCAGAGATGTTTGCCTCTTCTCTGCAGCATTTGTCCTGCAAAGAATGAGTCTGTGTTTGAAAAATGAATGAGGAGGTTAATATTTGATTGCAAGGAACTTATGTGTCTGTTGTAACAACTGGGAGGGCACAGGGTGGGCAGACTGAATAGTGAATGTAGTGACTGATGGGGTAGAGAATATATGTGGATCCGTTGCATTTTGACTTGATATTAAGGTTGTATAAAAAGAAACCTTTTGATGTCTTAAAACTGACCCCACTATATCAATCCTTTCAGATTCAATTTTCAATAAAAGATTTATTTGATGCTAATATGGCTATACTGCTGCTTTCATCAGACCCCTGTGGGTGTGGCTTTGTCTGCACCAGTATCACAGAGCCCTCTCTTTATCTGCTGTTACGTATGTGTGGCGAAAAGAGCAGCGCTTGGCTTTAGCAGAACATACCATCTCCCTCAACTCACAGGGGTGTCTCGGCTTTGTGCAGCATCCTTTTAAACATCCTCTCACTCTAAAGTATTTTTTTTAGCTACACACTTGACTTATTTATTTTTCACTGATGAAGAAAAGTGAGTAACATTGTAAACTGTTTTTTTTAGATAATTATTTAGAATTTCTTTCCTCTTGTCTCCCCCTCCTCCTCTTCTTGATTTCTTCTCTTAACCGGTAGTCCAACGTGGCCAGGTGAATGGATGCAGGCATGACGACAGATGGCCCGTACAGTCTGAGGGATTATATATTAACACCAAGCAGCTCAGATTCTCCTGCACACACAAACACTGTCCCTACGCACAGTGTCTCATAGACTAGTGCAAGCTGTTTTCCACACACAGACTCGCAGAATCATGCCAGAGACCCAACTGGTGCATTACAGGACAGCCAACACACAGTAGAATCAGAACAAAAAAGGGATTTAACCTATGGACGGAGAGACGGAAGACAGTTTTTCTCCTGTTACCATGGAGGTTTGGAGCTCCTCAGCATCTGAAGAGGAGGAAGATGAGAGAGGTGCCTCCAGCTTTGTGAATGAAATGGTGCAAGAGGAGAGGAAATGCCCCAATAACAATAACAACAACAACAATGACAACCTTTGCAGAGAGGTGACACAAGGTGAGATATAGGAGTGTGTGGATGTGACAGAATAGGAAAAGCCAGGCAGCATGCAGATCAGCAGAGTCCAAGCTTACTGCAGAAGATGGGGTTTAGAAAATGTTGAAGTGATGTGCAGCAAACAGTGTAAAGAGTCATGGTTGTTCTCCCCTGCAAGTCACATTTTATTGTATAGAGACCACCGTGGTACATTGCATTGTCAAGCTCCTGTTACTTAAGCATTCGAGTACTTTATATTCCAGTACATTCAGATCAGGGTGCAGTGATTTCATTGAGAATGCGTAAAGCACATGAAGCTCAACAATTTAAAAGGGCTTGGTTTGCTGTCTGTGTCGGAATAACTTAAGTTCTCCTAAAATATTTGAAAATATAAAAAAAAAAGATTTGAAACTGTATTTAGGGAGAATGTTTTCTCTCAGTTTTTGTCTCAGTGAAGGTCACTGAAACACATGTCTGTGTGAGTGTTCACACAATTGGCAGCCTCACAGTCATGTGCTGTTTTTATCTAAGCAGCTTTCAGTAGCTCCATTTTGAATGCGTAGTTTGTACTGTATTGATGATTTTGATATACGAGAGTTAGTGCAATAGAATGATCAGTTTCCATTTTAAAGCTTACCTGGCCTTTGTATTCATTTATTTATATTTCCACTTTGACAAATGCAAGTATAATTCGATTGATCAAATCCAATTATAAACTGTAATATGCAAAAATATGCACTTGAACATTTCTAGTGTTTTATGCTTGTGGCAGGTAAATTAAGTTTACTGCTGCCCTAGTCTAGTCTGCAGTAGCCCTATTTAATGTGTTTGTTTAGTTGTTTTTTTTGATGAATGTATTGTTAATGTTGGTTGTTCTGATATTTTACTTTACGAGTCTTTAATGTCGGCAGGAAGTTTCCTCTTTTACTCCTCTTTGTATGAATGGGCATGTTGCCGGCAGTCGCCTGAGTACTGCAGCATGACCCCCCTCCATAAAGCAAGAGATGCTGCATATATTTGTACTCTGCTGTTTTATGTGATCTTATACATTTATTTTCAGAGTGTATTGTGTAGATACCATTTAAGCTCGGCTCTTAAGCAAGGAAAAATAGAGCCAAATCTCATATCAAAGCCCAATAGCATGCATATGTCCTTGGAGTAATATGCAGCTTTTTACTCACACATATATGGCACAAAAATATTACAGATTGACACCAGGATGCTGTAAAAGATTGATTTAGCTCCTGCTAGTCTTCGGAACAATAGATTAATATAGCCTCATTGGGAATCTTATTCTTGGAGTGGAGCTCATCCTCTTCTGTCAGAGCCCCACAATATAACACACGTCATAAGTACACCTAAGTCAAGAGGATTTATCCACAGGAACAGTATTAGGCTTAGCAGTTCATAGTGCCTCCCTGGATTTAGTTTCCACCCAGACTCCAGCTTGTGTAGCAGAACCTTCTCCTTGATCTGTTCTGTGCCATGGCCTTCAGGTCAAGGGGGACCAGGTCAGGCATTCTGCCTGATGAGGCTAAAAGAGATTTTCACTTTGTGTTTGCTGATGGCTCAATTTATCAAAGAATAAATATAATACTGTAAAATGCTATGAAATGTCAAACCATGATTCCCTAACGATCTACTACATCATAAATATTGTAAATAACACCAAGTAGTTTCTCCTGGGCCAAACTGATGTGAAATAATAAAATGTAATACATAGTAGATAGAGATGATATGCTTCTTTATTAATTTATTAGTGCTCTGTTAGTAACATTTCAGTTACTTCCCTATTAAATACATTTTTTGACTATGTGTGAGATGTTTTTGGGAAGCTGCCAACAGTGATGCTCTAGAATTTGTTTTTAGTACTGGTAATCCACTTTGAGTACAATAGGATTATCTCATTAACTATTGTTAATTTATAGAATATAAATGATTGCACATTCCAGACTTGTATGTGATCTCAGTCATATATAATTTAAAATAGTTTTCTATACTGATTGTTGTTTTGTATTTGTTCTAGAAGTATGTAACTTGTTATTCGAAAAAAAAAATTCATTCTAGCAGCTTGATTAATAATACCAGTTAAGATTAAACCTAATTATTTTCCTTTAAATCATCTAGGCGCAACTACATTTTTAACTTACTGTCATCACAAGAGGGGATTTGTCCATTTTCTGTCAAAATGGACATATTTAATTTTCAGGTTTTTTTTAATACTTGCATTTACTGGATTGTGTAACTTTTTAAAAGAAATGAGTATCTGCTGCTTTATTAGGCCTGACCACTGGTCTCAGATTCATCTTTCTGTTGGAGACTGAGATTAAAAGCACTCACTGCTGCATTGTCCTTGAGAGAAAAATGTGCTGCTCCCATCTGATCTGTTGTTGTCAAAAATGAAAGCATTCATTTATTCAAATGGTTCCTGAAATTTTCTGATTTTTTTTTCTCAGTAGAAAAATATTTCTGTGTCACACTTAACAAATATTAATCACTGCATTTTTCTCCACTTTACTTTGTAAAGATGGCATCATGACCTTAATGAAACAGTAGATTACTTTGGCCTGCTCCAGACTTATATTATATACGTCTTGGCTACTGTGGTATATACAATGCGCGGCAAGCTTAGATTTTTTTTTATTTCTTTTTCCATTAGGCTGATTAGATGCTGATACAGCTATCCAGTCACTGTGTTTGCAGGCCAAAGATGTTAGTTTAATTACTTTGTTTTACAATATATATCAATCTCTTTGGTTCATCTCACCTTTTAAATAGCATACAGTGTCAAGCTATAGTTTAAAGCTTCGGTACAGTTTCGATATGTGTGTTGGGCATAAAGTGACAATTCATTTTTCTAAAATGATTTACAGTGGTAGCTCTACTTACGAAATTGAATTGGTTCTGGAAGTAGTTTCGTAACCTGAAAAACGTAATGCGTTTTCCTTGAAAAGGTCCGGTATTTTACCGAGTACCGTTGCATCCCTATATATTATAACTGGTACATTGTTAATACAAGCAATACAGAGATGACTTTAGAAACAGGTGTAAGCAGACCTTTTCCTTGAAAAGGTCCGGTATTTTACCGAGTACCGTTGCATCCCTATATATTATAACTGGTACATTGTTAATACAAGCAATACAGAGATGACTTTAGAAACAGGTGTAAGCAGCAACACTGAAGTGGTCAGAAGGTCAGACTGCAAGTCAGCATGTTAGTTGATATCCCAGAGACATCTATACAGACAGGTGGAGGTAAATGCTGGGATGGTCAGAGGGTGGAACTGCAGGTTATTGTGTAGCTCTGGAATATGTATATATTAGGGATGCAACGGTACTCGGTAAAATACGGTATGGTTTGGTACGACCTGCACGGGACACGGGATGCTTTTATGTCCCGCGGGATTTATGTTCCAATAACTTTGCATTGGACTTGCACGTGAGCGTGTGTGCCTTTTAGGCAACATGCCCGCCACTGCATGTCAATGTCCTCTCGCCTCCGCTCACTCACAGTGACCAACCTATCACACTTTAGCGGAGGAATTGGGAAAAACTTTTTAAAATCACCGGTGTGGGAGCATTTTGGTTTTGCTGTTGAATACACCGGCGAGAGAGTGAAAAAAGTTAACATAAACTTCAGTCTGTGGACCCGATCTTCCGCCAAACCTCCTAAAGCCGCTATTAAGGGATAGGGGTAGCGGGAGGGGCGTTCCCCCCGCAAAGAACGCAATCTTCCGACTCCCTAAACCCGCGATCATACCTGCGTAAGATCCAGTTGTTACCAGTTGTGCGTCTTGGCGCAGCTGATGGGCTTTTTAAAATCGTTGGATACGATTTATATATATATATATATATGTATGTATGTATGTATGTATGTATATATATATAAATTTATAAGTCGCAGAAGCAAAACTCGCGGTGGGCCTATGATTATGTCCGAGAATGACGAGCCACAAAACCGCTTCGCACGGCAACTTTACGTTACTTCTACAAGTGAGAGCAGCAACAACAAACAGAATGCACGAACAGAATGAATGCATAGGCTTAACCAATCGAACTCCAAGTCATGCACGCATCACAACACAGGCAAGGCATTAGAGTCGAATGCAGCACAATCAATCATGTTAATAGACATGCATACATAACACCTATGTGTGCGTGTGCCTGTGTATTATGTTAATGCCTTATATGGACTGTTAATGTCACAACATGCAAAGACTTTTAAACCACATGTTTTAAACATGATAATACATTTGACATTTAAAAGATTTATCTTAATTGATGGGCATTTTGCATATTTAAACTTCAGATAGTGTTTCCTTGAAGTGCCTTGATCAGACACCCAAGCATCGACTCGGGCTGCTTGGGAGCACACCGATAATATCATGAAGCTGTGGTGAATTCTGATCTAGGCTTATTAGATAATAGAAGCGTTGCAGTTGTCTGCAGCAGAGTTTTGCAACAGGCAACTGAGATAGAGAAATGCATAATTTTTTCATTCATTCATTCTTTCTTTCATTCTTTCTAAAATCACATCAAAATGCTTTCACTTCATCTCTTGAATACTTTGTTGTGCAGAGAGTGGAAGAGCTGTGGTCCATTCTGTTTTGTTTTTTTCTTCTTTTTGCTCCGTCCTCAGGTCTCAATGGAAGCATTTAAAGAAGCAAAGCACTTGCCAGCGCTCCTTCCACGGCTGGATTTGTTAGATTACAAGTTTACCCAAAGGTTTCTAGATCAGGTGAATCATGCGATAGTCTACATTTTTACATCTCCTTGTATGGTGGTTCTTGGGTGTTGTTATGCTAATTGATGAGCTTTGTGAGCTCGCTCCCCACCTGCAATGAACTGGAATTCATTAATTTGCACACCTTCTTACAAAGAAATCAGTTTTACATAGTGTTCATGAATTTGGAGCAGATTTTTAGTAAATTGATTTATGTGCAAATCTACTCAGATTTCATGAATGAGGCCCATTGACTCGCGAAATGAATTATTATTGTCTGTGATGTGTGTCTCCCACTGATGTGAACGCAGTCAGTACAGCCCTGCAGCTTCTCCTACTGAGCTATATTGGTGTTCAGTCTTCAATGGTGTCTTATTAGACTAAAAAGGATCAAGCTAAGAGGATTGATGTCCTGTTGACCACATGGAGATGTTTTGGTCTGTAGCTACTGAAAATCCAGTCACTGTGTGTTGTTACAGGTCAGAAACATTTATGCGACTCTCATTAAAGTAGCTTGTTTTGCTCACACAATTAATGAATATAGTTATAATCCATTTTAATGACATTCAAACATGCAACCAAAATGGAGAAACTTTGGGGAAACTATAGCAGCTGTGGCAAAGTAATTCAGGCACTTTGTTATATGTTTGAGTAGTTATGGGCTCCCTACGGAGCTTTTTTGGATATCGCAGACCCAGTCAGGAGCAATATCATCCAGCTTCCCTATCTCTATCACCACCCACCTTAAAATCATTCTGCAGTTGCTGTTCCCAGAAAGTGGGTTACACAAAGCTGTTTGACAGGTCTTAAAATGGGCACTGCTTGGAATAGGGGGTGTAGTGTAGTTGAATGACTCACTGGACCGGACTGGAACAGTAAAGGTGTTGTTAAAGCGGGAGCTGCTGTATTATATCTGTGATATTTTGGCCAAGAAAGGTCACAGACATTGTAATAAGACCTCAGGATATTGTGTCAACTTCTAATTTAAAGTTTCCTTTCTTACCATTCTTACCATTTTTTCCCATCCCCACCATTCACTCATTCTTTCTCTCTCTCCTCTATCAGTGTTGTGCTCAGACAGAGTGGGCCAGGTCACCAAGACGTATCATGATATCAAAGCCGTCACCCACCTTCTGGAGGAGGTAAGAAAGAGACACACAGCAGATGTACTAGATTAAAGAGGATTTAACATGTGCCCCACTGATCATCATCAGTCCCTCTTCAGGACTCCTTCTGTCAGTGGGGTCAGATAAATGGAAATTAGCTTGAGCCAGTAGCTTTGATTTTCTGGTTTAAGCTGTGATTCTGCAACAGAGTGAAAAAAGTGAACATCTCTATTGTAATCATGACTGCAGAAAGAGCGGGATCTGGAGTTAGCAGCCCGCATTGGTCAGTCCCTTTTGAAGCGAAACCAAGAACTAACGGAACGCAATGAAATGTTGGATGAACAGCTTGAAATTGCAAAGGAAGAGGTATGAACAGTCCTCATGATGCATGCTTTTGTAGTTAGACATGAACGTTTAGCAGGCTGAACTCAAGTGATTCATGACTTATTTTTTAGATCGCTCAACTTCGCCATGAGCTCTCAATGCGAGACGACCTCCTTCAGTTCTATGCAAACACTGAGGAGATAGAGAACGCTCAGGCACACTCACCGTGAGTCCACACACGTAAAGCTTACACTTTACATTACATTACAACAAAGTTAAGGTTTAGAACTTTGTCTGATTAAACATCTTTGAACATTATAAGCATCTCCTTTACTACAAAGGACTTTAGCAGGTTCAGTATATGTGAAAAGAACATATCATAGCCTGTTTCCATTTCAGAATACAAATAGAGAACAATGTACTGCCATCAGAAACCTGTAGTTACACAATTCATGTATCAGTTTGACACAGTGCCCTTATATAGTAATTTAGAAGTAGCCCTCATCTGATAGATTAGCAATATTACCAAGATTCCTCTCTGTTAATGACCTGCAATATCCACTGTGGGGGGGATTTTACTGCTCAGTACGACAAGCTGGTTTGTGTGTAAACACACGTCAGAGCATCTCCACTGATCCTCTCAATGTTTCCAGCTAAGCTTTCTAAAAAGCTCCTCCTCATTAGTGGTTAATCACATTTACCATTCATTGTTGTTCACTGTCTGCTAAGTTTAGAATTAACCCTTTGCTATAGCAACTGATGCTCTTTTAAGTGCAGTTTTTGTTCTTATACCCATGTTACAAAAATGGTTAATTGGTGAAAACAAATATAGTAAACCGAAAAATAATGTTTTTTCCTCTTTGATTAGATGGAACATGGACAGTCAACTAAGGATTTATTGATTATCATGATATTAGTTGTGATTTACAATCAAATACAAACAAAAAAAAATTTATATATTTAGTGTTTATTTTTGATATAAAAGTCTTTGTTTACAATTGACTATCCATTTTTCATTGTAGATTAGGCATATTTTGTGTTTATGCATTTGGAAAAAAAGGTATTTTCTTTGATGGAAACATGTCTTTTTCTTTTTGCAGAATCAAAAGGAATGAATCAAGTAGTTCTCTCAGCAACTTTGTACACTATGACTTTCTGCAGCAGAAACTGAAGAGTTTAGAGGAGGAGAACTGCAAACTGAGATCAGAGGTATGCAGCATGGGCCACACTGACTGAAATGAAAAACAATACTGTGTAGTATATAACAGAATAAAAGAAATTGATTAATTAAATAAGTTTCATTCGTTGTAGTATTGTTTGTGGCTTTATTTGCCAGTAAGACGTATGGTGCAAACTTTTGACACTATTGTTCTCACAGGCCAGTGAGCTCTCATCAGAGACAACCAACTATGAGGAACAAGAGCAGGAACTGATGATGGTGTGTGTAGAAGAGCTCTGTAAGTGTTGCCGGCTTGTTTTAGTGAATAAATATTGGTCTAAAAGTAACTTAGGAGCAAGCATTTATGGATCTTGTGTTTTTCAGCAACGGCCAACAAACAGGTTGTGGACCTCTCAGAAGAGTTGGCAAGAAAAGTAGAGGATACTCTCCGACAGCAGGAAGAGATCAGCTCATTACTTGCACAGATTGTTGACCTACAGGCTCGCTGCAAAGGGGTGAGGGGATGACCCAGATAAACATACACTTGAGTGAAAAGGTGCTGTTGCCCATAGCTCCTAAAAGACACAAGGTTGACATTTCGGGCAATTAATCTTACAAGTCCTCATTTTAGTATGTTGGTCTATATGATCATTATCTAATTCTCATTTTATTTCTTTTTTTTTTTTATAGTCACATGTTGTGGTTTTGTGATATAATCATTTTTTAAGGAAGTCATCCCTTCTTTATCCCTCTAGCTCACCCATGAGAATGAGGAGTTAAACCACCACCTGAGAGCCTCCCGTGAGAGCGAGCTACAACTTAAATCAGAGGCAAGTGACTTTTGCAGTGCATTGAAGAAGAAGAGATTGGTGTATTTAAATAAAACTTATTGTCATGTTTAAAAATTAAGGTTGAGATTTTAAAGCCGATGCATAACCTTCTCTTCCTCATGGCACATATCTGATGATGAGCAGAAGCATAACACTTGCTCAACATATGCTCGACATATTCTTCTTGCAGCTCAAGGACTTGCAGGACAAGTACTCAGAGTGTGAGGACATGCTCCATGAGGCACGAAAGGACATTAAAAATCTGCGGAACAAGAGTCTGCCCAACAGCACAGTGCAGCGGTACACTGCGCTGGCCTCTGTCCTCCCCATGGACAGTCTGGCAGCAGAGATAGAGGGCACGTTTCGCAAAGGCCTGGACACCCCAGCTCCATCAGAGTACAAGTGAGTTTTCAACAATTAAAACTATATTGTTGCTTTTACAGAATTTGATTGTACTGCTGCTACACACAGAGGTACCACTGGTTCATGTGTGAAGCAGACTGCAGAAATTCTCCACAACCTAATCCCTAAAGTAGTGCAGTCTGCAGCTGTTCAAGCAGCTGACTCGTTCATTTAAAACAACATTCAGGATACATTCACTCTCTAAAATTAGACCAACAAACAGATGCAGGGTTCTCAATCAGATACACAGCGCAGAGATGCTCTTCATTTGTGTTAGTTCTGTAAATAAAATAAGGAGAATGTTATTTGATTGCAAAATTGTACTCTTTTAAGATGTGGAGTTGATCACTGGTAAAATGGACATCGGGGATAGCAAGGTGGAGCCAGTCATACAGCAGTGTCTCTGTCTGTGCTGCCATCAACACAATCTTTCAGAGATGCTGTTTTTTTTTTCCCATCTTTGAATAGAAAACAGTGTAGTGTTTCTCTTATTGGGAACACACAGGAAAAAAATAATACATTTTAATCAGGCTGTGAAAGTTGTGTTCAAAATAATAGCAGTGTGTTCAAAAAAGAAAAAGTGAGTAAAACTCAAAATCCTTATCATAGATATAATTTCCAAACACACTGATGCACTGAGAACACTGCACTATTCCAAATCAAAATATGACAAAAATCCTTCAAAGTTGTTACTGTTCATTGTTTATTTTACAGAAGGTGAAAAAATAAGGAAAGTTAGGCTTTTCAAAAAAAAAAAAAAAAAAAAAAAAAGTGAGGATTTCAGTTAATAAAGTCATTCATTCTGTTAAACCACAGGTGTCAGACAAGTGAACCTTATCTAAGGGCAAGGCAGCGAGTGTTGTACATGCAGGTTATACAGTCATGGAAAAAATTATTGGACCACCATTTGTTCTTCACTTTCTTGTTCATTTTAATACCTGGTACCACTAAACGTCATCATGTGACTAAAACAGACAGAAAAGAAAACACTGAATGCATAAAAGCAGTGTTTTTGGCAGTACAACGCCATAGCTATTGATTTAAAAACTTAAGTGATTTAGGTTATAATCAAGAAAAACCATGGAAAATGGTGGAAAATGGTAAGATATCAGCTCTTAAATAAAACTCTTATGAGCAATCTTTGTGGTTATCGTTATGTTTGTCCAAACAAATGTACCTTTAGTTGTACCAGGCATTAAAATGAACAAGAAACTGAAGAAAACAAGGGTGGTCTAATAATTTTTTCTATTGACTGTAGAGCATTTCTCTGAGAATCTGAGTAAATTGGGTCGTTCTTCTGACATTGTTCAGAAGAATGGTGCACTTTTATTAAAAAGTTTATTGGAGAGGTAGAAAAATATAAGAAAGTGCAGAAAATGATAGGCTACTGAGAAAATGATCTCAAATGCTTTAAAATGGCAACCAAATACCAGAAAGATGTAGAAGAAAATTGAAAACTACTATTTAAATGGATTGAAGAAAAGCCAATATGGCAAAGCTAAAGATCAGCTTCAGGGTGATCAGACGTCTAAAGTTACATATCAGTACTGGAACAATTAAGAAGACCCCTTTGTAAAGCCAAACTGTCAGTAAGAAGCCCCTGTAGAGTCCCGTATTGAAAAAAAATGACATGTACTGAAGAGATTGACCAATTTACTAAAGAACACATTCACTAGCTTGAAGAGAAATGGTGGAACATTTTGTGGACTGATTTAAAAAAAAAAAAAAGAGTTTGAATATATCAAATGCCTTATGCTGAAGAGGAAATGCTCTTGAAATGTATTTTTTAAAAAGACAACAACCCAGGAAGGGAGCAGCATCTTGGTTGCAGACCAACAACATTAACCGTTGTGGAGTGGTCAGCTCAAGAGCAAATTTGTGAGGTGACATCAAAAAGTGCTGTTTCTGGGGGAAAACCAAGAAATGCAAAGTAATTGTGGAATGTAGTCCAATCGTCCTGGACTGGATACCTGTTCACAGGTGACAGAAGCTTGTCATCTCCATGCAGCACAGATGTGAAGCAGTTCTCAGAAATAATATTTATACTAAACATTAGTTCAGTGATTCAAACTAAATCGTCAAGCATTTCTCAGGTCACAGTACATGTTTGAGTTTGGAAAGAAAAATGCAGAGACCACTTTCTGTAAAATGATAACTTCCAGAGCCTCACATTTCACTCTCTACAGCTGGTCACTCTTATTAAATTCATATGCTTTCATTCTCATTGCAGTCATACTTTGTAAACGTTCCTTTGAAACTGCAGAGGCATTTTTTTTTTTCTTTTCTAACTCTGCTTTCAGGTCCTTGTCTTTCTGTTGGATGTCTGTAAAAACGAATTAGTTTTTCAGCACCGATTCACCTCTTATTGTCCTTGATCCTAACTTTATTCAAAGTAGCTTGGAGTCTTTGATTCCTTTTTTGCATCAAAGCTTTTTTTGTTTGAGCAGCTTTTACAACTCTCTATAGCTTAATGATCTCACTTTTAATGTTGGATAATCTCCTCTCAAATTCTCAAGTCTGATTTCACACTTAAATTCAATCCTTTTTGTATCAGCCTGGTGTTGCCGAAGCCAGCCCGTACCATAACTTTTCAATTTCACTTAAAAACATGCCTGAGTTTGAAAACGTCTGCTTCTTCAACATGACATGAGTTCAACATGGCAGGGATGGCTCGGCAGCATTACTTTCCTGCTGTGTCTTTAAACACTTTGGCTAAAGTCATAGTAGCACAAATACAGAAAATTGATTGTAGCTGAAAGAAAAAGTCAATTTGGTCACAGGTGTTCATATAGGATGGTTAGAAATTGATCAAACAAAAACACTTTTAATTAAATATATGAAAGTAGTTTTGCAATAAATGCATAAATTGTGCCAGAAGTGCTGTGGGTATTTGAATGTGTCTCGTAGTCCCCAAAATCTCTAAAGAAGATAAGTTGTATGTAAATGTAAAATAAGCCAAAGTATCCAACTTGTCTTGGCACTTAATTTTAGTGAAATGTATAAGTCTAACCATGTTTCTTTTTCTGTGTCTGCGTCCCTCCCATGCTGTCCATATAAAAACAGTTTGGGGAAATATAGAACTGAAGTTCTGAAAGTGTCTTGAGTGTTTGAATTTAAATTTGAATTTCATATTCAGGGGCAGTTAAATCTAGATGTGAAGGTCAAAATTAGTCATCTCTGTGAATAATTTTCATGCCAGGTCAAATATTTGTTTCCAACAGTTTTCCAGTTCCTCTGTTTGCTGCCCTGCTTTTGTTCATATGGTCATCTTAATCCAACCTGTGTAAAATAGCAGAAGCGTTGTCTGGTGCTAGTCTGGTGCTTCAGCTTCAGTCGTCCAGATCGACATTACAGTGTGAGCACTGTGTTCCTTCTTGGCAGGAACCACCCGTGGCGTGTGTTTGAAACAGTGAAGTTGGTAAACAGAGCTGGGAGGTCGAGGTCGAGGTGCCACTCACCAGGGCTGCCAGGCTCCAGCCCCCTGTCCGCACGCTCCAGTTCTACCAGCACCCCCCGAACCAGCTACTATGGCTCAGATATTGCCAGCTTCACCCTAGAGGACAAACCCAGCTCTACACCTGCCTCCAAAGAAAACAACAGGTAAGTGTACACAGTTATATTGGATGACAAACTCTTAATTTGCCTTGGACCATTTTAATACATGTTCATCTTTGTGTACAGTATGGCTTTTATTTTGAAAACATCCACATCTTAACATGAAAGCGACGCCTCTCTTTCTTGTAGTGGTAGTGGGCCAAAGCGTCTGGGTCAGCCAGGCACACCGGGAGGCCAGGACCTTGAAGCTGCCCTGCGCAGCCTCTCTGCCCGCCAGCAGAGCCACTCTTCTGACCGGCCCTTCTTTGACGTCGAGCGGGAACGTAAACTCCGTGCCTTAGCGGCAAACTGTGAGGAAGGCGACGGCTCCAGTGGCTTTCTGACACCAAACGACAGCCTTCCCTCCAGCTCAGCAGCATCAACAAGCACCAACTACTCCAATGGCAGCTCACGACACTCCTGTGGTTCCTCGGGGGGTTCCAGGTCCTACCTGCCTGACCGTCTGCAGATTGTTAAACCACTGGAAGGTAAAATCAACAGTTGAAGAGTCGGCACAGAACAAAAGTATCCAAAATAGACACAGAATGCAGAATTATTTTTGACATTTCTTTTTTTTGGTCCTGAGTAAATACCATAGATCAGGGGTGTCAGACTCATTTTCACTGAGGGCCACATCAGCATCATGGTGGCCCTCGAAGGGCCAGATTGACAGCATGAATGTAACAAAATGCAATGTATTAAAAAATTAAATTAAACTACACTTGAATATATATTTTTCAAGTTTCAAATATTTAACTCATTATATATATTAAACTCAGGGTTTGTGGTTGTAAACCTGCTCTCACAAAGGTGATGTTTAAAAGTCCATTGCCATGGATAACAGACAGAAGCGGAAGCGATTCTTTGTTTTTCTTGTGGGCTAAATTTAGCATACTTAGCTCCGTGTTTGCTGTCAAAATGCAGACTGACACCACCTCATAACACAAAAGACATACTGTTTTTTGCACCTTGAGATACAAGCTTGTATTCGTTTTCCCATCGTTCACGAAACTGCCTTCCTTGTGCATCAATTTTTCTTTTCTTGGACATGTTGGGGTTAATTTGTAGAGGTTTTTCTTAAGTCCATCAGTTCTGAAAATCGTCTCGTTAATGGTGAGATACCATTATCGTTCTGGGTAACGACGAAATGCATTGTGGGAGATGTAGTTTATTGTTGATATGCGCTTTAAAGCGGCGTAAGCTTATATTAAGTCTTATAATATTGGTTTAATATGTAAGCCAATAATGCACAAGTTCTCGAGGGCCACATAAAATGATGTGGCGGGCCACATTTGGCCCGTGGGCCTTGTGTTTGACACATGTGCCATAGATGTAAAAACTGTTTTCTACATCCTGGAAAGAAATTTAGAATAATTTCTAACTAAAGAATTATTTCTTTCTAAACGTTCTATAATCCTTTCAGACAAGTGAGGTTGATGATGAAGTAGCCCAAAATGTTCATATTAGAAAAATGGGGGAAAAAAAGTCAAGAGAAAAAAAACAGCATATCAGTTTTTTCAAATGCATCCACACTGCATCGTTGCTCTTCAATGGTCCTCTCTGTCTCTGTCAGGCTCAGTGACTCTGCACCACTGGCAGCAGTTAGCCAAACCAAATCTGGGGGGCATCCTCCACCCGCGCCCTGGTGTCCTAACTAAAGACTTCAAAGAGCTCGAGGTGGACATACAGCACGTCTACAGCCTAAATGACCTGGAGGAAGATGAACCTGACCTATCGCAGCTCCCCGGAGCTCATGGCTTGGGTAGGACATATAGACAGTTCCTCCATCTTTGTTATTTTTATTCACTTCATTTGATTCCCTCCAAATGACATGTTTGCTGGTGGCAATATCTCTCCATTATTCAGGATGATTGTGCCCTTTATTGTGCAATAGTAGTGGGTGCATCTTCATCAGCCTCTTAATTGCCTCATAGGATGTGTGTTTTCGCCATATGAGATTTAATGTGTGTCTCTGACTCCATGACCTCACAGTCTCTCCATCTGGGCCCAACCTCCCTCAGACCTCTCCCACACATACCATTACCACCTGCAAAGTCCTCCAACCCTCCCCTCTCACCCCCTCCTTCTGTCTACTAGGTAAGAATTCACATCCTGTACAGATAGCATTTACATAAGCGATGCTGCCTTTTTTTTTGTCTGCTTTAAAATTCCATTATATTTAAAACAGAAGCTTTTATCCAAGTGACCTACAAGTGACCTACCTCCTGAGCTTCATCCCTGACCAAACTAATTTCAGTTTTGGATTTAGATGTTAAATTTCAGCTGGAGTTGCTGCTTAAAAGGAGCTAAGGAAGTTAATTTACCCTTCTTTTGCCTGTTTCAGTTTGAATTAAATGAGTGAGGATATTCTGCATATCTTTTCTTCTACCCTGCTGCTGTTTCTCCCCTGACCTTTGCTCTTTACCCCTTCATTAGCAGAAAACGTCTGTCAAGGCTCTTTCTCCAACTCTAGAAGGGGCCTTCAGGGAAAAGTAAGGGTTAGGGTGTAATGGATGCCCTCTGAATGCTTGATTAATGTCTTGAATATTAACAATATTAACAACAGAGGCACACTGTTTTTTGTTGTTTTTTTTGTAAAGCAAAATGACATAGATAATTGAAGCAGTTGAAAATCTTTGCAATTGTGATCTGACCATTTGATTCATGAATGAAGGCAGTCTGAATTTTCTGGAAACGCCCACGCAGCTGTACTTTTCATGTCTGTTGGATTTTAAAATACTCATTGACAGTACCAGGTAACCAAGTGACTCCTCCTAACCTTGGACTGCTCTCCTGACGTTCTCCTGTAAAGTTTCTTGAGACAGTGTTGTGTTGTGTGAAGAAAAACAAATAGGATCTTGAACCACTGGCTCCTCAGGTCATACAAACTTCAGGCTCTGACAAAGAACCTGCAGTCTTTGATGTTTTCTATCCTGCTTAACGATTGGAATTAGAATTTTGTAATAAGCTGGGACTTTTGTCATTCAAACACAGAATTGCACATTTTTACCCTAAACATTTTTGTCAGGGTTGTGTGTCACCTGGATAGCTTTTTGCAATAGTTTTTTGAGAGATTGGAGATTCATTTTTTATACCAATCGGTGCAAATTCTCACGCATTTGTATCGGTTTTTATTCGACTCACAATGCATCGTTACACCCCTAATGATTCTTATAACATGCTCTAAACTCTGTTGTCAAGCAAGCATAGTTCACACCAACCAGTCTTTCTTGTGACGAGTAAATCATTCCACTAAGTGGACTCGAGTGGACTCTTTGAGACTGTACACAATGATGGGCACTTCTACAACTCATTCTTCCAATATGGCTTCCTCTAACTAAACACCCAACTCCAAGGAGCCTTCGGAGAGCTCAGGGTGTCATTTACATTTTTACAGCCTGGTCGGTTTTCCTTAAAAACACTAAAAAGTTAGCTGTTTGTGGATTGGATAGATTATAAACAATCATGACTTCGATGAACAGCATATCACAATTTATACATTTTATTCCACCAAGCTCAACAACTGTAAATGTTTTTAGAACTTAAGCATGTCCTGAAAGAATGAATGCCCTGTGCCTCTGCACACATCTCAGCTACTCACCTCCTACTAACATTTGACTCGGTGTTCGTACTTGATGGGAAACTTCACATTCTTGCTTCTCCACATTCACACGAGACATTTAAATGTGTCTTGTCCTTCCATCTCAACAAAACTGCAGGACCAGATTGCTCACTGGCCTGCACTACCTGCACTCTCACACTTTTATCCATCTTTTAGAAATGATGATGAACTAACCAAAAATGTTAAAGGAGACATATTATTCCCTTTTTTGCAAGTTGTTACAATTTCCTGTTCTCATAAAATGCTAGACCAAAATGCTAGGAAGTCCAGATACTCTCTTGTCTACTCTGAAGTTTTACCTCTTTACATACGATCTGGTTTCAGGGCCTGAAATGAACCACCTGACACATCTTCACCCCTATCTAATGTGTAATGTAACTTATTTATGTTCTGTTCTACAGCTTTGAACTGGTATGTCTACTGTCTTCTCAGTACCCGCAAAGCATGTTATTACCATGCAAGAGAACATGCAGTACTAGCTCATGCTGCTACACACGAAACTGACAGAAAAATATTTGGGATTTTTATTTCCCAAAACTTACATTTCTGTTGTCTGAGGTTCTGATACAGACATTTGCTACTTATTCCTCTCTTAGGCGGAATCTTGTAGAGTAAAGTGTTAAACTGGCCCAGGTTCTTAAAACAACACAACACAGGTAGGAACAGGTAGGACTGTGTCCTTATTCCTCTTTAACGTCGGGGGCTCAGTAAATCCTGGGTCTCACTGATGTTTCCTTACTCTGTGTTTAAGATTTCAGTGGCCAATATTAAGAACTATTACTTGGATTGACTTTTTTCATCTATGTTTGGAGGCTCATCTTTGTAATGCTGCTACTCGGTGGACATGCTTTTACTGCTAATGGTGCTTTCAGTGACAAATGAGAACTTTAGTTCTGAAATCTGATAGGGAAAAAGGTATGGAAGTAAGATTTTCTAATGTCCTTTTAAACACAAAGCATAAGTGGAGCATAATGACCTAATTTATTTCTTTAAAAGATTTATAAAAATCTGCAGATGCAAAGTTAGTGTTAATTGTAAAGCAAAAAGCGAGAGAATTGACTTCCCTCCTCAGAGTGATAGTGAATACAGCATGACTGAAAAGCAGGTTGTTTGGACATCATAAGTGGAGATAAGTATAGATAATTGATGTATAATTGTACTGTCAGTTGGGTCAGAGATGTACCAGTCATCTCCAGTTCAGAACCACACAGTGAATAAAATGTTTTTAATGCAATCCTCAACAAAGTGACAGGCCTGTGTTTTTTTTTTTTTGTTTTTTGTTTTTTTATAGTTTTTGAGTTGGTAGTCTTTTCAGAGACCTGAATATCTTCTGTCAATCACAATAAAAGTGATTTTCTTTTCATAATATGTCCCCTTTAACAATCTTTTTTTTCCCCCTTGTTTTTATAAATATATGTCTGCATGGAAAGAATACATACATGTGAATATTTTCATTTTCATAGTATTTCTTGTTCTTTTTTCCTTTTTTTTTTTCCCCCCGGGGGTTCTTGCTAGCCTTCGCTCTCTCGGCCTGCCATCTCATCGGAACTGTGAGCATGTGAGCCCTTCGCCTCCCTCCCAGCTGCCGCACTTTAGCCTCACCACCACCTGGTCTGCAGATGTATCCACATCATCCCTGGGTCTCCTACAGCTGCTGCAAGAGCGTGGCATCTCAGCCTCTCCTAATCCATCCAACAACCTGCACTACAGCCATAGTGCACAACCTTCACACTCCACAGTAAATGACAAAGGTGGAGGTTCAGATAAACGCGGAGGGACAAACATTTTTAGCTTGAACTTGGTGGAGAAACTTCAGGGCCTCGGCCTGCACAGAGTAGCAGCCTGGGGGATGATGCGCCGAAGTGAAAAAGAGAGAGAAGCAGTCCAACATCCTCCAAAAGTGTGATGTGTTCACCGCTTACTCCTCTCCTGCTCACCGCAGTGACTTTACGTTGAGCCACACAGTTCCACAGTGCAGTCCAAGACCCACCACAGCACCCGTGTCTTGTAAACTAAAGCCACAGAATGTGTTAGAGCCATACTTGAGTTCCTGGTCGTGTACTGTTTTAGCCTTTTCTATGAACTAGTATACAGTAGTGTTCCTTGTTTATGAGACATTTTCATCTCAGGAAAACCACCTGATTACCACTCATGCTGCTTTTCACACAAAAAAGAAAACTTTTTTTTACCTTGTTTTGTGAATGTCATTTTACACTTTTCCCAATATTTGGTTTTAAAAACTTCATCACTTGTTTTTGTTTTTTTTTCCTTAGTTTCCAAAGTGAAACATCAGCTATGTGTAAATAATTGTTGTTTAATATTTAAATTGAAATATTTAAAGAAAAGACTACATGCAGTAAATTACTGTTGGTTGAAACCACAAATGAAACTGATGCTATCACACTGAAGAACATTCAAATGCACTTAAACACACTGGTCGTCCTTCTTATACACTGCTTCATTGAGAAAAGCATGCTGTATAAAATTGAAAAAAAAATTCAATTTAGATTAAACATGCTGATCAGGAAGCATTGCAACTACATCTGCTGCAGATGGAAGAATGACTGAAGAGAACACGGGTGAAATCTTCAGCTATCTGCCCTGCAGTTCACCACCTGCCTTCACACACCATTTAATGTTTCATCTCTGAATTTCTTTTCAGCCAAACCTCACTGGAACCAAATAGGGTTTGCTCTTCTGCAGCGACGCAAATTCATAGAAGCAATATGTGTCCTCACTGTTCATCCTCACTGAACATTGTGCTTGTTCAAACCTGCTCTATTTCATGTTATCAGGAATACTTAAACTGCTGAGATTTAAATTTAATCAAAATCATGCTTAACATTCAAATTCATTCAAATTAATTTCTTGATCGTAATGATAAGAAATAAAAATAGGGGCATTGCCATTATTTTTTAAACAGCATCTTACCTTCTGAACAGCCATAGAAAAAAAGGCATAGGATACTGTGAATTTAAAAGGGAAGAAATCATAAAAACTTTATAATTTGTGTTCTGATTTAAATCAGCCAAACTACTGTTTCTCTGCACTATTCTTAGCTGTAGTTCAGTTAGCTCTTCATCAGTTTGTGTGTAAATTGTATCTCCTGTGAATAAAACCTTTGCATTTCCATCCAATATGTCTCTGAATGTCTCTGTCTACTCTGAAATCAACACGCATGAAATCAAGACTTTTGTGATAATTATGCAAATTGTTTATTTATAAAATTTCAAAGGGAGCAAAATCTTGACTTTCTGTAGTCTGAACAAAGAGCTCTTCAGCTTTTGTGCCTCATTCTGCATACCGACGCCCAAAGTCCACCCAGCCCTGGTAGTCCCGATCTGACATGCACTCGGAGTTCATCATCCCTATGTGAACCACACACAAGACTTCAGTGCATAGATCTGAGCATTTCAGCCATCAGAAAAACACCAGTAGGTCATCAGCAGATGCAGCATACCTGAAATGGCTTGCATAATTTGTTTGGTCATCATCTCCCGGTCATCCTCAGACAGGTGTGTCCGTCTCTCTGCTCGATAAGTTGGCTTCAGTCTGCCAGCTGAGCTGCTCAGCTTCTCCTTAGCCAGAAGCTGCTGGAGGACGTTTGTCTCTTTACTGTCTCCAGCTGCAGGCATCTCAGGTGAGGAGGCTGTGACAGACACTAGCAGTGCAGCCAAGAGTGCAAACACACAGATAATGTTCCCTGACATGTCTGAGTGCTAGAAAAGAGTCATTCAAAAAAAGCAAATGTGTCAAAAGCACATATAAAATTGCTTGTATATTTCTTAAAAATGACAAAGTTACTGTACCTGTGAGGACCGGATGAGATGTGGACACAGTGAAGAAAGCTTATGCTTCACGATGCAAATGTGTCAAGTCTGTGCAAGTGGGCTCTTTTATAGCACAAGTTGAATGCAACTTACCTAAAATCAAAGACTGATAACAGTGTTCACTGCAGAACATTTGATTGATTGGGAGAAAGACACTTTGGAAGGAAGTGCGTAAAGGAAACAACACACATATATATAGAAACCCATCATGATGCTTTTCACCTTCATGGAAAGACCTTTCTTGTACTGCAATAACAATAAAACGACTCAATGTGTTTGCATAAGAAATCCAATAGTTCTTTAGCACCTGTTGTATCCAACACAAAGGCTCTGTTGTAACTATGGAGCCACTTTGGAAGATTCAGCTTTATAGACCAAAAACATTCCATCAAAACAAAACAAAACCCCTCTCCACACATTTACAATTTACAAAGCACATTTCACAGTGTGTCATGAGAAGAAGTTTGTAAAAACCATAAAGCAGATTGCAAGATATAATACTATGAGAAAAATACAACAAAAGAGATAGCATAACATTTAAAAAATTGTACTTTTTTTTCTTTTCTGAAAAGTATCTGTTTTGTGTGTGAGACATCTTCATGTGAAATTATGGTTTTTGTTTCATTATATTTCACAAAATACTTTTTTTTTGTCTTGTGTTTCCTGTTTTGTAAAATTGTCATATTTTCTTCTTCTTATTATATGTTTAGTTTTGTCGAGGCGTTTCATCCAGTGTTTTTACACTTTGCACCTCAGAGACATCATAGCAGGGATTTCTGGGTTACAAATTGATCAGCTGGTTTCCTGTCATCACTTTAAACATTGGCATTTTTTGTGCAAACAGTTCTCTCTAACAGCACGGGCTTGATAACGATAAGTGGAGAGTGGATGAGGGTGGCTTGTACTTTCCAGCTGACATGTCACCATCCTTTAAGTGAGAACACCTCAGAGGTTGGACAACATTAACACTATTTACATATTGGTTAGATCCTTTTCTTCATGTAGTCCAGATACTTTATGTAGATTTTCCATTGACAATCAGATTATTACAATCTTTTAAAGCAGAGGAAACATGAACACTGCCTTCAACATTATTTTTGATCAGGATATGTCCTTTTAACTCAACACATAAAACATGTCAAAATTTGAAATAGTCTTGTTTCAGAGAAGCATTTTTTCTGAGCGGTATGATAGCTGGACAGTCCCATGGTATGTATACTTGTGTATAATTGTTTGAACAGATTAATGTTTCATATTTAGGCATCTGGAAATTGTACCCCAGGATGAATCAGATTCGTGAAGGTCCACGATTCTCTTCCTGATATCTTGGCTGATTTCTTTTGGTTTTCCAACGTTCCCACATAAGGAAGCAGTGTGTTTGAAGTGTGCCAATTAACTCAGATCATGTCAATTAACCTATAAGAAGCTTCCAAAGCCATGACATCATCATCTGGGCCAGCGTGTCCTAGTAATCTAGGTGTATGTAAAACATCTGACTTTGAAGTAAGTAATAAATAACATTTTTCTCTCTCATTCATAGTTTTGGTAATCCTACCTGACCTAAAACAGGAAAAGTCTAATTTTACTCTTCTTTGGTGACAATCAGATATCACGAAATAGCACATTAAAACACATGAAATCATGGCGTATGGTCTCCCATGTGATAAATGTCTCTCTGGTCTTGACTTTTATATTAGTCTCTTTATGTATTATTTGACAAATGGCATCTAAAAACAGATCATCTGCTAAATGTCCCTGAAGTGACATGTTATTTATATGTAATGCTATTATGTCACATTATTTGAAGTGATCTCCAGGTCACTGAAGTTAGATGAATCCTGACATGGATCTTCAGTTCATTCAATACATTATGGCTGCAATTTAGTTCTAGGCCACTTAAGCCTATTAATATTGTTTTCTGTTAACCTTTTCTTCACTACTCTAGCTGTTTTGGTAGTCATTGAAGAGTTGCCAAGATGATCCTACTTTCTTCCATAATCTAGTAATACAACGACACCTTCCCTAACTGCTTCAAAGGTCCCCTACAGCACTACAATCACACTATGCTCAATTTTGTGGATGGTATTCTTCTCTAGAATTGCTCTTTTCAACATATTTTCTCAATGTTTGTGACAATCTTTGGTCAAAATACCACAAAATACAGATCAAAAGCCACATTTTCAATCATCCCATGAAAGCTCTTCAAAACAGCCAGTTTAAATGGCAGGAGGGAGTCATTGCATCCCCCCTCTCTTCCACAAGGTGTCTCCTTTGAAACAACTCTTACAATTCCACTCTAAGCACCTCTGAGGATCAACAAATGTAACATGATTTGATGCTTGACCTGTAACCATGGAGACCAGCCTCATGCAGCATTTGCTGGAGCCTTGAGATGTGATGACTAGAATTGTCCAGATTCGTTGGACTGGCTTTCACTCTTCTTGGCTGGTTTCCCTTTTGTATCGGGCTTTAAACACAGAGTGGAGCTATTCATGATTTGCACTGTGGCCACTTGTGCAGGAAAGCACTTGGCTTCAGTCTGGTCTTGTCCTGTGAGCTGAGACAATGTGAGAACTACTAAATCAGCTGTTCTCAATTAACTGTTGATTAAGATGCTCTGCAGTATGGTTCAAGTTATTGGGAATGTGGAATGTTACATATGCTTGTATTTTCTGAAAACAATTGGAAATTTGTGAAAAAAACCCAACTTTTATTAAAATTGACTTTTTGAAGCAGAATCACATATTGCTGACGTGGATCAGGATTTTTTTTTTTTTTTTTTTTTTTGCACTATTTGCCTTTATTGACAGTGAAGACATACAGCGAGGGGTCACACAGGCCTGGAGTCGAACCCGCGACCTGCCGGGCCGAGGACTGTAGCCTCTGTGTATCACCTGCCTGCCCTAACCGTTGTGCCACTGGGCGGCCCGGATCAGGATTATTTGAACATAAATTGTGGTATAGATGATCAGCTCTGGTGGAGATGAACTTGAAGCGCTTATGTTTCTAAATTTTCTACGTTTTTAAAAGCAATGATGTGTGCAGCATGTGGTCTATAAAAGAGGGCAGCACAATCAAATATCACAATCAAAGAAATTTGTAGTGGTCTATAAAAGTATTTTTGACCAGTAATTATCATGATATTTCCTACAAATGTTTTATCCATTTATCAAGCAGAATATTTTAGCTTCAGCTTTATCAATAAAACCTGTATGTCTGTAATCTTGTCTCATAGTGTTTCCCTCAACTAGCTGAATTTCCATAAGAAGGAAAACGAGAAAAGCTAGATCTCGTCTATTTTCCATCCTGTACAGTACAAGGACCATTTAATTAAAATTTAGGTTCTATTTGTGGACTTTCGTCTCGTGAGAGCTGAAAAAAAAATCAAGACACAGAAAAAAATGTTAATTTCTTTCTTTTGTGTCCACTGAGGAAAGAATAACATTTCTGAGAGTCCAGGAGAGCATAAAGGTCATTGGTCTCTGGATTACATAGCACAGTTATTTACTTTTGAATTTGAATGGGAATAATACTTATAAATCCATTACATTCATAATACTTTATGAATCCAAAGGGAACTTGTATTGCGACTGTTTAATTTTTTTTTTTAAACTTGCAAGAAATAAAAAGCAGAACAGTATTGGAAAGTTGGAATTGGAGCAGTATGAGCCATGATTTAGATCGCCCTCAGGAGCCTTTAGTACACTGTGGGGTTGTGTTTGTAGCTTGGCAACAACTGAGCAAATGATGTCACACACAGTGTTGGCAGGTAACACAATTTCTTGTGCAACAACATGGACAGAAACTCACTATCAAGAGTAAAGCCTCTGGATGGGCTCCAGAGATGCTACTTCACTGAAACTTGGCCTTCGATTTCAGTGTCTATGGTTACAAGTTCTGTGAGCCCTTCACCTTCACCCTGACCTCACTGACTGCAGATCCTTCCTGCCTGTATAATCTAATATGCATTGTTGGAGACTAGAATACTGTATGTGCCTGCAGCTAACTGACAGTGAAACACGTGCATTCCCAATATTCCATGTCTATGAATGTTCTATATCAGTGCTCTAAGATCATCCAATTTACAGTATTTGCCAGTGATCTTACATTATCTATTACAAACGTGGGATGAAGTGGTTTAAAGCTTTTCCTTTTTGGTCTTTTTCTACATCCTCAATATCTCCACTTCAGTTTGTCTTGATCTGGTGTCTTATTCTTACTATTATATCTGCTTTGGGAAGCTGTGTCAGCAGCTTGCACGCTCCTGCATCTCTCTTGTCAGTGACATGAACGTTGAAAGCATAAAGGAAGAGTCAATGTGGATAAAGAAAAACAGAAGGAGGTGAAAATTGTGTCTTTTGAAAACACAGTGACACAAGAAAGTGTGTTGACATGTTGTTTCACAATGTTGGTACTGAAAACAAATGTGTGACTTTTTTGTGCATTTCAGGAGTTATGTCAACTGCAGATTCAGGACACTGGCACTGTGAAAGTAAAGGTGGACACTGGAGACTCTGCTGACCTGATGAAGAGTCCTTAAGGACCTGAGACAAAAGTATGATTCTGGTGAAGAACAACTGGAGTTTGAGAAATAGTATCAGATGTTAAGTTCTTAAAATTGCCCGAAACAATTTTCAAAAATAGGCCAGTTAGGATTCTCTCTCTTTTTTTTAATTTGTAAAATGTCATAATAATGAGATAAATATCATTTTCTTCTGTCTCCACAAGCTTCTCCTGATACCTTGCTGTAAAAGTCCTGTTTGTTCTGCAGATTACGTGCCTGCAGCAGCATGTGACAGAAGCGAGTGATCAGTGGTCCAGGCAGCTCAGCCAGTTCCAGGTAATCATCACCAGTCTGGATAAGGAGCGGCACAGGTGGAGTCTCACAGGTGCTGTAGCTCAAACCCAGGCTGGAGAAGGAGATTGCTGCTGGAAGGAGGGCAAGATGAACAAAAGAGGTGAGAGATTGAGCTTTCAGTTCCTTGAATTCAGTACAGTAAAATGACAACATCTGAAGCAGTAAAAATGTGTATTTTCAAATAATCTTAGCTCTCTTCTTTAAGAACTGTGATTTTCATCAAGGTGACAGAGGAAATGGAAGGTAAGAATCCCAGCCATGACCACCATATCACACTGCTCCTGTTGCTGCACCACTGACTCATAGCCCTGACAATGCAGTCCTTTCATCATTTCTGTCTCCTGCAGAGCAAAGCCCCCACACTGAGAAGCAAGTGAATGCTGTTGTTGAGAGTTATGAATGGAAGTCTGCTGTCTTCCTCTTTGACATCCAAATGCAGACCATCCAGTAACATGTTTGTTACCACCAAAGTCACATTTTTACATAGATGAATGATTCAATATAATATATTTTTGTATTGATAATCTTTCCAGTAATTAAAAGCTATATGTAATCATGTTTGTTTTTCTTTTGGGAAAATTTCATTGGCATATTTCATAATTTAATTCAACTGGAAATGAGTGAGGTAAAGTTGCAGAGAGTATTGGCTTTGATGTGGCCTGCTGTATGCTTTCGACAGTTATGAAATGAAAGATAATAAATTTCTGAAGGCAAAGTTGAAAGTTTTCAGTTTTGTATTCACAAAAGCATATTACAAGGGGGGGGGGGGGGGGGGGGGGGGGGGGGGGTGTAAAATGAAAGTCTGACTATAGTTTGAGTACAATCTCTGTTCTTAATCCAGTGATAGTTAACTTTGCTGTGAGTAGACATAAAAATAAAATAAGCAACAACAGTTGTATGAGCATGAACTCATTGTCTTTATTATCCTTTCCACCCATCCTATAATAAATTGGATCAAAGTTGTAACAATATATGAAAAATATTGATGAAGAAATATAATTTATTTCAGTGCGTAATTAATCCTTTGACCACCAGATGTCACTTTCGTCTCTCTCTGAACATCTGTTGCTGGCACAGCTTTAAATTGCGTAACCTTATTTTGCTTGAGTGGGAAACAGATTGTTGCTGCATAGCAGACATTTATGTATGTGATTAGTTTAACTCAGTTCTGATATAACTCGGATATAAAAGTAATTTTCTGTTAACAGCATGAACTCAAGGAGCAAAAGTAGCAACGGTGATTTAAAGGGAAAAGAAAGAAACATGCATAAAAAGGCTTTGCCAAACAGTAAAAATGTTTACAAGTATTTCCTTGCATTCTTAAAAGTGAAAATAGCGTACAGTGGTCATTCTTGAGTCATCAAAGGCCCCTTAATTTGAGTCAAAATCAACATAGCAGAGTTGTTCAAAACTTCAGTGCTTCACTTGCTGTTGATGAAAGCGACTCAGTATTGAATTGTGAGCACAGTGGAATGACAGGTTTACAGGTGGTTGTGATCATATAGAAGACAGAGCTGTTACTGGGTTACTGGTTCAATCCCCAATTTCTCCAATCAACATGCCAAAGTATTCTTGGGTTATACTGAATGTCACATTGCAGGCTGAAGTGTTCTTCAGTTGTAAATTGTGTTGGATAAAAACGATTCTAAAAGAGTGAAAGACATCCAAATTAGGTAGCAAAGATGGGGATTATCAGCTTTAATATTTTGAATGGACACAAAGATTCACCATTGCCTTGTACTTCCGGCCTAAAATACAAGAAAGAAATGCTTTAAACTAGAAATTTTAAAGCTACGTTTACCTTCCTGATGTCAAACTTCAAACCTAATTGTCAAAGTTCAATTCAATTTTATTTATATAGCGTCTGTTACAATGACAATTGTCTCTAGGCGCTTTACAGAGACCCAGAGCATGACCCCCGAGCAAATATCATCAACTAAGATTATATAATTAAATCCAATCAATGATAATGGCAGGTAAAAAACTCCCACGTAGGGAGAAAAAAAAAACCTTTATACCAAACAGTGGCAAGGAAAAACTCCACTTTAAGAGGAAGAAACCTTGAGCAGGACCTGGCTCATATGGGGGGACCTTCCTGCTGAAGGCCAGCCGGGTAGAGAAAGAAAAGAGGGGAGACAGGACAGAGAGAGGACGGAGGACAGAGAGAAGATTAGAGAAGTTAAAAGTAACTTATGCCCATGTGTGTTTGGCTGTTGCACTCCTCCGATATCTGATTAAAAGAGATAACAGGTCATTTTACCTCATGTTAGTCTCCCCATCATGCAGACATAAACCTTTTCTCTCAGCTGACAGCAATGATCTGTATTATTACCACAGTATGACCAGTTAGGAGTTTAACTCTAAGCACATGGGCTCTTCATTAAATTAAGATACTTTTATAGCTCATCAGTGGAAGAAGAAGTGAATTCCTCCTTGTTCCATTCTTGCATACTATCTCAGCTGTCAGACCTCTCAGAGGATGAATAATGCCTACTTGTAAAGGGTGTGGTCAATACCAGCATTGCAAAAGAGTCAACTGAAAGCAGTTTTGGCATGCAATAAAACACACAAAGACAAGAAGCACTGACAGAGGAACACCTGGATAAACAGTGAGTCATCTGGACTCTCACGGCCTATTGTTAGAGTTAGAAAAGAAGATATTGTCTTTACTGGTTTATATACACTCTGAGATATTTGTCTTCTCACAGGACATTTCAAACATGCTTTGACCACAAGCTGTTCGTTATTTGTGTCAGCAAGGAACTTCTTACTCAGACTTGAATTAATCTTTCGCATTCTGATGAAAAGTCGCATGTGTATGTGACGCTGTAAAAGTGTCAACAAGACATATGGTTATGGATTATGGCAAAATTACATGTACATCTCCAGCTTAAGACTTCCACTTTTCAGGACATAAATCAGTTACAGTGTATGAGGTTTGAATGATCTAACCTGTCATAATGTTGAATAATGAAAAGAGTTGTTTGCCCTCCAGCCAGAAGGTTTTTCCTTTTACATGAGACCCACAGTCACATCCTGCTCTACCACCACCATCAACATTAATCACTCAGTTCACATGAAAGTATCGTTACTGGCAAAGCAAGAACATATCGGCTAGATAAACGTGTGAGTATAAGAGCAATAAAATTCTCATCTAAGGTGGTGATTGAAAATATTGGCATTGAAATGAACTTATTCATGAGTACATTCCGATCTGTTTAGTATCCAGCTCCAAGCAGTCCAAACGGCAGGTAACTCTCCAGTCACAAGCTCAGATGTTTCTGGGATTTTAATCTCTTCAACATGAAAGCAACAACACTTTTTATGGATGCATCTGAAGTAAATACATTTCATGAAACAACAACAACAAAAAGTATTTTCAGTAAAAAAATTTCAGTATAAAATTTCAGTACATGTATTGTTCTTTTAAAATGCTATGGTACATCCTTGACTTTAGAAAGTGCTATTGTAATCTTTAGCAGAAATAACCTCTTTGGAGGATTTTGTACAACTGTTTACCTTACTGAAACGTTTGGCCACATGTTCAAGCAAAATTATTTGAGTTGTTTGTTATCTGATATGTTCTGAGCAGCAAAAAATAATTGAGAACCACTGACGTAATCTGACCATCACCCTCGTCCCCTGCGCACAGACGCCCCTCCTCATTCTCTGAATCTTTGATGACATTATGTTCTGTAGATGGTGGGATCTTCAAAGTCTTTGCAATTTTATGTACAAGAAGATTTTACTGAAATTGTTGAAGTCACTGAGTCGAGCATGAACTCATCTGTTCACCAAAGTTCTTGAGCCACAGGTGAAGCCCAACAGCTAAAGCTGGGCTGAATAGACGTCATGCAACAAACACAACAATTCCAAGTACACCTGCAAATCTACAACGGAAAGGCTGAATTAAAAAAGAACCAAGGCGTTGCAATGGTCCCAGTGACAGGTTAGATCTGAACTCCTAAACAAGCACAAATGCGTGCATACATTAATAGAACAAAAGTAATAGTTGCGAAGAAGAATAAGCCAGAATTCTTCAGTATTCCTAAAAGTGGTTCTACAAGTTATTGAGTCAGGGGGGTGTACTTGAGTTTTTCAGGTTTTTCATACATTGCTCCTGCATTTTGGCTTATTTTTTGTTAAATAAATAATGTGATGTCTTGCTTTTCATCTGATGTTGCATTTGCATGAGACATGAGGAGGATAAGGATTGGGTGTGGTTTTTTTTTGTTACCGCCGCTAAGGAGGTCATGTTTTTGCCGGCGTTTATCTGTCTGTCTGTATACAAGATAACTCAAAAAGTTATGGGTGGATTTTGATGAAATTTTCAGGAGTTGTCAGAAATGTGAAAAGGAAGAACTGATTTCATTTTGGGTGTGATCTGGAAGAAATCCTGGATTCTGGATCACTTTCAAATTTTCGATAACATTGTGGTCAATGGGGCCGAACATTTTGTTTCTCAATATCTCTGTTAATTATTGCCCAGAACTCATGAAATTTCACTCAGGGAGTGACAATGGGAACCTCTATCGAATTTCAAAGGTTGATCCAGATCTGATCTGGATCTGATCCAGAAAGAGGATTTTATCATAATCTGTGAATCACTATATGGGAGAACTGTTGTGCTTGGCAGAGGTCTGCACTCTCTGAGTGCTTTTCTAGTTTGTTTTGTTGTTTTTAAAGATACTAATCTGATATGAAAAAAGTTCAGTTTTAAAGAGGGTGTGTTTTTTTCACATTCTTCCATCCATCTATGCCTGTTTAATCCTCTGCAGGATCACAGGGATCTGCTGGAGTCTATCCCAGCTCTCTTCGGGTAAAAAGCAGGGGTACATCCTGGACAGGTCACCAGTCCATCACAGAGCCACATGTAGACAAACAACCACACACACTCACAATCACTCCTACGGGCAATTTAGAACCACCAGTTAACCTGACATGCATGTCTTTGGACTGTGGGAGGAACCTGGAGTACCTGGAGGAAACCCATACAAGCACAGGGAGAACATGCAAACTCCACACAGAAAGGCCCCTGCTGAGGTTCAAACCAGGAACCTTCTAGCTGTGAGGCAACAGTACTGACCACCAAGACAAACTCACAGACAAACTCTCTGCTTGGTCAACTCTATTACACACTATATTCTCCAACTTTCCATATTTTTTAAATGTTTTAAATGGGCATCTAACGCAACTGTTACCACTACTGCCTGAGGACAAATTGTTCATTGATGATTCAAACATTTTATGACAATATAAATTTACAAATATAAAAATTTTAATACACATATACTATTTACTTAATGCATTTTATTTAGTTAATTAGTAATTTCCAAATCAGGCATGACGTTAATATTCTTTGGAAATGTGAGCTAGTCTCACAACTTATGCCAAAAACAGAAAACAAGGACGTGACTTGCACTAACTTATGAGTTAACTCTGATTCACACAGTGTTCTGACGTCTGAAATCTAACACGTGGTCATATTTCTGGCACTGTATTTCTTTCTGCTGCTTGAGCAAAAGATTAATATTTAGAAAGAAAGGTGGGTGCAGCCTCAAATTTCAGATATTCATGTATGTAACTGTTATTTTGGTGTGAAAAGCTCGAGAGAATAATGTCTTCAATCGTAGATAGCTGTGGTGTTTAGTATTATGGATATAATCTGTTGCTGTTCAGCAGACTCAAAACCTCAAAATGATAAGTAGCTGCAAAAAGAAACATCTGTTTCATATTTTCCTGAGCTGGGTTTTTGTAGAGCCTGCCACAGTAATTCTTTTAGTTGGAGGTAATAAAATAAAAAGCTTTAACCAGAGGCAAAAAGCTACAGATACAATACATGTATTGTTTCTGTAATTGCTAACATTAGCAGTTTAATCCAGAACTGGCTGGAAGCATTTAATTCTCAACTGTTTTTTTTTTCTTTTTGTTCTTAACAAGCTTCAAGTGACAGTTTAGCAATACGAGGGAACTGTAAACGTCTGTGAGATGGAAAAACCTAAACAGGCAAGAGCTTGTTCTCATTCGGGCATGATGGACATGCCAAAGTACATTTCCAAGAAAATAACCTGCGAGCACATCCACGCTGAGTTTTTCCCACATTTCTATGCCCAATTTTAAATGAAGCCAAGACTTGTCACCATCAGTTGCCATAAATGTAATGAAAATGAAAATGTCCTCTAACTTGCAACCCAGCAGACTATTAGCACCACCAGAAGAGGCCAGGTTTTAAAATATGAACAATAACTGAAGGAAAGAACATGCACATACATGTAAAAGGTGATCTTTATGGAAAGTCATGCTGAGAAAAAAGACGGATGTGTATCAGTATGTGTACATTGGATGGGATCCAGGTGAAAATTGAGTGTGAATATTTTTCTCTTTACTCTGGACATTGTGTTTACTGCCTTAGTAACAAAACAAGTCTGGAGAGCACAGCATGGTTGTTTTCTCAGGAAATGTGGAACAAGTCCAACAAGGTGACATCATCTGACAGAACGCTGATAAGATCTAAGACCTGTCAGTTTGACTGAATGACTAAGTCAAGGTATCGGTAACAGGTGTGGCTGGTTTCACAATTCACTTGATATTTTGCTGAAACAAAAAAATAAATGTTCACAAAAAAAGCCCTGTCTCTGTGGTCGAACAAATAGATATTGATATGGGTTTTGATTTTCATAACTAGACATAGGAAAGGAAAGTGTATAATTATGACTACAGGCGCCGTCTCAGGGGAGACGAGATGGTTCTCTCACAGCTCTCAGGCCCTGTCATGTGTCAATCAGGTATTATAATCTTTTAGGGTTTTCCCTATGTGATCTTTCTTCTTATGCTTAAATCCATTGTAATATCCCATTTCTGGGGCCATTTACCATCAACTGCAGCTTGTTGTCTGACCTCTGCATACAAGGAGATTTAATTAAATGAAAACCTAGAAATTGTCAAGTCTGTCCTTTCAGTCTTTCTTAGAGGTATAGTCATAGAGGCATGGAAGAACATAAAGTAAATATTTTTTTCCGCAACACCTGCCTTGCACATTTTTGTGGGTCACGGAAAAAAGGCTGAATGATGAAATGAAGCTTCATATCATGTCTGAACTTTGTAAGTAAATGTTTGTGGAGCAGTTGTGAAACTTCACTTGATCAAGTTAAATTGAAAGGATCAAATTTCAGTTCAACAATTAAGAATCTGGAGGCTGTGTGCGAGCATGTGTTTGTGTGTGGGATAGGTGGGACTCTGCACCCATTTCAGGTCATGCTCGTCCCATCAGGCCTGCACAGCTCCTCCCACGCAAGAGGCAGCACCAGAAGCAGCAGTGGTGTACAGGATAAAAGGGGAGACAGCAGTACATCTGTCCATCTCCACCTTCTGCTTCTCTCCAGGGCCAGAAGCCTTCCTGAGCAGTCTCAACAATGAATACCATCCGAACAAGCAGCATGTCGGGCGCTTTTTCAGGACGCTCTTTTGGTAGCCCAGGCTTGGGTGGAGGCAGACTGCAGAGAACATATGCTTCAAGTGTGTATGGTGGTGCAGGTGGACATGGAGCAAGAATCTCCGTTGGCTCTGGTGGTGCAGGCGCTGGTTATGGTTTTGGTATTGGAGGGGGTGCAGGCTTTGGTACAGGTGGTGGCATAGACCTCCATGTTGGAGCCAATGAGAAGGCCACTATGCAGAATCTGAATGACCGCTTGGCCTCCTACCTGGAGAAGGTGCGCAACCTTGAGGAGGCCAACGCTGATCTCGAGATTAAGATCCGAAAGTTTTTGGAGAGTAAGTCCAGCCCTTCTGCCCGTGACTACTCAGCTTACGAGGCCACCATTGCTGACCTGCAGGGAAAGGTATGCGGCATAACTTGTTAACCTTTGAATAAAACAACACTGATTTGTATCACTTTGTAATTGTTCTACAGTGTGAACATACGATACATGTATGTTAATATAACAATGATTACATAAGATGTTTTGATGAGAGAATTTCAGTCATTAATCAGAAACTATATCTTCACCACACAGATCCAGGATGCTGTTCGTGTCAATGGAAGTCTCTTCTTGGCCCAAGAGAATGCAAAACTGGCAGCAGATGACTTCAGAACCAAGTAAGTGACAGGTAGAGCTACAACAGGCGTTTAAGACTTGGAATTCTACAAAAACTGCAACGTAAACAGGAGATATAAATGTTTTATCTCTTGCTGTCTCACAGGTATGAGAATGAGCTTGGCATGCGCACATCAGTGGAGGCAGATATGGCTGACTTAAAGAGACTGCTTGATCAGCTGACGTTAGCCAGATCAGACTTGGAGCTGCAGATTGAAGGTCTCAGGGAGGAGCTGATCTTCCTGAAGAAGAACCATGAGGAGGTGGGGAACAAACATCTACTGTCTCGCATTGAGCACAAAATCTACTCAAACAACTCAGTTAAGCTGATCCATTTATCCAACAGGAACTGGCAGCTTTGAGGAGCCAGGTGACTGGTCAGATCAATGTGGAGGTGGAGGCAAAGCCACAGGAAGATCTGAGTAGCATTATGGCCGAGATCCGTGAGCAGTACGAGGCTGTGGCTGTGAAGAACCAGAGAGACCTTCAATCCTGGTTTGAGTCAAAGGTGAAACTGGAAAATTGCCTTAGTTGTCTCAGCCAAGTAATCTTTGGATAGACTTGCTTGAAAGTTAGAAGCGATTCATGAGTCTGACTTTCTTTCATGTCTTCTGCAGTCAGAGTCGCTGAATCAAGAAGTGAAAGAGAGCACAGTAAATCTGCAAACATCCAAGTCAGAGATCTCTGAGCTCCGTCGTACATTACAAGGCCTGGAGATTGAACTGCAGTCACAACTGAGTATGGTGAGTGAAAAGGACCAGTCTTTAATTCTCTCTTCTTTTTTTTTTTTTTTTTGCATAATTTAATGATCACACTTTGAGTTCATTCATTTTTTCCTCTTCTCCTTCTTCTCAGAAAGCGTCTCTGGAAGGCACTTTAGCTGAAACAGAGTCACGATACTCCATGATGCTCCAAGGCCTCCAGGTGCAAGTGACAAACCTTGAGGAGCAACTGATCCAACTGCGGGCTGACACAGAGCGCCAGAACCAAGAATACAGGATACTGCTCGACATCAAAACACGACTTGAGTTGGAGATTGCAGAATACAGGAGACTTCTGGATGGAGAGAGCAAGTAAGAAAGGCAGAACTTTTGTTCTTTCATCATAAGCTAAGTCGTTTTTGTAACTGAAACCTCATAATGAACTAACATAAATGCTATATTTTCATGTGCCTCCACAGAGTTGGCAGTTCAGAGATCACCTCCACTAAAAAGGTTATTGTAGTCACAAAGGAGATTTAGGATGGCACAGTGGTCTCCTCTACCACCATCTCATAACCTGCGTTACATTGAAAACACAAGCGGCAACACTGTAAGGCTACAACATGAACCAGAGTTATGTCCTTCAAATACAAGTGTGAATGCAATAAAAGCCTCTCAGTTTGCTGAAAACCATTTTGTCTCTGTGTCTGCATGATTTCTGAAAATGTCAAGATAGCAACAAAAAAATAGCTGTTACTCTTGAACTAGTAATAGCTTACATTTTTACCATGATGGGCCTTTATTCAGATAATTGGTAGCTGTGAGATGTCATTATTTTGACAGGTATTGGTGTAAATCCTGCTCTGAATTTAATACCAAATGTCTTGGGGTTGGGGTACAATGTTTTTAGTATTATGTCCTGGTTAGAGGAACAAAGGCTATATTTGAGGTTGTCTATGTGCAACCAGAGGCTCATTAATCAGATACAATATCTAAGCCAAAAGTTATAAAATTCTCCCTTATGAGAAACAAAAGCACTTCAGTGCCAGAGGCCAAATAGTATTTGAGAAAATATAGTGAAAGAGTAGCACAACTCAACAGCCAGCACGCTCCACTGTAAATGAAGCTCTGACTCCTGTTACAACATATGCCATGTGTTTGGAATAATGTTTTTATTATGAGTTTGCCAAATCAGCCATTAGTAGATCCATTTTGCTATATCAGATGTATTGACAACTAACCCCACATTACTGTATATTGATTGGCTGATGATACTTAAGTGAGACTGCCCATGTGGCTGCATCGTTGTTATCTTGCAGTCTGACAGTCATGTCAGTTTATTGCTTATTTAAATTTCCATTTTTCACATTTATCAGTATTTGTTTTCTTGCTTTAATTATAACGCTATTTGGGGGAAAAAATGTATAAAAGCTCCCTTGATCTAACCCTTAATATGCAAATTTCACCCTGTCCTTGCTGAGATAGGTTCCTGTTATTCATCATCCCCATAATTAGGTCTTAGGTCACATGCTCCATAGGGTCATAGCTATCTTTATTATCCCCTAGAAGCAAGTTTTACAACCAGCAGAAACACATGCAAACCACACAAAAACGACACACAATAACAGGTTAAAACTACACAACACTCATTTAAAAAACTAATAGCAGCAGGAACCAATCTTCTGCAACTAGATGGCAGCAACATAAAATCATTAAAAAAGATGGTGGCTTGGATTAGCCAAGATGGGCTGCACCTTCTTTAAAACCCTGACCTTGTATAATTTACGAGAATTATCACCCACTTTCACAATACCCATCAGTTGATTCTTGTTATTGAGAGAAAGTGATTCAAACCAACAAATAAAAGAAAAAGTAAAATCAGATTCAATGAAACAAGAGTAAAATATCCTCATAAAGCTGCTGTCAAAGTTAAAACTCTGAAGACTATGATAAATGTGATGTGCCAATCAGATTTTTTATCAACAGCATCAGTATGTTGCTCGAAGGTCAACTCGTCATCAGTTATAGTACCAAGATATTTGAACGAATGCACAGCTTCAACAGACCTTCTGTTGATTGTGACAGGATTGACTGCAGGAGGATATCTTCCTAAAACCCTTCACCGTGTTCTTTGTCTTGGACACATTTATGTCCAAGAATGAAGACTTACACTAGTTTATAAAGTCCAATACTACGGGGATATGATCAAGGTCAGCCAAACTCAGTAAGGACACACGATGAAAAATCTATAAAACCAAGCTGCACAGAGGACTTAAGACTCTCCAGATGGGTTAAAACCATGATACCTGTTAAAAACTGGGGTGGGTCCAGTTTATCTATGATGCAGCCCAGGATAGGAGCCCTTCACAATCTTCTCAGAGGATTTAGTAACAATACAAGTCAGTGCAACAGATCTAAAAATCATTTTAGATCTGTTGCACTGCCTTGGTTTTGGGCACAGAAACAATTATGAAATCCTTCTAAAGGCTGGGGAATTGGTGAAGCTGGAGGAACCATGTAAAAACAGAATGTATCTGACAGCTGGTCAGCACTTCCTGCTCTCGGCAAAGGTGGATGCTTCTTCTCTTTCTCCTGTGCCCTCCCTTTATCTGCCCCTGCTGCTGCTGCTGCTGGTGGTGGTGCTGCTCCTGTCTTGTGAAAACTTTTTTTTTTTTTTTGGAGCCTCAATTTACATAATCTTCTAAATTTTAAAACATGGATCTGGTCAGCTGGTCACAGGAGAGCCCTCTTGCCCCGATGGGACATTACCGACTGGATATATGATGGATTCCTGGAATAAATGCAAGATCTTATCCCTGGCTACATTGTACATTGAGGATACAGAAGATGTATACATATTGGGATTCCTGATAACAGGATTTCTGTTGTTTGGAGTTGGCGGTTACTTTGAATATCAACAAATTGTTGATGAAAAATGTCAGCAGCCATTCTCGCCTTCGTGAAACCGCCTGTCGTGTGTGATGGAATGAGTCGGGCTGTGAACACTCAGACTGAAACCACAAACTGGATGTGATTCTTGAACATAATCGCAGGCTAGCCGTAGTTCTCTAACTCACTGGCAGGGTGGCTCATTGGCAGGGTGGATAAAAACTTGGAGAAGTTGTAAGCTCGGCTCGGCGAGAACTGACCACAAAATTCGGCTGTTTGGAATTCGCCTATCGAGATGAAACCAGAGAGAGTCTTAACGCTGACCTGTGGATCATTGGAGTCGACCTGACCCAAAACAACTACTGTTATCTGAATTGGCTCCCCTGTGCTAGCCTTGGGAGGCTGGCTATTTCAACTTCTCCTGAATGTGATGTCAATGGATGATCTGCCCCCACGGATTGTGTTCTTTGATTTTTGTAGTGCAATTTAATACAAGTCAGCCTGCAAGTGCTATGAAAGAAACTACAGAAGACACAGGTGGATGTCTCAACAATTGCCTGGATTATTGACTACCTGACAAACAGAGCAGAGTTTGTGAGGCAGAGTCACCATTTTTCTTTACTCTGTAGGGGAGAATGGGGTATTGTGAGACACTGGGTAATGTGAGACACCCCCTGTATCTAAGCAACAGGATGCAGCTGTGGTCATTTGAGCGGCTGATTGTCAAGGCTCATCCTTTTCACCGTGGCCAGGAAGAGCCTGACTCCGCTGTGTTGTGGTAAGCATGTGTTTTGTACAAAAATACATTTTTGGGATGTAAAAGTAAATTTTTTGGTTTTCACAATAATTAACTCTGGTGCTAAAAAGTAATTGATTCAAGCGGACAAACTCATATGTATATTGTCGAACAATCGCCTTTTAAAATGATGCGGTGCTGCGAGCCAAAGATTGGCCTGAAAATTCTGCAGAGAAGTTGTTTTAGTAAAAAAGTGGTGGAGGGTTAAAGTGAGACAATTGCCATGGAGAAAAGTAAGACACTGCTTCACTTTTTCCCCTGGAGGCAAAATAAAGACAAAAAAATAAGCTTTGTTTTTTTGTGTTTTAAACAGTATGAAAAATCCATCATGCCAAGGAAATCCAACAGGAAGACAACCTGGGGCTGAAACCTCCATTGAACAGATGGAAAGTGCAGCCACTGAGGTCATGGAGAAAAAGAGGCCCTTAACGATGTGTTTCAAAGGAGCGGAATATTGACAAGTCAAGCCTCCTTAGATTTATAACAAAGAAGCACTGTGGTGCTGTGGTGGTACTATGGGCTGGGACTCAGTAGCCATGGCAAAGAGAATTTTCACAGATGAGATGGAGGAGGAACTCGCCCAACACCTGAAAGAACTTGCTGAACAGTCCTATGGGCTCTCTCCAGCTAAGTGCCGCACACTGGCCTTTGAGTATCCAGTCAGACAAGTCCCCATGCAGACAAGAACCATGTCCCCATGCAGACAAGAACCATGTCCATGCAGACAAGAACCATGTGCCATGTCCATGCAGACAAGAACCATGTCCCCATGCAGACAAGAACCATGTCCCATGACAAGAACCATGTCCCCATGCAGACAAGAACCATGTCCCCATGCAGACAAGAACCATGTCCCCATGCAGACAAGAACCATGTCCTCATGCCTGCCAATTGGAAGGAGACGCAGTCTGCAGGTCAAGGGTGGTTCTGCAGCTTTCTAGCACGTCGCCGGCTTTCTGTCCGAACTCCAGAAGCCACATCCCTCTGAAGGGTCACTGCCTTCAATAGAACGACTGTTGGGGAGTTCTTATGATAATCTGGCAGTAGTCATGGACAGGTGGGTGAATTGATTGTTCCAATGCATTTGTTTTATTCTCTAAAATTAAGTAGTTTAGATTCCCTTTCTCCTTATCTTTAACAGGCATAAATTCCCCCCACACATGATTTTTAATGTGGACGAAACAGGTCTCCATACGGTACAAAGGCCTCACCAGGTGAGATAAACGCACACACACAAGGCTGACATGTGTAGCTTGTAATAATGTAATAAACAGGCCGGTGGGACCTCCGAGGTGTTAATTCAGTTGCTCCACACACTTGGAGTACTTGTATATTTACTGAAAGTAGTGGAGTTCTGTGCAGTTTTTAACTGTAAATTCCAACAATTGCATGAACATGCTGACACCAATGACCTGGCCAGTCTTTTTTATTCTGCCTGCTTGTTCATCCTTGACGTCATTACGCCACAGAACCTTAGAACTAAATCATTACACAAGAAGCAGCCGAGGATCAATGACAACATCCATGGCTATAAAAGGGAATGTAGGAAGGCAGAGCGCAAATGGAAAAAAATCAGGTCTTCAGAGACATTTTAATATCACGAAAGATTCATTGATTACCCTAAATCCCTAAATTGTATGATAAAAGAGGCAAGAAGACACTATTTCTCAGAGCTAATCTCTAAAAATGAGCATATTCCCAGGTTTTTATTTAAAAACTGTTGACCATCTGGTTAATTCAGCTCCTTCTAGTATCCCAGTTGAATCCTTTGCTGACTGAATTTTTTTGAAATCTTATTTTAATGAGAAAGTTTAATCTATCAGAGCATCAGATGTCCCCAATGTGCCTCTTAATGATGCTTTTCATCCCTTAAATATGTTTTTAGACAGTTTTTACCCCATACTCCTGTTTGGAAGTGGTTTTACATGCAAGAGTGTAAACCAGACTTCTCGATGAGAAACCCTCTAAAGTTTTTAGCTCAGGACATCCATTCTGTTGGACCTACTTTATGTTTTGCTGCATGTGCGACCCCTCTTTAAAAACAAAAACCTGTGCTGGATCTAACTCTCCACCACAACAGACCAGCTTCTAAGCTACCTTTTATGTCAAAAATCTTTAGAGAAAATAGTGGCCACAGAGTTTTTAGCACCACTGGAGGATAATTTTATATTTGAAAGATTTCAGTCTGGATTCCAAAAGTACCACAGCACTGAAACGGCCCTGCTCAAGGTAACAAATTATCTTTAAATGTCAGCAGACGATGGGTTGTGTTCAGTGTCGAGTGACCCAGGGGAAAGTTGGGATCACCTCGGCTGTAATAAAGAAATATTCTCTAAAGCTGAGCCAAGGAGGAGAAAATATCGCATCTGAGTGATTGCAGAATGCAAATCATAATCTGATTATGCTCATAGCGTAGTAGAGGCAGACAAATTTGATGATCATTGTGAAAAATAATGATTGGAAATGATCATTGTGAATCATTGTGTAGTCATTGTGATTGAATGCTGATCTGAAAACAGGTCCGTTGCAAGACGGAAAGATACAGAAGATCATTCCTGCCAGCAGCCATCAGCCTCCACAACAAGAGAATATAATATACTATTATTATTATCAATTAATACTATTGTTATTGCTGTCATTTATCTGTTGTTGAGAAAAAAAAAGAGAGAGAAGATGAGCCCTTGCTGCAGTGTTGAATTTCCCTTTCTGGGATTAATAAAGTATTTTTCATTCTTTCATTTTCATTTCATTTCATTCAAAATACTGTTGGTTCATGCTGAACTGAAACAGCAGAGTTGTGTGTGGGAGCCGTGGTATGTTAACAGTGGCCTGTGTTTCAAAACAAGCGGCTGTAGTCAGGTGCAGAGGACAAGAAGAGAGGATTGGGTGTATATGAGAAATGACACCCGGTGAAAGTATTGATTTCTCTAATGACGAACCTAGAATAAGGGGGAATAGATTTGGGAAAGCATAAATTTAGGTTGTTAATTAGGTAACATTTCTTTTGAGAAAAAAGTTAGACTGGTTATTCAAAACAATTCTATGTGCCTCAAGCTTATCAAATGCCAGCTACAGACCTTGACAACCCCGGCTGTAGAAAAGGCATATCATGTGAGGTGTTGTTATTATAATAATGAATTCTCTCCTACATACACACAAGAGTAGCTGCTGTTAGCACATGACAGCGAGAGAGAGCCAGGAGCGAATTGTTTTGGCGATGTCTGGAAGCAGCCTAGCCTAGAGGTGGCTTCATGGGGCTTGGTCCAGCCACCAATGGGCACATAGACTTACGCCTCTGCTGAGCATGAACCAATCAGGAGGGCTGTGTGTTTTGATTATGTACACCTCTGTTGAGTATAAGCCAATCAGAAGTTATGTGATTTTTTTCTTGATTATGTATGCCCTACTGTGGGTAAAACCAATCATGAATGCTATATAAATGTGTTATTGCATGCCCCTCATGTACCGCAACCAATCAGGACTTGTGGGTTCTGAACAGTGCCAAACAAGGACTTTGGGGAATGGAGCGAGTAGGGTGCGACTGGCCAGGGGACATAAAACCGGAGGTTTTGGGAGAAATCGCGTTCTTCCATGGGGCGTCTTAAGATACGAGGACCGGCTGAAACCGAGCGCTAACCACCACCAAGGAATTATCCTGAGGATTAATTCTTCAAGAACAGAGAAAGAGGACGCCACAATGAATTAATCAAAATTTCCCAAGTCTTGAAGGATACATCTGGAGCCTTTTGGATTTTACCCTAGCCCACTGCTAGCCAGGAGGAGGGGCCGGAAGCCAGAGCTCCAGGAGCACCCACCCTGTCCTTGGAAGGACCGCGCCTCGACACCTCCCCTCAGCAGCCTCGGACAGAGAAATCTGGCCACTTGCTCACCTCAAAACAGCCTGAATGAATTCAAATGAATGAAATTGGGATTACAAGCCACAGCACCTCCAACCAGCCTGAACCAGTTCAGATGAATGGAATTGGGGTTACATTGTGAAACTTTTAAGTTCTCTTCTTCAGTGTGATCGCTCTGTGTCACCAGATTTATGTATTTTTGGTTTGCTGCCAAAAAACAAAATCAGAATAACTAAAAGATACCAGTTATGGGTACGTCTGGCAACCTTATCAGGATATCACTAAGGAATGGACTGAACTAGTGACGAAAATTGCTTTATATGAACAAGTTACTTTCAGTGTTATAGGGAAAGAAGAATTATTCAACCAGATTTGGGGGCCTTTTTTGAACTATATAGAAAACATGTCTATTTAGCTGTACATAGGTAACTATTTTGTATGAACAGAGGTCAATGTCAACTGTTATTTATGTTTGTAGGCACTTTGTTTTGGTTTTTGTTTGTTTTCTTTTGTTTTTTGATTGTTGGTGTGTTTGTTTTGTGATTGGTGTTCATACTGTAAAAGAACAGAGAGCTGAATTTATATGTACTTATTGTACTTGCAATGAAGCAAATGTGAAATATTTATTGCTGTCTGTGAAAAATACAACAAAAAAAAAGATACATCACTTTAGCTTGCTTGGAGGGGGTGTAAAAAACGTCTCACATTACCTCACTCTCCCTTAAGTTAGATCAATACTGGCCTATCTTCCAATTTTTTTTTTTGTTCTCTCTTGAATTACTGGACTTTCACATTGCAAGAATTTTAAAAAATTAAGAAAAACTTACATCAAGCGCTTGATGACTAATGACCACTTTTTCCTGAAAAAAAGACACTAAACGAAAGTTGGACGTCCTTACTGCAGATGGCTGTATGCTAAAATTCAGAGACAGATGTGATCATGATGTCCAAGTATTTTTAGTTTGCAATGTCAGTGATGGCCACTAGGTGCTGCCACCAAACTCTATAACCCACAGATGTCAAACTGATCAATCAACTAGTTGTCTTCACTAAAGGTCTTAACCAGTTTAGTTGGTTGAATGAAACCAGTCAGCTGTGTTTCTGCATGGTTGGAACAAAAACCTGCAGCCATACGGCCCTTTCATGGATCAGTTTGAGACCCCTACTATAACTCCTTTTTGAACAACTTGAACCAGGTGCTTAGGGGGAACTACTGTTAGACTGTTAATTGCTGCTGCTACACTGCAATTTCCCAGTTTGGGATCAATAAAGTATATCTATCTATCTATCTATCTATATATAAAACGCTTATTGGGATTTATGAACGCAACTGTAAACATCACCCGTTTTGAAAGAGATGATATTGAAACATGAATTATTGTTTAATAATGTAGATGAAATATCTATATTTTTTAGTTAAAAAAAAAAAACATTGTAAATGCCACTTCATTTCATGCTTTAAACAGCTTTTAAGAACACTCAACGTTGGTTTCAAAACAATAGTTATTTTTCTGCTGCTTTTTCTATTTTACCTACATGTTGAAGCAGAGTTTTTTCTGTTATTCTTTTATTTTGAATCAAGGAGACTACAGGGTGCAACGGCTATTTATTGGATATAATGGAAAAAATATTTTAATCAGACTGATTAGTATCTCTGTGTCATCAAATTTGATGTACAAGGACCTTCATGGTCCACTGCTGCTTGATTTCATTGTTATTTCTTGTTTGATAGTTTCTTCTCTTCTACTGTCCAGTGCAGAGTCACTAGATATGACTTAAGCAGTTCTTGTATCCTGGTCAGCAGAGATTTGGGGTCAGCATAGTACCAGAATCCAGGATAACTTTGTGATTTGTTCATAATAATATTACAAACACCCAAGAAACTTTAATTCAACTGCATGATCTTTATTGGTTTTTGCTGATGCTTCCAGTTTTTCACTCAATCTCATCCACATCCACATCAACAGTCTTGCTGCTCTGAACCACTTTTCCATCCACGACCGTCTCCACCACTGTGATGACCTTTGTGACCACTGAGGCAAAGGCAACAATAACATTCATTAGCATATATATATTTCATGACATTTCTCAAAGTTTAAATACTATACTAATGATAAAATAAGACTGAAACATTGCTTACCTTGTTTTGAGCTGGTAATAAAGGGGAAAAGAAAATTGAAATAATTAGTTTTCACTACTTTTATCCTTCTTCATTTTGCTAATTATTTTCCCATCACCTCAACTATTAGTGTTTCTCTCGTCACCAGGTCTCACCTGTCCTCCTCCCCGTCCAGCAACCTCCTGTATTCTGCAATCTCCAGCTCCAGACGTGTCTTCAGGTCCAGCAGAATGTCGTACTCCTGCTTGGTGTTGGTGATGTTGGTGTGGATCTGGGACAGCTGAGCCTCCAAGCTTGTGACCATGCTCTGGAGGCTTGCTAGCTGTGCAGCGTAGCGTGCCTGAGTCTCTGCCAGGGTTCCCTCCAGAGATGCTTTCTGTTGTGGCAGCAGAAAAAGTTAAGTGATTAACTTTTAGAGGTTAATGCATGTGCCTCAAAAGATCAGTTTAAAAGCCTATTTGGATGAGCATGTAACTAGGGTGTAAGAAATCTCCTCATTTGCTTTCAAGTTAGATTATAATCACATGTTGGTAGCTAGATTTTTATTCAAATAAACTTTAGCCTAATTTTAATGAAAAAAGCTAAATCTCATGTAAGGGTGTTTCTGTCCTCTATTTTTGAGCAGTTATTACAGGTGTGAGAACCAACATGTTCTGAAGAAGACAGACAGTTCACCAAGGTAGTTCAACAAGATGCCTAAATTATTCAATTATAAATAAATAAAATTTGGTGAACCTATTTTGTTAAATCCTTTTTACCTTTTAGTAAAAGGTGAGCTTTTCACGTGTCATAATCTGAAGATGTTTTTGCTGCACTTCACAATGAAACACACCCCAATGAAAACCTCTAGCCTTGCTTAGCATGATAAATTTTCTCTTTATATATAGTAATTTCCTCAAACTGACAGTTCGTCTCAAATGTCTGCGGTACTATTACTACATGCAGTCCTCAAAATACAGTATCACATCACAGCTTTTGTTGCAGTAGATATGCATATCTTAACAATGCATACCATGCTCAAATGGGACTGCAGTTCAATTTCAAGCCTCTGGAGGGTGCTCTTCAGCTCTTTGGTCTCTGAGCGGTATGTTACCAGACTCTCTGAATGTGTGACCACCTCCTGCTCCACTTCTGCAATCTGAGTGGAAACACATAGATTACTACTCCAGTTAACTCTTTAAAAGTCATTTGAATAACAAGAGCTGGAAATTCACTTCTCACCTTTTTCTGATACCATGAATCAAGGTCCTTACGGTTCTTGGCGATCGCACTCTCATAGTGTTCCCTGATCTCTGTCATGACTTGGTTCAGGTCTGTGGAGGGAGAAGCATCCACGGCGACATTAACCTGGCCACCCATCTGACTCCTCAGCAGAACCATTTCCTTCAGGGAGTAGGAGTAACATGTCAATCCATCGGAGCAATTAGTCAGCTGTTTATGTCATTATAAATGAAGGGGAATGTTGGAGTGTTGTATGACATGTGTTTTTTTGATTCTTTGATCTGAGTGAGTGATGTAATTGTGGGGGTGTTGCACAAATAGAAGCAATGAGCTAATGGAGGGAGAGAAGAATAGGTGGAAGTGTGCAGAGAGAAGAGGGTCAGCGCTGGAAGAAGCAGAAGGCAGCAAAGATGTGGATAAAAACATTAACCCTAACACAGTATTTCCTCAGTTTGATCGGGGGTGAGGCAGAGGTCGCTTGTGTGGAGGCTAACTGCTCAGGCAACAATAGATGACAAATTCAAATCATGACAACTTAATCATGCTGTAAATAGCTGCTGCTGAAAAGATGGATGATAGTGAACTCTTTAATCAATCATAAATGTATATACTTTCAAGGTTCGTATTTGTAGGTGTTGGCCTGTGATGCAGGAACATAATACATCTTGACACATGTATGCCCTCATCAGTAAACCTTCAAGTGGCTCACATGTGTCCCCAACTGTTTTTTAAATATATTCTCTGCACTCTCACCTCTTCGTGGTTCTTCTTCAGCATGATGAGTTCGTCCTTCAGGGATTCACACTGACTCTCCAGATCCATTCTGCTCAGGTTAATGTCATCCAACACCTTCCTCAATCCAGCAATGTCGGCCTCCACAGCCATCCTCATGGACAGCTCATTCTCATACCTGAAAGGATTTCACACGGGAGGACAGATGAACAAGTTAGAGAAGTTTCAGTGCTTCGTTGCAAGCAGAAATTGTCAGTTAGGTATGAGATTTACGGTCTGATGCAGGTGAGAAGTATCACTCAAGTGTCAGGGACATCGAAGTGAAAAGAGCACACTCACTTCACTTTGAAATCTTCAGCAGCCAGCCTTGCGTTGTCAATGTCCAGGACTGTCTTAGCATTGAGCCTTGTGGCAACTCGGATCTTAGAGGGGGAAAAAAAAAAGCAAAGAAAATCAAGGAGAGTCTTGTTGAACTCAAACTTCATAAAATGTGAAATGTTGTTACAGATTCCAATACTTAATATAAATAATAATGATCTAAAATTTTGCTTGCAAACAGCAACAAATAATAGCACAACTTGTATGCACAACTTTATTGTAAGTTTACCATATCTGTAGGCTTTAATGATGATGACTAGAGTTGCACTGTGAGCTTGCAGTGTATAATTATGTAATTATTACTGTGGTACTGAACACTGTCAGCAGGATGTGATGAATGACTCTGGTATGAAAGGTATGAAAGGTTATACAAATTCCAATGGTACTTCCTTAATGGCCTTCTTCCAGATCTTGGTAATGATGTGTGTACTGATTCTTGAAATGTGGTACCGTCACATGTAATACATGTCAACAGATGCCTACTCTTCCTCAAACACGCACAGTGAATGTTAACATCAGACAGGTGAGAAAGAGAAGATAACCCATAACAATGAGATACAGATGAGGCAGTCTCACCTTATCCTGCAGGTCCTCGATGGTGGCAAAGTAGCTGGTGTGGTCATAGGAGACCACAGTTCTACTCTGGTACCAGTCTCTGATCTGCTTTTCCAGGCGTTCATTCTCCTTCTCCAGGTTGCGCACCTTCTCCAGGTAGGAGGCCAGACGGTCGTTCAGGTTCTGCATGGTGGCCTTCTCATTGGCCCCAACATGGAGGTCGAGCCCATCAGAGAGGTTGAAACCTCCTGCTGAGGGTGCGTAGCTCAACTGGGATGAGGAAATGCGGGTGCCGCGTCCTCCTGCTCCGCCGTAGACGCTCATCGTCTTCTGGCTGTAGGATCTGGTGCTGAGAGACATGTTGGAGAGTCTGGATCTGAACCAGGTAGGATTACTGGAGTTAATCTGCAGTTGGAAGCATCACTTTGGTCTCCTTGGTTATATACCCGTCACACATAGCAAAGTGGGAAGGGCTAAGAACGTTAGTTGAAAGGGAAGAATGCAGTTTACCCCCTACTCCATGCAGTCTTTTCATCACTCTGGGTGTGGTGACTGATGGGTAGGGGTTTATTCACCTCTTTGCAGGCTGAACTTGTGAATCCACATTTTCCTGTTAGTCGGTTGATGGTAATCATTGCATTCTTTTCCATGCAGTTGTTTCAGAGACATGTTTAAAGACACAAGCACATAAACATGGTTAAAATAATGTGTTTCTAACAAAACTGTTGTATATGACCTTTTTCAATATTCACAGACCCTAATTACTCATGGCAGTGACAGAAATGGCACCTACCAGTGACAATTTCACCTCTGTGAAACTCGGGCCTAAAGGTTGAGGGCAAGGGAGTTGCAGTTATTTTTGTTCCATGAGCTTCCAGAAAGTATGTTGAAGATCATGTTTATGATTTAACCAATAATGATTTGTTGAGGAATGAATAGTAATGCTACTTAAGCTTTTTTGGTTCAACAGTATCAACATTTCCACCAACCAATGTTACAGTTTATGCTCAGTGCTTATTGAAGTAACTTACATGACCAACAACCTTATATAGCGCCTTTCTTTTGTTTCAAGATTTTTTTTGGCACTAGTGGCCTTTATTGACAGTGAAGATAGACAGGAAGTGGGGTAGGGAGAGAACGGGGAGGACATGCAGCGAAGGGTCACACAGGGCAGCAAAGTCGAACGCGTGACCGCTTCATTGAGGACTGTAGCCTCTGTATATGGGCCGCCGGCCCTAACCACTGCACCACCCATATAGCGCCTTTCTAATTAATTTATTAGATGGATTTATTTATTAGATCTGTCCAGGGTGCCATTCACCTGAAGAGAGCTGGGATAGGCTCCAGCAGATCCCCGTGACCCTGTATTGGACTCAACAGGTATGAATAATGGGTGGATGGATGGATGGATGGATTTATTAGATCAAATTATCCACATAAATACTACTATTATTCCATTAAATCAAATTACATTATGGTTAATGTATATGAAACCTAGGTGGGATTTAGTATCACCAATGAACCTAAGGAACTTGTTTTCGGGGTGGGAGGAGACCGGAAGAGTACCTGAGGAAAACCCATGCAGACACACAGCAACACAGAAAGACCCAGATGAACCAAGATAAAACTGAACCTTGCTGCTGTGAAGTGTCAGTGTTAATCACTGAGCTGCTGTGCTGCCCATCATAAGGCAATGAATTCCTTGTGAAGAACAACAATCTTGATAAATGATAACTGCTAAATATCAACATGTGATTGTTGTTGCTGTGAGCATGTTAGCTTGAAGGTGTTTGCATTTAGTTATGTTCAGCCTAACATTTGAACACACCTGTCAGAGCAGTCAGGGCTTGCTGCATCATATTGTATATGCAGAAAAGACATTTTTTTTTAATGTAGCCTCATACCTTATTATCTGATTATTCTAGGATGTTAATTGATGCAAAAATTTAAAAAAGACATTGTAGTTTTTCTTGACATGATTCAGAACGTTGTTAAAATCCTCCTCATCTTATAGTTAACTAATCATAAACATGCTTCCCTGGTAAAAGAGTACCCTTGTCTCTCTATGAAAGCTCTAACTTGTACACTTTTATTGGTTTATAGTCACTCATCGGGGGCATTGCCTTGTGTCTTTTTCCCAGGTAAATCTCTGAACAGCATAGTTGAGATGACAGACTGTCTTCCTCGCCTGTCATTTCACAACTTCTTCATTTACTACTTATACTGATAAGGAGGGTGAGGCCTGTCTGAGTCATAACTGATTGCTCTAAAAACATCTGAGGAATGCCTGTCTGCCTGTTCCTCAGCTACCCTCCCTCTACATTCGGAGAAAAACATTTAGGACACAAATTTCTTTCCAGTAACAAAATGATTTATCATGATGTCTGCCTGTGTGAGGGACTTGAGCAATGGTTCAGATTTCAAACTGTGCTGTAGTTTAAAATGTAGGACAGAAGGACACCTTTTAGCTTTTCATTTTCCACATCAAGCAGTTAGATCCACCCTGGCTGAAAGAGGTGTAACTAATCAAATTAGCAATAACTCTATTTAATTTAAGTGGAGCGGACTGATGTTATTAGACACACCTGTGGTTGTTCAGCTGTTACATGTCAAATGTCTGCTGTGAAAAAGATTTGTAGCAGTGGTCTTATATGTTTAGTTAAGGATCAACGTGTGTTTAATTCCTTTTATGTGATTTATATTTTGTCATCCATATCCTCTTCTCTTCAAAACCTTGCAGCCCTCCAATGTTGCAGTAACCTGATCGCCTGATGGGTTTGTTTGCGCAGCTTTCTTAATTTTACTTAATCCTTTTTAATATCTTCTCATCTCATTAAAAAAAAAAAAAGTTTCCTTCTTTTAAGCTTTACTAAAGTAAGAATGTTTGATGCCTAATGCCCATGATCACACACCCATACCCCCAGGCATTTCCATAGATTCTCTTTCTGATAGGTGTTGACAGCACATGTGCATATGGGTGTACTGACACACCTTGCACAATCAATTCAAATTCAAAAATGCTTAATTGATCCCTGGAGAGAAATTAAAAAAGGCATCCACTGCATGGTAACTGCAGCTGAAGGAAGAATGAGTTTTCACAAATCCGAAGTTGTAGATAAATCTTGGATTATAGTGGTAATTTATTGTACCAAATCAAAGAAAGATAAAACTTTCTTTGATTCTATATGCTTATATAATGAACAGCTTCAAGCTGATCACATATAATTAACTTCTGGTTGATGTTTTTAAAAAACACAACAGCATAATAGGTGATCTTAATGATTTTAGGTTAAAAAAAAAACAATCATCCAGAGTTCAGAGGAGGGAGGAAAGAAAACTTTGACCAATCCCAGCTGAGGTATTGACTCACTCCCTTCCATTAGTTCCCAACACCCTCTATTTATTACAGCTTAAAGCCATCTGTAGGCACACAGACCAAGATAGACACAAATAATCTACTAGCAAGAACAAGAACAAAAATGGTTCTCTCCATAAATTGCCTCTTGCATTTAACCATTAAAACGTTGCATATGTTTGCTGTCGTCATCTGTTAGCAGCAGAATCCATGCATGCGCAGCTGCATGCATTTAAAAGCATCAATATGCATTTGAAAGTCACGGGATCAGGAAGAACAGGATTGCCTGACTTGAAGTAGACCACTTAGCTGTACTAAATGTCCTGCAGCCTGCAAGAAAATGTTTGAGGACTCTGCTCTGGTAAATCTCTTGGTCAAAAATAAAAGACTGATTTTTAAAACATTGAGCTTTACAATGAGACTGTGAAGACAGGAACATCTGCAGCTTGTGCCTCATGAGGAAGTCAGCTGTGGATTTCCAAGTGTGTTAAGATCATTTTGCTGTTGTGTCAGTGTGCTGTTACGTAACTGGAATCATTCTTTCCCCTCCCCTGGAAATGTTCTTTCTGCTTCACGTGTTCTTTTGTTTGCTCCTCACTGCCATTAGTTCACAAGACTTTCCTTTTTTTTTCTTTTAATCCAAAATGCATTTCAGTTGAATTAAGTTCAGTTTGTTTGTGTAGCACCAATTCACAACAAAATCATTTCAAGGCACTTTACACAAAAGGCATTCTAAGTTTACAAAGATATAACCCAGTTCAGTCCAAACTGTATTCTAATTCAGTCCAATTCACTGTAAATCATGCATGATCCAATTCATCGCAGTCCATTCCAATTTGCAATCCAATTTGTGATCCAATTCATACTTCCATTCATTCTAATTTATAACCCAATTTATTTCAAATTGAGTTCAATATTCAAAATGTAATTCTACTTCGTAACAAATAGCTTAGCCAAGGAACACAGCAGATTGCTCCACATCTTGACTTTAGTTGCAGTCCCCCAGCCGGAGCAAGCATGAGGCAATAGTGGAGAGGAAATAAACCAGAGCTAAAAAAAAAAACCACCTCCAGCAGAACCAGACTCAGGGAGGGCGGCCGGTTGGGGATCTGAGATGACAAGGTTTTCCATCTTCCAAGTATTGTTTTCTTCCAATGTCTTTTGAAATCAAAGAGTGGCTGTAATCTTTCCAAGCCTGCTACAAACAGTCCTTTCTTGAGGTTTTGCTGGGCTCATACACACCTGCACCGCTCCCTTTAACTGCCACTTTAGTTACATAAAAACTGAGGTCTGTCTTAAAAGCACTCTGCAAAAATTCTCCCAGCCTTCTCTGGATTTGTTGAAATTAGTTATTTAAATGTTAGTGGTGCTTTTCCTACAAATAACGGGTCAGCTTGTTCAAAAACCTTTGAAACTTGAACCATTTGGACTTTCCGTACAATAACTCTAAAAACAAACAACTAACTGTATAAGTCTCTTAGAGATGCCGAAACTTTTGCATCCTGCTTCACGTGTGCTAAAACCCAGACAAGATTCTTTATTATTATTCTGATATGTTTTTGATAAAAAATAATTTATTTTGGTCACAGACTCTGTCAGATTGATTGCACAATAAATGAGACAATATGACAGATATCCCTCTGTCTAGACAGAAAAGTGCGTAACACCAGCGGCCTGTTTTTTTTTTTTTTTTTTTTTTTTTTTACAACTCTTACTGGTTGCTGTGTTGTGCTGAGGTGATTCACCTGCAGGGATTTACAAGGCTGAGCTACATTGTGAGCAGTTTTTTACAGTCATCATTTTTACTTGTCGCTAGGTGGCGCACTTAAACCGTAGATGTCAACTGCAGCCACTACTGAAAGGGTGCGGCCATGAGTCCTCAGCCTCTAACAAACTTATTGCAAACCCTCTCTAAAATTTATTTTTTCTGGTCTTTTTTTCCTGCGGGTTTTAAGATATATTTTTAACACGTGAAGGACTTTAATAAACACGATTTCTGAAGCATTTTAAAAGCTAAAAGATCTGTCCTCTTGACTTCCAGCCTGGCATAAAGACCTTACAAGATAAACCAGGCTCTTGCCTAATATATCTTTATCAACTGAATTACTGGAATAGACCTAGGTAAGTTAGCGGTCTTTCATTTACATGCGCTAAGGTGGATGAGTGGATGTAACTGAGTCAATATGTACATCCTGTAATCCACTGAGGGTAAATATTTAACTTTATCTGCAGAAACACTTCATGCAGTGTTGGAGCACACAAACAGCCATACAAAGAGGATCATACTCTTGCACAAACCCACAATCCCAACTCTCAGAGCATTTTAGTGTATATTTTGAGTCAACTGTGTTTGTGTGAGTTGTTGCTCTCTGGTCGGTCACTGCACAGTCCAGAGTGAATAGTTGAGAAGGATGTGATAATGTCTGTGAGGGGTGTGGCACCATGCTGCTCTGAACAGCCTCACATCTGTGACTCAGAGTTTCTCTGCACAGAGCTGAACTTGCTGCTGTTTGTGCACTCTTATATCTGTCTGCTTATTAAACTTTTCACAACGGTTGGATATGGCATTCTCACCTTAACGTTGTATAATTGTAGAACTGATTGACAGAACACTCAAAGAGGAAAACATTTTACAGGCTCAGAGATATATACAGGGTGGGTGACAAAGGTCAGTCCTTGTTAGCTGCTGTATCAGTTTTTATAGAGTACTCCAAGGCTACTGCACAAATGCAATGCAGTTTGTTTCCACTAAAACAAATTCAGAAAAATATTTAAATGGGTTTTTTTTTTTTTAAAGGCTAACATCAGCATGGCATGATGAAGCTGAGGTTATTGTTGTTTCCCATGTTATGTTAGTCTCTTACTATTCTGACTCTTCCTTATCAAACTAATCAGGTGGTACAGGAAAAGGTCATTGAAATTTTATCAGTTCTGTTACTTATATTTATAAATACAAAACATATTTTTACTGGATGATTTCCAGACTTGCTTTTGGCACATGCAGCCTCTTGCAAAATCTACAGTTTTGTTCACTGCAAATTAAGTTAAATTGCAGCATCACATGATACACATGACAAAGGTCAGAGTGTGAAAATCAGTGTAAATGCTGTCAAAGACTTCCTGCATTATCTACACAGGTTGCACCATCTCCTCCACTGAAAGGTCTCTTGCTAATGAAAATGGGAAAAAACATCTTAATATGAGTTTGAAGCTGGAGAGATTCACTGTAATCACACTTCAACTGGAAATGGTTGAACTGATGTGTTAAATAAAACCCATGAGAGGAAAGTGGTGAGTCAGGTTTTCTGGAGAGAAAGCTATTCAGTAATACATAAACATTTCAAAAGATATGTTATATTCTGCATAGGATGTTGTTCCTGGTATCTGCTGGAGCCACCAATCCAGCTTGGAGGTTGTATCAACACCTCACATTTTTTCCAGCTCTTCCTTCAGTTCTTGGTATTTCTTTATTTTCTCTCTTTTCTTCTTCCTGACATTCCCGTTGCTTGGGATGGCCACATCCACCTCCACTACTGTCCTCTGATGTTTATCTACCGCCACTATGTCAGGCTGATTAGCCATCAACAGCTTATCAGTTTGGATCTGGTCTCACAGGATCTTGACCTGCTTGTTCTCAATCACCTTTGGAGGTGTCCCCCATCTTGACCCTGGGACCTCCAGTCCAGTTGGTGCAGATGTTCCTGTGTGTTATACCAGCTACCTGGTTGTGGCGCTCCATGTATGCTTCACCTATCAGAATCCTACACACTGCTGGGATGTGCTGTACTGTTTCAGGGGTGTCTTTGTACAGCCTGCATCTGGGGTCTAGTCTGGTGTGGTGGACCCCGGCCTCTGTAGAGCTTGTGTTTAGGGCCTGCAGCCATGATCAGTGCTTCTGTGCTGTCCAGCTTTTTTCCAGCCATTGGTATGCTTTTCCAATGTCAGCCACTTTTTTAATTTTTCAGTAGTACATGCCACGATAATCCCTCCAGTTCTTCCTCCATGCTGGGTTTCAGTTGCCTGAGGTATTCACTTAGCAGGTCATCAAAAGGCCTGCTGTTTCCTCCTGGATAGAATCTCTAACGCTCAGTAGTCCTCAGCTTCCCTCCTTCCAACCTCAGGACATCAGGTGGACTTAGGGTGAAACCCTCGATGCATAGTAGGGCGTTTCCTTGACTTGACATCAGTGGCTTGCATCTCTTCCAATGACCAGGATATTACTGGATATTACCACTTCAGCCCAACATTCATCATATCTAGGCTGCACAGCTGCAATGCCATTTTAGCTGGGTGTCCAAATAATAACCTGAAAATCACTGAGTTGATCTACATTGTTTATTTCAAAGTACTGATACTACAGTTTTTTTGTCCAGTTTTAGCATCTTCACTTTGGTCCCTAAAACATTTTCAACAGGAACATATAGAAGCTCCTTGCTTATTTGTAAGTTTTTGTTGTTGTTTAATAACCTCACAAGAACTTTTCAGTCTCAGAAATGAGACCTTTTTTTTTGAGGAAAGACTCTGATAGAGCCTGATGAAGGTCACAGGCTGAAATGTTTTGCTCAAATATTATTATTGTTCTTTATACTACGAGTGCTGCTGGAGTCTCAACAACCTTTTAAAACTTTTCTCCTCTCCATGTATCTTGGAAGCACAGTTGGTGGTAGGTAAAATTGTACCAAAAACTTTACACTCCTTGTTGTTCCTTAAAAAAAGAAGAAGAAAGAAAGAATGAGATAGAATACGTTCATTTAACTCACTGATTGTTTTGTGTAACACTTGTATACTAACATTAAAATGCTCTCCTTTAGGCACTTTTGTTTTCATTTTCAGTTTTTTTGTTCTTTTTGTCATTTCTTAATCTTTACAGATTATTATTTTATGTTAAATTTTTAATCTTTCAACAGTTTGCTTTATTTCCATACTTGTATCTCCTAAAGTTGGGCTTTTATTTCCAGGAGTTATTAAACATGAACAAAATGTTCACTCATCATGGCTGTATATTACAAAAATGACTTCAATGTAATCGTAAGAAGATAAAAGCAAAACTCTTTCTTTAAAACAATGAAACCCACATTTGCGTGTTGTTAGAGTGCCAGGCCTGTGTCGGAAGAGGTACAAACTTAAAAGTACTAAAAACAAATGTGCTACTTTGATATGCCATGATTTATTAACCTGATATGAAGGAAGTGACCGGGTTATCAAAAACATGGGAGCACGAGCCAACTCTGGTTCCCGCTGCTCAACCAAACAGGGCTGTGCCGACTCTCAGGAGAAAGAATCCAGACCATCAAGTACTTAAGACAATAGACGAGATTCACGCATGAGTGGTGACGCATGCCCTACTAGTTGCTATGTTGCAAACAAAATAGTGGGTTATTGCTTTGTGCCTATGGTTACTACTAAACTCTCTGTATTGCCTCAGCCTTTGATTGGAATAGAATACAACCAAGGTTAATTTTTAAAAAATGAATGAATGCATTATTTGAGGAAGTATGGTATCGATTCTGTGGCAACAAATTTGGTGGAACAGTAGTTTGTAATTTTTAGAGCAAGCTCAATGGCATCCCAGTTGTTACGAAGTTCCAGCTTCTCTACAGTTTAAAGTTTTCAAATTTCATTCTGGTGGTAAAAGGAGGTTAACTAGATCAGCAGTCTTCAAGTGCCTTTTATCAGCTGAGCCAAAGGTTGCTCAGTAAGAACTCACAGCTCAATCTGACTCAATTTTAGGATGTTTCACCTGAAAGCAGAAAAAAAGAGGAAGAAAAGGTTAAAAGGGCTTTACAATTAATTAAAGAAAGAAAGTTGTGGAATATATCTACATCAGTGCATTATCTTCATCTGTTCTTCCTTCTATTTGTTTTTGCAGTGAATATAAGCCGTCCCTGTTTTCTTTATTAAAGAGAACAGGAAATTCAGAGCTGAGCAGAATAAATGGAGGTATGAACCCTCACATACAACAGCCGCCCTGCAAAAAAACAAATCATTAATTACACTTTTTTTGCTTTTTTAATTTTTTTTTTTTTTACAGATTTATTATCACAAAGGTTTTAATCTAATTTTCTCAAAGCTGTTTGTCAGTTCCAGCTACAGTTCTATTTACTATAATTAAAATAAAATTACAGCATCAACTGAAATAGTCACAATGTGAAAATCAGTTCAAACGCTGTAAAAGACTACAGATTGCACCGTTTCTTGTTGCTGTAGACTCATAATCAGGGAATCCTCAAGCAGAAGAGTTAAATGCAGTAATATTTCAACCAAGTCACATACTTTACAGACCTATTAAGATAAAAAAAAAAAATAGAAAAGAAAAGCTTTCAAAGGTTTATAGGATTTATAAAGGCATGGCTATTGAAAAATATATGTTTATTTAAAGGTTTGCTGTCATTGGATGCTTTTGATCTCCACTGTGTTTTAAGTAAACGTTCAATACAGACTTTGTCTCAATCCTGCTGAGCTACACAACAAAAGGTTTTATAATCTATGTCTGGAGCTGTCAGGAACAGACACAGTCATTACAAGTCTCATTCACTCACAACAGTCATTACAGCTGAACTGACAATGATTGCATTGATATGTGAAATAAAATAGATGTGAGGAAAGTGATGAGTGAGTTATTTTCGTGAAGATTTTAGTCAGACGTGAGTCATAAGGTTGGTTTTAATGAAAACGCTCGTGTACACTGACCGAAGCAAGAATGAACTCATCCACGTTGCTCATGTCGGTGATCTGCCTTCATCCTGTCTTCTCGAAGCATTTGCCTGAACCTGCCTGTATTTGTTCCAACTGTGGACGTCTCTGTTTCAGGCCCAACAAAGACAGAGTCTCAGTTTAAAAAGAAGGGTTTATATTATTAGGAATGTGGAGGAACGTGTTTACACAGAATGTTGTGGATCCAGGATAAGAAAATCTTTTCTGCTGGACTGTTGGACTCCACCAGAGTCGTTTCAACTGCACACTCTGCCCACACAGCACCTCCTTTTTTTCTTTTACCGCTGAGCTGATAGTGGGAGCTTTTTCATGTTCTCACCAAGGGTTTTGGAGGAGTTATTGTTTTCTTGTTGTGAGGACTGATCAGCCAACCAGGATTATACATGTCATGGGTTGTTAAAGGCTACACAAATAAACCACAAATCATGACTTTCATGCTGAACACTGAGGTCTTTAACTTTAGATGGTTTTAAATCAGGGGTCTCAAACTGATCCGTGAAAGGGCTGCGTGGCTGCAGGTTCTTCGTTCCAACCATGCAGAAACACAGCTGACTTGTTTTAGTCAAACTAGTTGTCTTCACTGAAGGTCTGAACCAGTTCAGTTGGAAACAAATCAGCTGTGTTTCTGCATGGTTGGAAACAAAAACCTGCAGCCACGCAGCCGCTTTCACGGATCAGTTTGAGACCCCTGTTTTAAATGGTTACAGAATCAAATGAGTAGTTCTTAAATGTTGGGTTATTTAGGCTACTTAAAGTATTAGTTTAATGTGACAAGACATGTTCAATCCTGGTCAGAATCATGAGAACTGAGAGCATCACAAAGGCTAAAAGCACTAAGAAGGACACTGCTACAAAAAGAAAGGTAGAAAAAGAAATTGATGTTTTTTTAAAAAAAAACTCATAGAAAACACTGAATTTGTTAACAGTAAAAAATTAAAATTAACAATGAAGCCCATAATAAAAGCTAGAGTATAACAGCAGGTGTAACATAGTAGAAGCTCTGTCATATTATCACAACATTATAGAGTCAATGTCAGAAAACCTGGTTTAGGATGAAGGTCTTTCAACAGCAAAACTGGAAGCACACATGAAAGGAAAGACTAATTAGACTTTTTAAAACTGGCCAGACTGAAATCCCACTGAAAATGTTAAATTCACATGAATATTCTTTTAACAGGACACAACCAAGTCATGGTCAACATATAAATAATGTAGAGGGTAATATGGGGACTAATGATGACATGGTTGTTCACCAATACCCTTGTATTTCACTATATGGTACACTTTAATGCCAAAAGTATTTGCTCAACCATCCAAAGTTATGGGAATCAGGTGTCCCAATCACTTCCATGGCCACAGGTGTATAAAATTAAGCACCTAGGCGTCCAGACTGTTTCTACAAACATTTGTGAAAGAATGGGTCGCTCTCAGGAGCTCAGTGAATTCCAGCGTGGAACTGTGATAGGATGACACCTGTGCAACAAATCCTAGTCATGACATTTTCTCACTATTGAATATCCCACAGTCAACTGTCAGCTGTATTATAAGGAAATGGAAGTGTTTAGGAACGACAGCAACTCAGCCATGAAGTGGTAGGACACGTAAACAGATGGAGCGGGGTCAGTGTATGTTGAAGCGCATAGTGTGCAAAGAGGTCACCAACGTTCTGCAGAGTCAATCACTACAGACCTCCAAACTTCATGTGGCCTTCAGATTAGACATTTTGGACAGTTCCATGCTTCCAACTTTGTGGGAACAGTTTGGAGCTGGCTCCTTCCTCTTCCAACGTGACTGTGCACCAGTGCACAAAGCAAGGTCCATAAAGACATGGATGGCAGAGTCTGGTGTGGATGAACTTAACGGGCCTTCACAGAGTCCTGACCTCAACCTGATAAAACACCTTTGGGATGAATTAGAGCAGAGACTGAGAACCAGACCTTCTGGTCCAACATCAGTGTTTGACCTCACAAATGCACTTCTGGGAGAATGGTCAGAAATCTCCATAAACACACTCCTAAACCTTGTAGACAGCCTTCCCAGAAGAGTTGAAGCTGTTCTAGCTGCAAACGGTGGACCCACATCATATTGTTTAGGAATGAGATGAACTAAAGCTTATATATGAGTCAAGGCAGGTGAGTAAATACTTTTGGCAATATAGCGTGTTATGTGTAAACTAATTAATCCAGGTGTGTCTGCCCTCACAGCAATGGTCAGACACACCTAGATTCATCAGTTTGTCCATTAATGGCACACAGGAAACAAAAGAGCTCGCTGAAGTTCAGGAAGTAGTGTAGCTGTGATTTTAGCTTTTCTGTACACCAAAAAGGCAAGAGATACTGCTCATGGTGGGCCCCGGAAAATTTCCCTTATTTTCAAATCCAAAACTTGACAGGTATGGTGTGTACTGAAAAGAAGTGCATGAAAGAAAATTATCATCAATTCAGTATGAAGAATTTGCCAGATGACTGACTAAGCTTGCTGCAGAAATGACTACTTGCTTCACAATGATATAAAAACATAATTATTTGAAAAGGGGAGGGGTCATGCTTGGTGGGGTGACTTATCAAGTTTAAAATTTAAGCTGTGCAAGTCCACACTGAATGGATCTGTTCTTGTGAACTTTGCTCCTTGACTACCTGCTTATTTGGAGGTCAGTCTTCATTGACATCACAATGAAAGATATTTGAATAATACCTTGTGACGAATAAAACACCATGACAGACATCAAATTTCACATTGTTATCACAAGTTAGGACTTTTGGACCCAATTTGTCAACACATTGCAGAAATACCCCACCCCTCCCAAGTATCTGGGAGTTTTAAGTGAATTAGGTAATACCTGTGGGTATAGAATCACAAAACATTGCTTACATGACAACAGTGACTCACTTCTCCCTCATACTCAGAGGTGGCCCTCAAGTCGCTGCCTCACCTCCTCCCCAACTGACACCAGATGTTTCTCTACAAGAGCACAGAAACTCTGGCCAGAGCCCAGCGCTGAGATATAGATGATGCACGCAGACACACACCCATACACACAAAGAAATGCACAATCTCCCACGCTTTCTTATCCCTCATACAGCTCATAATAAAGCCAAAACCAACAGAGCACAGCGCACATATAAGTACACAGACATAGGACTCAGGACTGAATGTTATACGCTGAACAATAGTGTTGAAGTTTTCCCTTGACAGAAAATATAGAGGACAATATTTGTTTGGGGTTCAAGGCAACAAAACTTTAATACAGCCCACAAGTGTAATCATTTCCTGCTCATTTCATCAAGTACACTGTAGTATCATCTAAAAAAAATAAACCTGTGATAAAACAAGGTTGATAATGCATGCGCTACACTAACTTACCTCTCTTTTTCCTCTAAAAGAAGAGCCAAGAAAAACTCTTGCTCAAAGTATTAGAATACTAACATTAATTTATTATACTCCAAATGTTTTTAAGGGTTTATCAGAACATTATATCCAGAAAAAAAATGCCAACATTAAATGTTGCATTTAGTTTAACTGAGATGCCAGTGGGTTGTACCATCATGAGTAATTTCTAATTCTAATCTTTCTATTATTTGCAAAGTGGTTGGTGTGAATGTTGACTAACGGTGGGACACTAAGACAATAAATCTACGCCTTTTCTATTTTCACTGAGATGCCAAATGACTGGTGGGATCAAGACAATACTGGCAGGTATTTATGAGCACACACACACACACTCCAGTCATGCATGGAGAGAGATGCAAATACAGGCACAAATACTCTTGGATGTTTAGACCAGAAGAATCCTCTCGCACACATTCCCCAACAGTTTCCTCACAGGAGTGGAAAGAAACCAAACCCTGGTGTTTAAAAGAAAAACGTGGTGGTTGTGCCAAGCCCATGGCTTAGCTGCAGAGGAAACACCCCTCCTTCCTTCTCCACTGCCCTCCTCCTGGCTGGGCCCGCCCAAAATCCAGCACTATATTAACAGCCTCCCTCCCTCTATCAAACTCTACAGAGCAGCCTCAGTCCACAGCTGTGTAACGGTCCTCTCTTCTCGACTTCTCTCTTGACCTGCAGATAGTCAGCCATCATGTATTACAGCCAAAGCATTGCCAGTAATCCTGGACTCATCACCAGATCGAGCCGCAGCTACACATCAAGTGCTATTCCCCACAAGGCTCACAGTGTGTCCGGACTCAGCCTTAGGGGGGCTCCCCGAATCGCATCTTCCACCACTCGCATCGTCTCCTCCGGCTATGGAGGCGGCATGGGGATGGGCGGGGGATTCGACCTGTCCAATGCCCTGGATCAGAGCTCCATCCACCTGAATGAGAAGGCTACCATGCAGAACCTGAATGATCGTCTGGCTTCCTACCTGGAGAAGGTCCGCTCACTGGAGGCGGCCAATGCCAAGTTGGAGCTGCAGATCAGAGAATACTACGAGCAGAAGGGCCCAACAGCAGAGAGGGACTACAGCAACTACTGGGCCATCATCAATGACCTGAAGGACAAGGTATAGTTTGTTTCAGCCTCTACAGCTCACATAGCAGACAAGGTAAATATTTGCATTGCTGTAAATTATTGTTAGGGGGGTGCTTTAAAAAGGCTAGTGACACATGGTCATAATGAGTAGCTGTAGAATATGGTATGTTTGTCATACGCACATGATAATATGATTTAGCAATGTCTGACCAAATCAACCTGTGGAGCTCAAAAGGCTGATGCAGCAAAGAGGTATTTTAGCTTGTGATACTGGAAAAGCTTGGTCTCTGTGTATAACTGCAAATGCGGAGAAAGAACTGTGTAACTTTCACTGTTACTGTTCCCCTTCAGATCAACGGCGCCACCATCGAAAACGCCAACATCCTGCTCCAGATTGACAACTCCAAACTAGCTGCTGATGACTTCAAAACCAAGTAAGCACAAATCATCAAATGGCTGTTAAACCCTTTTCCCCTTGAGGTAAAACAAGTAGACTTTGAAGGATAGTTGTCTCATGTCTGTATTCTCTGCTGTCTGAATGACTTAGATTCGAGCATGAGCTGATGATGCGCCAGTCAGTTGAGGCTGACATCGCCAACCTCCGCCGCCTGCTGGACCAGACCACCCTGACAAAGGCTGACCTGGAGATGCAGATTGAAGGCTTGCAGGATGAGCTGGCATACCTCAAGAAGAATCATGCAGAGGTGACTAAGATCTTCTAAAATGTGCATTTGTGTCGGTTCTGTAAACAGATCTTGATATTTACTTTTTTTCTCGTATGAATGATTCAGGAGCTGGCAGCACTGCGCTCACAGCTCACTGGCACGGTCAACGTGGAGGTGGATGCCGCACCTCAGCAAGACTTGAACAAAGTCCTGGAGGAAATCCGTGCCCAGTATGAATCCATCAATGAAAAGCATCGTCGTGACCAAGAGTCCTGGTTCAATGAGAAGGTGAAGAGACTTTCCTGTAAACAAAGGAATCTCATCTCATCCCACATGTTGCAAATGACTGGGTTCACTCCCTCAGCTGTCAACCCTGTGATTAAACTGTTAAACAAAGTGTGTAATCACCTACATTTCTGACTCTGTCTTTTTTTTTTGATCTAGTCTGCAGTTCTGTCAAAGGAAGTGGCCATCAGCACAGAATCAATCCAGACATCCAAGACAGAGATCAGTGACCTACGGCGCACACTCCAGGGTCTGGAAATTGAGCTGCAGTCTCAGCTCAGCATGGTAAGGAAAGAAAAAAACATCTGCTCGCTTCAGTCAGATCTTGCCTTATATGAGCAAAGTTCCCAGATCTGAGTCTTGTCAGGAGAAAATGAATAAACAGAAAAGAGAGTGAAGGTATCAAAGAGAATAAGCGGGGGAGGCTTTTTTTGAGAGAATGGAGGGAGGGTGAATGATGGGAGCGGTGGAAAAGGGAGAGGCTCCTGCTCAGGAAAACATTTCACAGACATCTGTTCAAATTCTGGAAGTCATAAAAGAGCTTGAAGAAAGTTGAAGGAATGCTAAACTGGATGGCCAAAAGTTACAGCACCATAGTTTATCTGTGGCCAGCTGGAGTTAATCATTCGGTACTCCCTCCCACATGTCCATGTCGCTGCGGCTGTGTTACAGAGGAGGAGAGGTAAAAAGAAACATACTGGTGCATTCAAATCATATTCAAACCCAGCTGCTCTTTATTCGCTCATAAAATAATGGAAGACACAACGCACACACAGTGGCTTTGTGTCTGAATTACTGCATCCAGGGTGTGGATGGTAAGCACATCCTTTAACAGTCAGACCTGTTAAAAAGAATTTAATACAGTAAATATCACACTGTTTGTGTTTCACAGCTACACATTTCCTGAATTCAGTTTCTCTTTCCCGTCATCCTCTAACAGAAAGGGGCTCTCGAAAACACGTTGGCAGAGACAGAGGCTCGTTACAGCGCCATGCTCGCGGGCTTCCAGAACACAATCAACATGCTTGAAGCAGAGCTAGCCAACGTGCGCGCCAGCATTGAGCAGCAGGGCCAGGACTACAAGATGCTGCTGGACATCAAGACGAGGCTGGAGCAGGAGATCGCCACCTACAGAAGCCTGCTAGATACAGAGGAGTCCAGGTAGAAAAAAGGAGCAAAAATGCAAGCATTTAGGATAAAAGCAATGTGCCCTATCCTCGCTCACTGTTTTTCTCTACTTTTCTTTGTCCTCTCCTTCATTTTAGACCAATTGGTACAGGTAAGAGTTTTCTGTTTTAATGTGAATTTTGTGATATTATGTAATAAAAGCTTAAAGCAATGCTTTCACATTTTTTCCCCTGTCTTTTTCATAGTTGGCACGAAGACCACAGTCACAACCACCACTGTGCGCAGTTCCAGCTAGGAGGTCTGACTGGCAGGACAAGCTGTTCTCAGACACACACATTCACACAAACACACATTCTCACACATACTCCATCTAATAAAAAAAAAATGTTACATGAGATAAGGGGAACTTTATTGAAAAATGTGTAATATGAAACCTGTGATAAAGTTAATGATCCAACTTTTGTAAAACAGACAAATACCTGATGTAGAGTACTTTTTATATGTGTGTGTGGTGTGTGTGTGACCTGTCTGAAAAAATAAATCTGCTGGTTAAGATAAGAGTTGTGTTGTTTTGTGACTTCACTGGTCTCTCACAAGAATCAGATCTTTTTCCATTACATCACTTTGTTTTCTCAGTCTCCCCGGTAACTGTGTTACAGTTTTGGGAGGTGGGATATGGGGCTGAGGAAATCTATCTTACACAACAGGCCTTCTGTCAGGAAAGGGTGAACAATGGTTAAGAGGTCCAGTGTGGAAAACTTTAGGACTTAGAGGAAAGGCAGTTCAAAGAGCTGCAATGAACAACACAAGAAAACTGGTAAAAAAAAAAAAAAAAGCATGTTAACTGAGCAATAAAGCAAACAACCCCAGGTTTTGTCCAAAGAGGTTTTTTCAAACAAGACACACCCAAATGGTTGACTAATCTTTGCCCTGGACAGCAGTGTTACTCCTGTCACCTAGAAACGAGAATACACATGGCTCAGGACAGAAAAGCTGAGTGGGAATGCAAACAGTGACTAACTGAACAAAGAGAGTCATTATGGAAATGGATGCTATCAGTAATGGGCTCTGTCACTTTTATGATCTCACTTTAATGCTAAAAGATCACAGAGTTGATATAATAGTGCCATTCAGGGTGGGGCTCCAGGGCAGCCAGTAACTTCGTGTTTATGTTATGTGAAAGAGATGATTTTGTTCATGTTTGGGTGCATTTGTGAGTGCCCAATGATAAGTTCATAATTCTCAAATCAGTGTATTGCTGGTTAGTGAGAACAGACCGACCATTTTTGGGGAGCTCCGCTCACCCATGCTTTAAACCATTTTGCTGTGCTTCCTTTCCACATTGTTATAATGATAGCTGAATGCAAAGCATTTATAGGTGTGTGCAATTTGATAAGAAAATCCAAAAACTGAGCTAAAAAGAAGATGCTACACATCCAACTGCCAGTGTGTAACCCAGAATGTGACAAAATAAAACTTTTTCAAGTGGTGCATTTGAATGCTCTAATTTTTTATTTTTTATTTTTTGTGAATTCCCATTATTAAATTGTACCATGCTCCTACCATGTACACTTCCAGGAATCATGGTGTGGACTCATAGTTGGGGGTAAACTCATTACCTCTCTTGAATCCAGCCGCCCAGGCAGTGCTTCCTGGCGCTCCGCTAAGAAACATTTTTATAAATGTTTATAAATGTCTATAGGACTTGAGGTTGTGTTGAGGACGGTGTAAACCGGTGAGACAATTGAGCCACAGTGCTTTCCACGTTCTGTGGGTCTACTGGCTTTGGGCTTTAAAAGTGATAGCTGATAGCTTGAAACAGTGTTGCCAGATGTACAAAAATTATCATATTTGTATGATAATTTTGATCTTGTTGTATGATCAATGTCATTGTGGGGCTAGTTACAAAAACTGACTCTGGATCTGTAGTAAATGGTCAAACAATATATCTAGTAAACTCATGATAGATTTTTCTTTTTTAATTCATAAAACTGCCTTATAGGCTATGCTATGATAGGGTGCTTTCAGACCTGTGGCCCGTTTGTTTTGTTCCGATTCAGGGGCTAAATCGATACAGTTGTTTCGTTTGGGGCGTTTGTGTTCACAAGGCAACCGTCTGTAGCGGTTCAAAGCTGTTAACAAATGCCATGTGCGAACCAACTGATCTCTCATTGGTCAGAAATGAACGCGGAAGGAGTTTCCTCTTCCGTACCTCGGGAAAAACAACAACTATGGAGAATCGTCAGCGAGTGTGGCTAGTTTGTTTCTGTGTGTTTCTGTGGTTAATGTACCAGTGTTCTGTAACAGAAAATATCCAGTTCTACCGGGAATCCAGACTGCGCAGGGAAAATAATATCCTAATGCATTTACTCAGAAGAAGACGTGCCACGATAAGGAATCGCCGACGAAGATGGGCTCTGATACATGCACAATCTGCACATCACAACGCGACATTACTCACACGACACTACCGTGTCTCACTCAGCTACTCATTACATCTTGCTGGGTTATGTTAATAAGACTTTGGCAGGATAATCAGTTGAAGCTTGGGCCACCAAAAACTGGTAAGGTTAAAAAAAAAAAGTCTGTAGTCGAGACAGCAACGATCAAAAAAGACGAAGAAAATTAGATATTAGCGTGCCATTTCCTTGATGCCAATATTTGACACTAAACTTAAGTCCCAGCTGATAAGGACATATGAATTCAGCTCAGTCAACTCCCTTAAAACAGTGTTGAGAAAACAATGATGAATTAATATGCAGAACTATATGGAGAGAGAAAAAAACCACCCTCTATCTGTTAATATGCTTCAAAACTAGACATGCTCAGTGGTACAGTAGTTTAATAACAAATTCGAGAAGCAGCATATGGTAGTAGTGTACCCATTATTTGCCGTAATGGGACCGACATGATTATTACAGTGACTTTTCTTCTATGAATGACATATTAACTACAAAGTTACCGCCATAACTGGTTGGGGTGGTTGGAGGAATTATTTCAATTTGTAGCTACTTTTGCCGTAACAATGAGCTTTTATGTTGACTGACTGATTAACAGAGAAGTTGTCACCAAAAAAAAAAAAAAGCTGAAAGACAAGAAACAGTGCCAAGCTGTATCTTTTCCTCAGTGTGTGCTAGCCTGGGGCTTACAGGGACTGAGTCATGGGGGAGGAAGAGGAGTTGTTGCATGGTTGATGTCATGAAATACTTGACAGATAAAAGTTCAGTTCAAGTTTGATGGCTGCCATTTCCAGTCTTGGATGTTTCATGTTCTTCTGTAGAGGGGATGTCTCTCTAAAATGTCTAACCCTTTCAGCCGTCAGCCACCATGTATTTCAATAACCGTATATAAGAAATATCTCCAAGAATGCTTGGTGATGCATTGTCAGTGATGTAACCCGGGGTCATTGGGTGTTTTGAATCTCATAACATCAGTCAACCTCGCCCAGGTGACCCTGGGTGAACCAAGAGTTGATCAAGCCCCAGCTTGCATCCCAGCAGCAACCTACAGATCAGCCCTCTTAAACCAAAGTCACTTTGTGGCTTTCTCTGCAGCTTCACTCACAGATTGTGTGGCCCTCCTCTTGGCTGCTCCTGTAATGACCAAACGTGTGAGGACTCTGGAGAATGAGTGTCCTGCAAAGCATCCAGCATCTGTGGGCTCATAGTAAGTCAGGAGTGTCAAACTCCAGTTCTCCAGGGCTCCATGTCTTAGATGCTTCCCTGCTTCAGTGCACCTGATTCAAATTAATGGATTGCCATCAACTTGCCATCCAGGTCTGTCAACAACCTGTGCAGACGAGCGGCACTCGAGGACTAGAGTTTAACACCCCTGTACAAGGTCCTCCAGCCTCCGTTCTTGCAATTCCTTGTACAAGTTCCTTGTACTTCTCGTTCGCTTCTTCAGTATGGTCTTCCCAGGACACTGTAAGTTCCAGCATAATAAGATGTTTTGAAGCCTCAGAGATGATAATTATGTCTGATCTGAGCAATGTTTTGGCAGTGTGCTCTGGGAATTCTTCAGCTGCGTTCCCAGGTCAACATGCAGCTGCCACTCCAAGGCTGTGTGAAAAAGGCTTGTTGTTTTTGAGTGTGTATGGGGCTTCTCTCCAGCTTCTCAAAGGAGATTTTCTTCTTTGAAGGCTGGTGATTTCTTTCCTGATAGCTGAGGCTAAACTCACAGCTACTGCCTTCAGTTCCTGGTCATGGCACCACCAGTAGAGGCCTTCCACCAGAGCCTTTGGGCAACAGCTGAGAAGATGGTCCATGAAGCTTCTTTCAGAGTAAAGGGAGCATGAAGTTGTCTTGCTCTTTCCCCAGACACAGAGAGTGATAGACTGCCTGCAACAGGGACCTGCTGGAAGTCTTCCTGTATGATGTTTGCCCAGGTGATCCTGCACTGGTACCTCACAATCTTGTCCATGCTCTTTGGTGCTGGAGTCTCACTGCTCTGCTCACTTGCCCTACCTTCACACCTGCTCAAACCTCTTCCTGGGGTAGCTGGAGTTTCTCCTTGCTTACCTGGCTCTTTGGAGGTACCCCAGTCCCACTCTCCATGTGACCAGGGTGACCACCAAGCCCTTTTGTCGCAGGTGTGATTCTGCCCCTCCACCACTTTTTCTCTGCCCTCTATGTCTGCCTGTTCTTACCTCAATGCAACTTAATTTGCTGCTGTGAAACTATTCTGCTGGGACTGGGACACTCCAGTGCATGGACAAAAGGCAGGGCAAGTTTATTTGTATAACACATCTCATGTACAAGACAATTGAAGGTGATTTACATAAAACATAAGAAGCATTAAAAAGTACTTTAAAAACAAAATTTTAAAAGAAATAAAATAAATGATACAAAAACAAGAAAAAAAGAAACTCTCAAAGAAAATACAATAAAATGCAAGAAAAAAGTTTTTTTTTTTTAGTTTCAAAGTTAATTATCAGTTGTTTTGATAAAAGGTGGAAAAATAGAAATGTTTTTAACCTTGATTTAAAACTGCTGAGAGTTTCAGCAGACCTGCAGTTTTCTGGGAGTTTGTTCCACATGTGAGGAACAGTCAAGTCGCATCAGAGCATCGGGCCGTACAGTGTGAGTGCATCACTCGTGGGCTGCGAACTTTTGAACTCAGCGATCTAGTCATGCAGTGTGAGAGTCAAACGATTTAAAATATCACACAGTGTATGCCCGGCCTTAGTTGATCTTTTTCAGGAGTGGCTTGATGGCTGTTTTTAGGGTTTGAGGGAAGACACCTGACAGCAGGGAAGTGTTTGATATTAAGGTTAAAATATTTGAGGCCACACATCCTGAAACAGTCTTGAAAAACCCTGTTGGCAGGGTCTCAAGACAGCAAGTGGTGGTTTTCAGATGGCAAATGATCTTATCTAGATTTTTTTGGACTGATAGGAGAAAAGTGTGTCATGCTCTTTATGTCTTTGAGTGGACACAGTAATGACATATGTTCTGCCCTTGGCATGGAAGCGTGCACTGACTGCCTGATTTTCTGAATTTTGCAGTAAAGGAAGAAGCAAACTGGTTGGATAGGAGTTCCAGGGTTACTGACACAGGAGGATTAGTTAATCTGTCAAGTTACGAACACCGCATGAGCATTATTGCTGTTCTTAGCAATGATGTCAGAAAAGAGTAATCTTCTTGCATTTCTCAGTTGCAGATCATAAATCCTCAGTCTCTCTTTATAGAGCTCATAGCGAACCTGCATCTTTGTTTTCTGTCACCTGCATTCAGCTTTTTGACATTCTTGTTTTTCAGCTCTTACGAGCGTGGCATTTTTCCATGGAGCTCTCTTTTTGGCAGTGATTTTTTTTCTCTTTTTTTCTGTATGTTCGCAGGCCCATTCTGTGTGGAGTTTGTTCTCCCTGTGCTTGGGTGGACCCACAGTCCAAAGACATGCATGTTAGGTTTATTGGTGGTTCTAAATGACCCCCCATATGAGCCCGGTCCTACTCAAGGTTTCTTCCTCAAAGGGGAGTATTTCCTTGCCACTGCTTGGCTTAAAGGTTTTCTTTGTTTTTTTTTTTAACTTGCCATTATCCTTGATTAGGATTTAATATTATATTTTTAGTTAATGATATTTGCTCGGGGGCATTGGCCTCGGTCTCTCTTCTAATTTTACCATTGAAATGGTCCACAAGCTCAACTAAAGGCCAGGAGAGGCTGAGTTAGGGAGAGAAAGCTTGTTTAAACATTTCACTGGCATTTTCACCCATGTACCATTTTTTGCCAACCTCTGTTTAGACATTCTTGTTGACAATAACAGCAATCTCAAAGAAAACACAGGAATGATCAGACACAACCTTGGAGATATTCAGACCTTTAGAGATGACTAGATCCAAATAACGTCCTTTGTTATGCATTTTGTCTTTCACATGCTGAGTTAGACCAAAATTATCAAGAACACAACACAACTTTTTTGTCATTCTGTCCTGGACATTATCAGTATGAATGTTGAAATCTCCAACAACAGCTACACAATCAAAATCCACACAGATTATTAACAGTAGTTCAGAAGAGTCTTCAAGAAAGCTTGTAGAGTTTTTAGGTGGCCTATATATGTTAAGGAACAGCACACATTCATCTGGAGAGCCAAATATTCAAAAAAGGCAAAGTTTTTATAAGACATCTGTTTATATTGGAAGGAGTCATTAAACAAAGCAGCCACTCCTTTCTTATGTAATCTAGCTTCAGTCACATGGCTAATGTTTGAAGAAATTGCTTCAGTAAGAACAACTGAATAATTTTCTCTGTTTAACCAGGTTTCTGTTAAAAGAAGAAATCAAGTTTATGCTTTGTAATAAAATCATTGATTAGAAATGTTTTTCCTGCCAAAGATCTGGCATTTAGTAAAGCTTGTTTCAGTGCATTGGGAGCATCTATCCAGTTTTTGTTATGGGCAGGTTAATGAGGAATGAACACAAACTTTGATACATTTACAAAATCTTGTTTCTCTGCATATCTACCAGCCTTTTTTTGTTACTTATAAAAAGAAGCCAGGGATAGAAGATAATGGGCTATTTTTCGCTGTTTTGATTTTGTTCTGAAGGTAAGAAATAGAACATGAGTAATAATATGTGTAACTTGAACAATGATATGTCCCGTGTCCCGTGTCCCGTGCAGATCGTACCCAACCATACCGTATTTTACCAAGCACTGTATATATATATATATTTATGTATATATGTATATATACATATATGTACATATGTATGTATATATCTATATATATATATATATATATATATATATATATATATATATATATATATATATATATATATATATATATATATTATATATATATATATGCCAAGGCCTCGGTTTTCATCCTTTAGTGGGTTGGTAAATGTCCTGCGTGCTATCACCACTTTCCGCCATGCTAACGTTATGATGACTATGTTACAAGCTACATATTCACGCAAGACTTGAATGAGGCCAATATTACATATCCCGGTATCAGACTGCGATCGTGAGATTAAGTCAAACATAAACGGTAATTGTTATCGAGTAAAATTTCACCACGTTTTACCGTAATAACAGTAACCATACCATCCCTAGCAGTGACGAGCTCCTTCATCTGGGTAGTGAAGTCCAGGAGAGGTGGGGAGGAGGGAGGCTAGAGAGGTGGTCTGGATGGAGTATGATGAGATGAAGGGGTTGATGGTGGGTCCTCCCTGGCATGGTTGAGATCGCCTCCGGAGGGGACTCAACATTTCTGCTGGGTTCTGTCTTGTCATGATGTTCTGGTTCCTTTTGTCTGTTATATGCATATCAACCCCAGAACAAAAAGGAAAACACCTTATGAAGATGCTGGCTGAAGCTTGTTAGAGAGTGTCGTTGTACACAGTGAAACAAGTCCTGTACTGACATGAATTGAAAGGCCATTCAGAGAGGAAGACGACATTACTCCAAAGTGAGAGGACATGAAGGAAAATCTAGAGAGGTGGAGATATTCCCCGGAAAGGAGGGGAATGAAAGTTAGCCACAGCAAGACAGAAAACGTGTGAATGAGAGAAGCCCAACTGGAACGGTGAGGCAACAGGGAACAGAGATAAAGAAGATGGAGGATTTTAAGTATTTAGGGTAAACAGTCCAGAGTAGAGGTCTTCACGGGTCCACTTTCACGGACCCGTGAAATGGACCCATGAAAATTTGACCCGAAACCGACCCAACCTGAGCTATTATCATAAGTCCGGTGGTCCAAATTCGAATGGACCTTCAATATTTGGACCTGGAACCGACCCGACCCGAGTTCTTAGTTTTCGACCACGAACCGAACTGAGTTACCCGAATAGAACCGAGACAATACAGCCTATAGTTGCTCATGTTAAAAGTTGTCTAGCATTGAATAAAACTTGATTTTCTTACCTAAAGTTGTCTTCTTCTACCCGGTTCAGTTGCTCCATAGGCTACGTGATGTAAACAACAATAAATCTGCGTCGTTATTTTTTTGTGGCTACATATGCTATTGGTAGCAACTGCTAACACTAATAGCCTACACCGGTCAGGACGTGTCGTGAATAAATTCTCTCATCCAGCGTTGTCATGTTGGCGATCCGAAGTGCTTTACAGCTGCCGGGTAATAACACGCTACGGCAACACGATAGTTTCATGACAAACATGCCAAGTTAATTAATAATCATTTAACTGCCCCGAGTCCTGACATTGGCTGCCACCGCCAATATCTTTACCTCTCTGGAGTGAACGCGGACCCAGCCTGTCAGAGAGCACCGACCGGACCTGAGATTAACTGTACAAGCTCGTTGAAACAAGTGGAGAAAAGTGTCAGGTGTAATGTGTGATAAGAGCAAGAATGAGAGGTTGTATGGTTCAGAGACTGTGGCTGAGTGAGACTGAGTATAAAACAGGAGGCAGAGTTGGAGGAAACAGAGGACAAAATGTTGAGGTTTTCTTTGGGAGTGACGAGGATGGATAGGATCAGGAATGAATTAGAGGGACAGCACATGTTAGATGTTTGGAGAGAAAGTCAGAGAGGCCAGACTGAGATGGTTTGGACATGTACAGAGGAGGGATAGTGAATATATTGGTAGAAAGATGATGAGGTTGGAAGGAGGCAGGAGGCCGACAGGAAGACCAAAGAGATTTTTGGATGTAGTGAAAGAGGACATGAGGTTAGTTGGTGTGAGAGACGAGGAATACAGAGGATAGAGTTAGATGGAGGCGGATGCTTCTCTGTGGTGACCCCTGAAGGGAAAAGCTGAAAGGAAAAGAAGAAGAAAGATATTTTTCATAGAAAAATATCCAAACTGTAATAGTTGAGCATATTTGCAGCAAAAATGTCAGTGATCTATGAAGGCAAAAAAAAGCTACACTAAATGCCAGCTGTAATTTAATCTGGAATTTTACCAAATCACATTAATCTTTCATATCAGTAGAATGTTTAGTTAAGGATCAGTCATGCTTGCAGCTCTTAAACCGAAGGCTGACAGCATTTGTAGCAGCAGGAATGTTGATGTCACAGGGTCAAAAAGCCCATTAAGCAGCTGGAGAAAATAGGAACATTCTTCCTTTGGATAGGAACTCTATTCTGGAGCAGTGTTAGGTTGATTCACATGCTGAGAGGAATGCCTAGCCTCTTTGCTAAAGGTCTCAGGCACTGAATGACATCAGACCTCCATGTGAAAGTTTTCAAACTGGGCTTGAGCTCCTGCAAAGAGCAGAGTCTGATGAAAGGTAAAGAGGTAGAGAGTGGAACAAAACCAAGTACATTTCAAGGCTTTAAGACTCTGCCAAGCATGAGATAGATGTAATTTTTCATCCATTTGAATAGGTGTTGATTCTAGCCACAGAGTATGGTCTCCCAGAGCATATCCTGTACCTCTAAATAGTAAGGCATGAGGGAGTGGTGCAGAGAGACTCAAAGAAAGAAGTTGAATAGGTAGACCTGGTTGAGAGAAACGCACCCTACATCACATATAAAGAGCAAAAAGCTTGAAGACCAATCCAAACTTACAGTTGTTTCAAGGCAGTTTTTGCAATAAATGAAACAGTAGATTACACTGCATACAGTGAAAAAAGAGTAAGTTTAGAAAAAGAATAACTCTGATCCTGTAGCAATTGTTCTGTAGTGACATAGCTTTAAAACCATGTTCACTCTTAAGGCTTCCCTTGGGCTGGGTGTGGACTTGAGCACATTGACTGGAGTGGAGGGGGGTGCAGGGAACAACAAAAAAAAAAAAGACAAAAAAAACCCCCTTATCTTGTGCATTGAAAAAAAAAAAGACTTAATTTGAAATGCCTATCAAAATACAAAGAACTCAGAGTATAGCTGCCCCATGACAAAACTATTGAATAACACTCCTGAGAGGCAGAGTGAAGCAGATTTTCCCCACAAAACTGCTACTGACTGTAAACATGCAGAGTGACTATGATTTTCCAAATGCTGAGTGTGCCTCTGTGCCACAATAAACTTCAACAAATGGGCATTCATTGCAGCAGCTGTATACGTAAATGCAGCCGTATTAACAGACGTGATGGTCTTTACATAGAAGTGCATAAGCATGTTAAAATAGGAAGGACAGACTGGAAAGTGAAAACGTTTTGGTGAACAACTCAAATACCACAAGTGACATCAAGGATCCATAGAATATATATCAAAATAAACTGAAGAAACTAAATATTGAGATTTGGATAATCTTAATAACTCCCTTAACAGGGAAACTCTATTCTTTTTTATTCCTTATGCTGCTGCATACTGCCACCAGGTGCTGGTTTGTTGTATGTTCAAATAGAAGCTGTCACTAGTACAATAAGAGCAACGTTGCTAATGTACATTCCAAAGATTAGATTCATATTTCAAACTGTTTCAAACCCAGAAAGGCAGATGTTGTTCTCGTTGACAGTCATTCATCATGTCTGAAACTGTTTAAATTTGGCATGCACTTGCTAGAAGAAAAATGCAGAATCAGCAGATTCATTTTGTCACCGTCTTGGTGATTACCAGAAAACTGGTTAATGTGTCAATCCAAACATTCAGCAAAGTTGATAGATGGTAATTTCAGGACTGACTCATTTTTTAAGTTTGTGGGTGTGTATGCTTGTTCTTTCATGGCAGTATACTCAAATCTGTGTTTGGATTGTTTTGGCACTTGTATGCCTGTGCAAAGTTCGAGAAACTGAAATAAGGTGACAACACTGAAGCTTTGAGAAGCAGTTTACAGTAGTCCTTTTTTACCCACTGTGGCTGTGTGCTGATTATATGACATTGATGAGATGTAGTCTGGGTTCTTTTACAGAACATCATCTTTAATTATGGTTTTTGTGTTCATGTTAATGCAAGAAAGTGTCTCTGTGCTGTTGGAGACACTTTCCTACAAGACAAAACTGCCCTCTAGAGGACAGAAACAGAAACGGCTCACAGTATGCGATGTTCTGAGTTTTTTGGCAAATGCAGCCAAGTCACAAAATTAAGATTTCAGAACTCTTTATAGCCAGCAGTTGTCATTTTGCAACTGCAAGAAAGGAAACACTGCCCTTTAACAGACTCAGAAACTGGCTGAGCACCAGAGACTCGATCTTCCATTTGCATCATTAAAAACATCAAAATGGAACTCTCACTTTTCTGAGGCTTCAAATAGTAAATACAGGCAGTTTCTCTCACATTTATTTATTTCTGATTGACCTCACAAATGCTGTATGTTATTTAGTTATGAATATTTCTGAAAGCCATTTTTTTAAGTTCCCCCCCTCCCCCCCCAAAAAAAACAACAAAAAAAAAAATCAACAGAAACAAACTGGGGAAAATGCTGACAGTTAAGGACTGTGAGCAACCTTTGTAGATTAGATTTGTACATAAAGACAAATTTGCTCGAAAAAAAGTAAATGTGAAAAATGTAAATACAAATAGACATACTGTTTTAGCGGACCATCAAAATTTAGGGAAACATATGAAAAAGAATTAATCTGTGCTTGGGTGTGCCCCCCCCCCCCCCCCCCCAAACCAGCAGGTAGGAACAGAGCTGTTAAGACATGGTTGAAAAAGCAGCTATTGTATTTTTTAAGGTATTTGGACCAAAGCATGTCACAGACATTTCAGTGCCTCATGAAAGTGTGTCAACATGTAAAAACAATATTGATAGGTAATATCTCCTATAATTCAAGAACCTCTAAATGAGCATTATACAACCTCATCAATGTAAAGTACAAACGTTTCATTGTAAGAAATGATGACTCGCTGTTTAATATGAATTGCTTCAATAACAAATTTTGATTAATACACAGAAGACACATGAAAACAAGTTATTTATTATCACTTTAATTTTATAGGGGAACCACAAGTACTTTAAAAGGTTATACAGAGCTGTACATCTGGGAGCAGAACTGACTGAGTTGATAGCCATATCTTCTCCCTTTAAATACTATCATTTAAATGTTCTATAATCTTATAATGATACAGAGATACAATAAAAGCTTGTGTAACTGGTCCTGCAGCTTTACTGATATGTCGATGTTGGGACTACCATTTCCTTGCAATTTTTCCAAAAAAGGAAAATTAAAGTTATCATCAAAAACCATATGACAGGCAGAAACTGCCAAGCTATAATCACGTATAACTCCCAATTCACTCACACAATAGAGAGAAAGAGAGACAGAAAGGGAGAAGAAAAAGAAAGATACAATTTTCTTTTACAATTTTTTGAAGGCTGATCCGTGATGATAATGGGCACCAGTTTAGAGTGAGGTGCAGAGAAAAAGATGTTATATTTTTCACTTTCTGCAACCTCGACTCTCACGCTGCCCAACCTGCTTGAAAGTTCACTTCCACAGCTGTGTGCTCAGTGTCTGACCAGATGCAGGGGCTGCCCAACCACCCATGGTTGACGGAGGTTGACCAAAGGCCATCTGGCCCCCTGTACCATTCAGAGTCAACCCTGACATCTGTTGGTTCACCTGTGGATGGTACAGAGGTCAGTATGAGTAACACACTCATTAACAGAGACCATTAACAGTCAGAGCACTTGAACCAATAATAAACTTATCAACCTGAACTTATCTTAACAAGAGGCACACAGTGTCTAAAGTTGACTGTGACATATGGCTAATGATGCTCCGAAATCAATTATTAAAGTTACATTCATACACTTCACTGTGCAGACCATGTACAATAGATAATGCAGATACCATCTCAAGAGAAAAAGACATAACATTATATACTATTGTGAGATCACACAATCTATGTACCTTCAAAACTGAACTTTGGTAAGCAAAAACAGTGTGTATAATTAGCATAAGATACATCAGTGTATTCAGTATGGACATCAATTCCTTCCCTGTGCTGCCATCTGGTGGGTCCTGGATGCTACATCCACAGATCACATGGTGCAGCAACACACAACAACTAACCAGGATGTTAGGCTGTTTCCCTACCTGACCCATGTTCCACTGAGCCTGCTGCCCCGGCTGAATGGTATACAAGCCCTGAGCAGGAACCATGCCTGCAGGCATCGCACCACCCTGTGGTCCCACCATCCTCGGTGCCATGCCCATCATCCCAGGAGCAGGCGCATTTCCCATGAAACCGTTTGGCATCGTCATGCCAACCATCATGCCTGGATTGGGTCCTATCATGGTTGCCCCGTTCTGAGCCATCATGGCACCCATGACAGTAGTGGGTGGCATCGCCGTGCCCATGCCAGGAAAGGCCTGATAGCCACCAGTGGCCGGTACAGGAAACTGCATCTGAGAAGGGCCCATGAACATGCCAGCTGATGGGGAAGTGGAACATACAACACCAAGTTAAAAGGTGAAAATAAGGATGATTTCAAAGACTCAAAACCTCTTAATCAGGACAAGAAGCTGGGAAACATTTGTGTGAATAAGTTGCTACATTCAAACAAGTATCTACTTGCTCCTTGCAAATTCATCTCTAATGATGTCACCACATTCAGAAACCTCAGGACTGCTTTAGGGAGTTAATCCTCTTGGGGATTTCCAGAGCCTCATATTTAACAAGCCATCAGCAATTCCTGGATGCCCAGACCACTAGTACTGGAATAAATTGATATTAAAGAACTTTTAAAAGCGTGACAATTTTTTAACTTTTTTCTTAGATCTTTATGATGTGCACTATTAATTCATCCCGCAATCATCAAACATAAATATTTTTATATGAGTGCAACTATGTGAAAAATAAAGGTACGACCTTCGAAGTACACAATATTTATAAAGTATGTCCACATGAAATGTAATGGTGATGGTCATACCATAATTGTTTTTAGTGTTAAATGGACCATTTTTTTGCAGTTACATAATTTATACAAACAATCTTATCCTTCTATGCATCACATGTGCCACCCAACAAATGCCCACACTTTACAGAAAATGTCTGATTTTATTTTATTAGCTCACTATTTATCTGCAAATGTCAGCCATAAATGTAAGCGTCTTCAAAGAAGGACGCTCTCTCTTTTGCTCTTTCTCTCTCACTGTAAATAAAGAAAAAGTAAAAGTACAAACTGAGCTTGTTACGTTTGAGTTACCCATCTGAAAAACATTTTTATACTGCTTCAATGTATTTTTTAACTAAATATTCAAATTACACATTCACTCCCTTTGCAATTTTTCCCAGATCAACTGTCTTTCCTTCAGCGCTTCTGCCATCTTATGTTTCTGCAGAAAGCCACATGACTGCTGCAATAACACCTCTAATTCAACGAAGAAGAGTACTAGGATCTCTTCCCATTACTTGCCGTTGCCATGGTGAATTATGGTATCAGAGCTCCATTGATGATGTTTTTTTATAGTCACGGTAAATCAGGGTCCACACCTGTTCTGAAACCAAAAACTAACAAGTTTCTTAACTCAGAGTTTGTTGACTCAAAGTTTGAGTGTGAAACAGGCCCCAGGTACTCTTCTGCTGTGTTTTCCACCTGGCCCATGCCAGCTTCTCCTTCTAAGTTTCTGATTTCATTGGTTCCTCACAGATCATCCAAAAAAAAAAAAGCAGTAAAGACTCAAATATTCAATATGCTTCCTTCTGGCTTCTACGTTGTAAATATGGGCTGTTTTACATTTGATATTGCTTTTAGACACAAAACCTGTCGATTGAACACCTTAGGAACACAGCAGGAAGGAGAAATCATTCAAACTGACCTTCAAATTTCATAAACTAACACCAGGCAGCATTCACACTCATTTGTGATCAATGGGATTTTTCCTTCTTCTTCATTCTGGAGCTTGACTGGTCACCCGTCTCCTCATTTCTAATTCTATATCCCAACTGCTCACAAAGCTGCAGGAGTGTTTGCCGCCAGGAGCCGGTTGGCAACTCTTGACTGAAGGCCACTGGCTCTCTCACCCCTCAATCTAGAAATGCTGATGTCATCCCACGATACAGTGGTACCTGTACTTACCAACGTCTCTACATACGAAATTTTCAGGTTATGAAACGTCTCAACGGGAAAATATTGCCTCTTGTTACGAAAGAAATTCAGGATATGAAAGGCAAAAATACAGTCCGCGCCGCTACTTGCAGCTCCCAGAGTTTATCGAACTTAAACATACTTGTCGGTTCCTGTATCTCAGTTTGAAAGTGGTGCGTCTGAGCTGCTCTGCCATTGGCTATTGCTAAGTATCTTCCTGGCATCCCATTGGCTAGGAGGGCCCCTTGTCTGTATGAGCGTAACCCAGCAACCCAGATCAACGATCAATTTTTACCTCTGCCAAGGAGGTTACGTTTTGCTGGCGTTAATCTGTCTGTCTGTCTATGTTCAAGATAACTCAAAAAGTTATGGATGGATTTTGATGAAATTTTCAGGAGTTGTCGGAAATGTGAAAAGGAAGAACTGATTTCATTTTGGGTGTAATCCAGAAGAAATCCTGGACTCCGGATTACTTTCAAATTTTCAATTATTGTTGCGCTTGGTGGAGGTCTGCGCTCTCCGGGTGATTTTCTAGTTCTAACATGTATTTCTTACAGGTTTTTATGTCATTTCTTGTATTATTTATTATTTTTAAAAAAAAATATATGTTTGAATTTTGGGAGGCTTGGAACTCATTAGGGCATTTACATGGAAAACCCGTCTCTACTTACGAAATTATTAGGTTACGAAAGTACTTCCAGAACCAATTAATTTCGTAAGAAGAGGTACCACTGTATATATAAGCAGACCGATTAATTTTTCAGTGTCTGTGTATATGCATTATGAAAGACTGAACCTCACCGGCTGGGGCCTGCTGAGACATGCTGCTGGTTCCATACAGGGATAGAATTGAGTCTTTGGACAAAGGTTTCTTGCCAGCATCCTCAGTTTTAGTGGTACTGCTGCTGTCACTGAACAGGTCCAGGTCTCCCTGTCCTGACCCTGAGTTTGGTCCACCTCCTTGTGCTCCTGCTGATGGAGCTAATGGAGCTCCTACTGTTGGAGTGCTGGCCAAGTTATTGGAGATCACCTGGAAGGAGTAGAGAAATACTGAAGTTTAGCTGATGCAAAAGGCTCTGTGCAATTCCCTCCTCTACATAAGCTCACTGCAGACAGCATTAGGTGCATTGGCAGCTTAATTTTATTTTCTGAGTCTTGCAACACATTTCAATAACGTCGGGATGTTAAAACTTCTGCTACAATGTATTTGCCACTCCTTGTAACAACACTTAAAAGGTGTTCTAGTAGTGATGAAGAAGTTCAGTCGATGTTCAGCCCCTTTCTTCCTGTAAACATGGTTTAAGGTGTGCAACAGTATGGGGATGTCATATTTTTAGTTTTAGATTTATCTGTTAGGGTCTGGACTGAATCACACAAACTAAGAACATCTCTGCAGACTGGACAGATGTCATTACATAAACTTTGTCTTACTATTTCTATCTAAAATATTCTTTACTGGTACGGTTAAGCTTTAGAAAAATCGATGACTAAAAAAAGCATTGTAACTTATAATACATGCATTTTATTAATTTGAAATTAATTGTATTAATATAATAGCATACATAGCCAGGTGTAATAGATCTTCATTACCCCATGATGCTTGTGCCTGTCTATTACACAGTGATACACACTAGGAACAGTCCTTTTCATCTTTGGACCAGAGAACTGACCAGTTTGTTTCTCCAAAAAAATATGGTCTGAAATACGACAGATCAGCCCAGCCGCTCACACTGGCGGGTCTCTGGGCGACGTTCACATAAGGCCTAATTTTTTTGTACAATACAGTTGCAGTTTTTGAATGCAAGTCTTTATTGCAGTGATCAATAATGGATCCCCTTGCAGACGTTGAGTTATTGAAGAAAAACTTCTTGATGCAGTGCTGTCTGAGAGACTGAAAATCACAGGAATCCATCTCAGACTTGGGAACTCTATACACAATAATTTTTTTTCTGATTGCTTAAATGGTTTAATGGTATTATACCGTTGAGAAGGAGAAATATGCAAATCCATTCCAACTGTTCTATGAGGAATAGTCTTTTTTTCAATAATTTTTCTCAAACATTTTTCACAAAATGAAGATCCTCTGCCCATTTTTGCTCCTCAAAAGCCCTTTTCACTGAGAGGTTCTGCGATATCACTGCATAAAAGGACTTCTTTCTTAAGTAGCCAATGTTACCTTTGGTAATTTATACAGATCAAACGGAGGCAGCACAATACCACATCAGTGCTAATTACACTCAGCATAGCAGCATTGTGGTGTAATGATTGAAATTATAAAATTTTTGGTTCATATTGTATGCAACTTGACAGAAGTCCAACTAATATGCTAGAATTACTGTGCACTTTTTTAAATGTGCAATTTTTATATAGTCCCAACTTCTGCAGACAATGATGTTGAGATCTGCATATAATTTTCTTTCTTTTCAGTTTGGTCTGTGAGTAGATGGCACAGGTACAGGACTAATTTGCATTCAGATCCAGTAAACCAGACAACAAGGTTCTTTTCAATGTAACTTTTTGCTATGTAGTAAATCTCTTCAAAACTGTTGATGAAGAGCATGCAATAATTCCTTTTCTCTATTTCCTCTGGTATCTTGTGGGCTAACAGTTATCATTTGCCTTTTTTATTTTTTTCTGCATGCTTAATTTGGCTTCACAACTAAGTAATTGTTGTCCTTGAGCCCTTCTGAGTAGGACTCTAAAAATCAGAATGAATTCCTGATTAAATTCCTGTCTGGTTATACCTGAGAAAACTGAGCTGTGGATGTGGAAGAGGGAAGGGGATTGGATACCATGGGGCCGAATATATCCAGGTCACTGTTCTGGCTTGTGCTACTGTTGTTACTCAAAGCAGCAGCTGGTGCATCTGTGACAAGAAAGAGGACAAACTGGTTTTACAGGTGAAATATACAGTCATGAGGAAAAGAAAGTTTAAAACCTAAAACCTAAGCACACCTCCTTTACTGATTTCATAGGAATTAAGAGGATAAAAGGGAGCCAGGTGCTGCTAATCAAACACACTTGATCAAAAGATCATCAATAAGTTAAGCAGCTCTATAAATAGCAGAGGTTTTGTCAGTTTGCTGATATGGGGAATTCAGATGTGTGTTAATAGAATACCAATGAGGAACGATATCAGCAGTGATGGTTTATGTTTGCAGAGCTGCATCTGAACAAACAAGTCTTCTGAAATAATGTCCTTTGGACAGATGAAATTAAATTAGAGATGTTTTGCTATAATGCATGATACTATGTTTGTCTGAAGTTGGGTCATACAGCAGTACAATGACCCTCCCAGGCACACCAGAATATCTACAACAGAGTAGCTGATAAAGAAAAGAATCACTGCAATAGCCAAGACTATGTTCCGATCTCAACACAATTTAGAACCTCAGGCAGAAACTCAAGAAAGCTTTGGATCAAATGTCCAGAAATCTCAATGAACTGAAGCAATGTCATTAAGAGCTGTAAAGATTGATAACGTCATACAGAAAACAATTATTTCAAGTTACTGCGGCTAAAGGAAGCTCTCTAAATTACTTAATCACAATTAGTGCTGGGCGGTATACCGGTTCACACCGAATATCGGTGTTTATTTTTCTTATGATATGAACTTTTCATATACCGTAATACCGGTGAGTATGTACTGTAGCGTACACAACGTTGGGAACGCTGCGTGGCGGAGCGTAAGTGCTGCAGAACATTGTTTGACAGGGGACTGTTTTGCAGTTGCACTGGAGGCACAACACGCTACTAGTTTATGGCCAAACGGTGATGGCTGCAAACAGCGAAAGTCCCAAAGAGGAAGCTCCAGAACGGCAACATGAGACTGAGGAACTTCTTCCTAAACGAGGAGTCGTGTCTGTCGCATGGAAGTTCTTTGGATTTAAAAAAGACGACGTCTAACAAACTACAATAATCTGCAAATGCTGCCAAGCTAAAGTTGTAGCTGCGGGAGGCTACAACATTCACTCGTGACAGTAAAATACGTCATTCTAAGCCAATTTACTGCAGCAATTCCTCTCTAAATTATTAGAAAATGTGGTTAACACCCAGTTGTGCCTTCAAAAAAGAAATACTGTGATATACCGTGAAACTGATATAATTTTGAAAAATACCGTGATATAAATTTTTGGTCATATCGTCCAGCACTAATCACAATGTGACCTTAGTTCTTCAGATACTGCTTCTGCATTTTTGGCTTAGTTTTTTTATTAAATCATTAACGACTGGTGTAATATGTTATAATTCAATACCCTCTACGGGCCAGATATATTCTCTTGATACAATGAAACAGTAATGCACACTATCCATCACCAGTGCCACAGCTTCACTGAAAAGACTGAAAAGCACACAAATATATGGAGAAATACAGTCCCTCCCACAAGTATGGGAATGACAAGGCCAATTACTTTGTTTCTGTTGATCACGAAAGGCATTTGAGTTTAAAATCAAAGGATGAGTATGAGTTCAGAATTCCAGCTGTTATTTCCTTGTATTTACATCTAGATGTGTTAAATAACTAAGGACATGCCACCATTTGTTTGAACCCACCCATTTTTCAAGTGAGCAAAACTATTGTAACATGTGACCGACAGGTGTGTCTTGTTGCCCAGGTGTTCCCTTTATTCAACGCCTTTAACATTAAATGCCTCTGCATGACTAGCCTGTTTTTAGCTTCAACTTAAACCTACAAAGACTCCATTTCTTGATAAAGATGGTAAACCAACATGAAGACCAGAGAGTTGTCTGCCAACAAACCAAAGGACATCATCAGGGGAAAAAAATGGAAACTGACAGAACATACATTTCACCTCCTGAAGAGGGAAACTGAAGGGAGAAACCCCTTGAAACAAACAAGAACTGAAAGAAGCTGCACTGAAAGCCTGGAGTAGCATCACAAATGAAGAATGAAACAGTTTTGTGATGTCAGTGGGTTGCAGGCTTGAGGCAGTTATTTCAAGCAATGATTCTCGAACCACACATTAATGTTATTTACTTTAAGAAATAATGTTTCTTTACTTTTGCTCAACTTAAAATGCTGTGGTCTAATACAAATTACAACAAAAACAAAGAAACTGCCCTCGACATTCCAATACTTTAGGAGGGGACTGTATTAACAATGTTCATCCCATCACTGGATCACAAAGGACAGCAGTCAAACAAAATAATAAGACATAAAAGTGAGTGGAACAAGCAATTACTTTTTCCAACGCTTGCCGGGCATCATCCCATAATGGAAGAATAAGAAAAGCAGTACTTGTAAACCAGGTATACAACAACAAAAACAGCATCTACAACAATCACCACCTGCTGCTTTTCCATAAAGCTGGGATATTTGTTTTGTGTTGTGGGCATGTTTTGCCTCTAATGGCATTTTAAATAATCCTATGTTCACTTTCAACCATATCACAGCAAATCATTTCATGGTTTGCTTGTCAAATTCAACACTAAGCCACAGAAAAAATGTCAAAATCTAAATCTGCATTAATTCTTCAAACAAAACAAGAAGCTACCAGTACTTTACAAACACAACGGAGTCAGCACTTGTAACACTTCCTCTTTTAAGCTCAAAAAACAACAACAAAAAAAAAACCCTAATGGCGGCGGTGGTGTGAAATAGCTGTGACTTTATTGTCACACCACAATAAAGTCACAGCTTTATTAGGAGTATAATTAGGAGTATAATACTCTGTATTATACTCCTAATACAGAGTATAAGGAGTGACACTGCAGTCTGCTGAATGTACATAGTACCACAGGTGTCACAGTGATACAACACAATTACAATTAACAAGTATTTTCATAATGACGTAGGGCCCTATGAAAGTAGTAGATACTATGAAATCCAAAGCACTCCGTGTTTGTTAGTTTTTTTCTTTAGGTGTTCCAGCTATTACAGACATCACTGTTTAAATAAATAATTATCAGCCTCTTTGTGTTTAGCTCAGTGAGTGACTCTCGCCTTTTTACATTGATGCTTTTCACTCATTAAGTGATCTTCGTTTGAAGACCGCGGAGCAGACCAGGACACGCTGGAGAGGTTATGGGCCCGATCTTCTGCCAGATCTGCTAAAGCCGCTATTAAGGGATAGCGGGTAGCGGGAGGGGCGTTGCCCGCATAGAACGTAATCTTCCACCTCCTTAAACCTGCTATCCCACCTGCGCTACCCGCTATATTATGCATAGGAGTGGTTAAGGCGTTCCACCTGTTAAACCAATCAGTGCGTCAGTAGCCATTGCCTTTAAGAGCAGGTTGCGCTACCCGCAAACTGCTATGGAGCATCTTTTCATCCAGATCGGAGCAGCTCTCATGCGCAGCTCGTCTGGGACTCTGCTGTAGAGCTTCCTCCTCTTCCTCTGCACTGATATATACATAAAAATATTATTTCAGGCAATTCCTATCGGCTACCTAAAAGTCCCAGATAGTTGGTGTCCTCCCAGTAAACACGATCTGGTCGTCTATGGTTTCACTGGCGATCAAGCCATTTAAGATGATCGCTGCTATTTTCTCAGGTGTTCAACTGAGGCCAAATCAGGCCTTTCATACAAGAGTTAATTCCAGAGGTAGAGACGTTTGTGCACGTCCACGTGTGACCAGGTGTATGCGCATTGATGCCATTTGGACGCGCTCTTGTATGAGCCGAGATGTGGGTTGCATTTGAAGAAAAAATTGCGGGTTTACGCAAATTGCCGTTCAGTTCTGTTATACCGCGCATTTAAAGTGAATTCCGTTTTTAATCTCAAATTGTGCGATTCCGTGATCGCGGATTCCATAGGGCCCTATGATGGTTTCTCTCCAACCTATTGTTTGATCAGTGGTTAATAATTGCGATGGTCATCAGTTTGCAGTGACAATATGAATAAACTGTTGACAAAGAAGCCAGATCTAAAGGCAAACCATACAGCAAAAACATATTCAAACCATGAAATTCCACTAAACTAAAATATGTACATAGAGAAAACAGGTAATCAAGAATTACATTTCATTCATTGTATATGACGGCTTAACGACAGTCTCAACACGTTTATAATCATTAAAGTGACAAACTCAAACCTTTTTATCCTGATTCCATAAATAACTCTAGAGTTTAAATGTTTAACACTCACCAAGGCCTAGTAAATTCACAGAGGGTTCTGAGGTCTTCACAGGACTGATTTTAGGAACTGGCCTGGACTCCTCACTCTTAAAATAGATTAGCAGTAAAATGATGATTATTATTAATAATAATAGTAATAATAACAACAAAAGTAAGAAGTACTGCGGGAGGCATACCTTGGTGTAAGGTGAAACTTTGCTTCCTCTGTCAGGCTCTTTCTCTTTCTTACCATCTTTTGGCTGAAAAAAATAAAATAAAATAAATAAAACCATACAGAAATACTGAATACTTTAGCCCACTTTCTATTAAATGGTAACATTTTGTTCAGTACATACACTACTCCCATTGATCACATTCTTGCTGTAGTATTTTTTCTTTTCATATTTATCCCTGATGAAGAACTCAACTGCTCTGAAGGTGGAGTTAAGAAAAAATTAAAAGGTGGCACAGATATACACCTATATATCACTGTATAGCACTCTGAGGTTAGCGTCTCTGCTGGTAGGAAAGGATACTGGTCTGTCTGAGGTCTTCTGAAGCTGTCTGGAAGGTTAGCCTCATAGAGCTGCCTGGCCTTGGTATTACCCATCTCCTGTATACTCTGGAAAAGAAAAAAAAATGGAATTAGAGCAAAATAACTTCTCACATAAAATAATTAAAGAGACAACCCATTGGTTTAACATCTGATGATTAATGAAAATAAATTTGGGATGCAGATCTGATTCTGTATCTGAATCCAAAATCACTGGCAACAATGTAGTCAGGGTTACCTTGGTTTAGTTTTAGGAACCTTCAAACAGTCTGTGCAACAAACAAGGGAGGAAACATTGGGAAATGTGTTTAGCAGACAAACTGACGGTACCGTTCATTAGGGTTGGTTAGAATTTGTCTAAACTGCTTTTGTAAACAAGTTTACTAAGAAGCAGTGTTAAAATGACTAACGGCATCCCTTTAAGATGTTTAGTCTGTCGTGCTGCTGACAAAAATGATACAGCCCTGTTTTGGAAAAAGTTGGAATAATGTATAAAATATAAATCAGAACAGCAGGACGCTGTAAATACATAGATATTCCATATATGCATATAGTATACACCTAGTCATCTCACTGACTTTGGCCAAATTACCTAAGAAATAAGCAAAAAAAAAAAAAAAAAACTTTACATTTCACTCAGCAAATGAACCTATATACATACAAAGAGAGACAGATAGGGTTTTCTATATACACAGCATATTTCTCCCACCAAATTTATTTCGGTTTTCAAGACATATGTTAGAACAGGACAACAAAATATTGAGCTGATTGTGAGATTGTTAAACGGAAAAGAAAGCAGTACCTGGATTTGTTCTGAGGTCCATTGGTCCAGGTTGACTGATTTCACTCTGGATATGTGTACTCCTAGGTTCCTGTGGATGCCTGCACACCGGATACAGATGAAGACTCCCAGATTCCAGGATGCCCATCTGGGACCTGACAGGTTACAAAACCACATTACAGAGGTGTCTGAGGAACAACACAAACATGCCTTCTACTGTTGACACTTCAAGTACACACACACACACACACAAAAGTGTTTCCATTTAAGAAAAAACTAACAAACAAACAAAACAAGATTATTTTTCTTCGAGATACGTGATGTTGTTTGTTAAACCGGACAGCGGATCAGAAGGCGGCAGATCGAGAAGTGGACAGCTGTAGATTTACAGAAGTTAGCTTGCTCGTTAGCCACTAAGTTTAGCTTCGGGGAGAGAAGAGTCAGCTGACCAGACTGAGCCTGGAGCCTAAAACTGGCTAAACGGCTCAGACTGAACATTGTTGGCCAGCCCTAACAACAGAGTCTGACTCAAAATACCACCGTATCATACAACACCGTTAAAAACTGTCGACGGGGTGAAAGCCGCACCTTTCGCCTCGCAGTCGGCGCAGTACTTGTTGTCTTCCTCCCTCAGCATTTTGGAGAGGATGGCCTGGTGCTGCTCGTTAAGTTTCTGGGCCTTCTCTCTCTCCGAGCGGGTCGTCATTTTCACGGCTTTAGAGCAACTTCAGTAATTATAAAAACACTACTTTAATCAGTGGTCAATCGAGAGAGGTTTCTGATAAAATATCATAATCAGAGATCTGAAAGCCAACGACTGGCATATGAAAACACCCGGAACCGGAATCTGTTCTCCGCCCACAGGAATTCGAGAGCTGACGCGGCGGCTGCAACCGATTGGACGAAAGCTACGACGTCCTCTGACGCACTGCGTACCCGAATAATAAGTTCTAAAAACACTTAAATAAATACTCAGATTTATCCAGTCTATCACTTTTGACTGAGAAAGCGACTTACAGTTGCTAATAAACACAAATTATATTTTCCCCCAAAAATCAAAAACTGAATAATTTAGCAGCACCACATTTCAAGTGTCCAATTTTATTTTAAAAGAAGCATAAAAACATGAAAAAAAAATCTACACACACACACACACACATATATATATATATATTATATATATATATATATATATATATATATAATATATATATCTATATATATAGATATATATATATGTGTGTGTGTGTGTGTGTATGTACAGTGGAGGAAATAAGTATTTGATCCCCCGCTGATTTTGGCAGTTGTCATACTAAGAAATAAATGAACAGTCTCAGATTTTTATGGCAGCTTTATTTAAACAGTTATAGAAAGAATATTGAAAAAAAAAATTGAGAGAAAATTACACAAAATGAAAAATAAAAATTAATTTGCAAGTCATTGAGGTAAATAAGTATTTGATCCCCGACCAGCCTTGACCAGTGTTGGCTCCCACAGACCATTGGCATACTCCTAATCTCACTGAAGTAATTACCTGCATGAGAGACACCTGTTCCAAATAGTCACCTGTATAAAAAGCCATCTGCCCACAGACTCAGTAATACTCCACCATCTCCACCATGGGCAAGACTAAAGAGCTGTCAAAAGATGTCAGGGACAAAGTTATTGAACTCCACAAGGCTGGAATGGGCTACAACACCATAAGTAAGAAGCTGAATGAGAAGGTGACAACTGATGGTGCAATTATTTTGAAGTGGAAGAAGTACAACATGACTGTTAATCAACCTAGGCTGGGGGCTCCATGGAAGATTTCACCTCGTGAGGTCTCAATGATCACGAGAAAGGTTAGAGATCAGCTGAGAACTACACGGGAGGAGCTGGTTAATGATCTCAAGGCAGCTGGGACCACAGTCACCAAGAAAACTATTGGTAATACGCTGAGATGCAATGGTTTAAAATCCTGCAGTGCGCGCAAAGTCCCTCTGCTCCAGAAGGTTCACCTCCAGGCCCGATTCAGGTTTGCCAACGAACATATTAATGACTCAGAAAGAGACTGGGAGAAGGTGCTGTGGTCATGTGAGACCAAAATTGAGCTCTTTGACCTCAACTCAACTTGACGTGTTTGGAGGAAGAAAAATGCTGAATATGACCCCAAAAACACCATCCCTACTGTCAAGCATGGCGGTGGAAGCCTCATGCTTTGGGGGTGTTGCTCTTCTAAGGGGACAGGTCGACTTCACCGCATCGATGGGAAGATGAACGGGGCCATGTACCCCAAAATCTTGGGTGACAACTTTCTTGCCTCCACAAGGACATTGAAAATGGGTCGTGGATGGGTCTTCCAGCATGACAACGACCCAAAACATACAGCCAAGGAAACAAAGGAGTGGCTCCATAAGAAGCACATCAAGGTCATGGAATGGCCTAGCCAGTCTCCTGACCTTAATCCTATTGAAAATCTATGGAGAGAGCTGAAGCTGTGAGTTTCCAAGCGCAAGCCTCAAAACCTTCAGGATTTGGAGATGATCTGCAGAGAGGAGTGGACGAAAATTACTCCTGATGTGTGTGCAAACCTAGTAAGCAACTACAAGAAACGTCTGACAGCTGTGCTTGCCAACAAGGGTTTTACCACCAAGTATTAGATCATGTTTTGCTAGGGGATCGAATACTTATTTCCCTCAATGACTTTCAAATTTTTATTTTTTATTTCATGCAATTTTCTCATTTTTTTTTTGTTAAACTGTTAAAATAAAGCTGCCATAGAAGTCTGAGACTGTTCACTTATTTCTTAGTATGACAACTGCCAAAATCAGCGGGGGATCAAATACTTATTTCCTCCACTGTATGTATGTATGTATGTATGTACACATATATAAAAATAATCAAAAACAGTGCAGAAAAGAAATGCATAGTTTTAGGAACATTTACTAGTCTATTGGGAGTCAAGTGTTTATGACAGTAAAACCTCTGATGTGGTAGAAACCCAACTTTGAGCAGGTTGATGCTTTGATAACTTTGATGTTTAATATTTCCATCAACACATGAACAATATGTAAAAGAAAACACACCTAAACATTTTTGGAGAATAAGAACAATTTAAAACATAAAAACATACTTTACACAAATGCTACAACATACAGTTTATCACTGGCCTCACAGCTTTCCCAGAATAGTTATTGTTCAAACTATCCTACACAAATACTGAACAAACTGTTTTGCTTATAAACTTAACTAAGAAAAAAAAAAAAAAGCGATGCTAGAGAAATGTAATGCTCCAGTGTACTAGAAAAAGGTTTCCAGTCGGATCTTGAAGTTATTCTCTTGGTGTCTCACTGCAACTCCATAGCGGAGCAGCATCTCTACGTACGGTGGCCAGAATGTGTCATCTACTGTCACGTAGGGGTCATGCAGCGTGTTCAGGGCCTTGTTCATGAGCATCTGCAGGAGTCAAGAAAGCAGACCATTTACAGGAATTTTCAAAGACTTTGCTAGACCAGACAATATCAATACCTGCTTCTTGTGTAAGACCTCCGTTTTTTTGCCGCTTATGTGAAACTACAAAAACAAGCACTGGGTACAACTGTACAGCAACACTTAAATAATAATAAAGTTTTACCCCTCCCCAGAAACCATATGCCTTAAAATCACTCTGCAATTGTCTATAAATAGAAAAAAAAAGTTTCATGTAATTAGCTGTTATGTAGAGCATCTTTAAACTACTACATCAAATTTGTGCAGCCGACTAAAGTTATAAGTTTACAAACATTTTTCATGGACGTGACTGTGGCAAAGATTTGCTTTGTTTTGATTCGGGTGTAATTACGACATAAATCTTTAGTAGGAAAAAACAAAAGCAAAACATTTGGTGCATGAATTTAGATTTATTTGGATATTTCTGAATTCCCAAAAAGCCTAAACATGTGCATACATGCACTTAAATGATTAATACAGAGGAGCTTAACATTGGCCAAGTCTCTTAACACCGTGCTGGTCATGAACTCAGGTACTCCCATGTACAGCAGGCCCCTGGTAGCTTCCCAGTGCCAAGAAAAAAGGACTTACTGGACCGACCAACAACCAGCGCAATATGAAAGTCCAAGAAGCTCAGTGCAGATCAGAGAAAAATGCCCAAAGAAATCTCAGATCCATTTCTAAATTACTGATTTCAATAACATTAGATGAAAGAAGAACAACACTGGCAAGATTTTTGAAAAAGCCCCAAACCCTCCCTCACAGTTTAGAGGAACATGGTTTGGATGGTTAGGAATTACCCAGAAACTGTCAAGGCCATACGGGGGATTATTGCACGTTGCCACTAGAACAAGTTTGACCTTTCTATGAACTTGAAAGGTAGTATCTAAGTAGTTTTTTGTTCCAAAATCAACAAATTGAATTGATAGATTGAACGGTGTGAGGAAATAATGAGATCTATCCCAGAATGATTCAGCCATAAGATGTTATATGAGTAAAAGTAGAGAAAGAACTAGACCGATGTCTTTTGTTTATATATACATAAACATACATATCCAAAAAACATGTGTTTATGAGGTGTAAAATAAATGATACCGTGGATAAACTATGTATGCTCATATCAACGACTGGAGGATTTCTTTTGTTAATTAAAAAAAATAATGTTAAAGCTACAGTCTACTATTACATTCAACAAAAGCTTTTATTGACCAGAATATTAATATCGGTGTTTTTCGGCATTAGAGTTGATTCTGTACTGTGTCCAAACCCACCTCAAGAATTTCACTAAGTGAAATGAGATCTTCTTTTTTTTCATGTGCAATGTTCTGGAGAGAAAAAAAAACAAAACAAAACAAAAGATTTGAAGGTGTACTGCAGTAACTGCAACTCAGGTACTCCCATGTACAGCAGGCCTGCGTACCTTCTTCTTCTTGCTTGTACCAGATTCATTCAGAGAGAGAGGAACATGCTTGTCCAGGACGTCCCCCAGAGACTCCATCAGCTGTTCCTGGTAGGCCTTCATCTTCTGGATTTTTTCCTTGATGTCCTGCAGTAAACTGAAATGCATTGCACATGCATATGCACGTATAAATATGATTACTTTTATATCTTCCAAAAGCTTAATTAAATAGATTCATATCCATTAATTTTCATAGAATTGTTATTCTTTTTTCATTATTAGTTAGATTAAATATTTTTTGCATCCATCTAGTGTTAATAAACCTCAAAACTTGAGCTCTTTTGGTTTAATTTTTCCAAAGTACTCACTTGTGCTCCGTTAATTTTTCTTTTTCCTGTCGAACTCGTTCAACATGATCACTGGTAGCTTTTAGAACCTGTTTCTTCTCCTCCAGCCATTTTTGCTCACTACAAAACATAGATTACAAAAAGGAAAAGTTATGAAAGGTATCTTATACTTATTCTTAAAAATAGGAATGCCTGCAGTGTAAAGTAAACTTTACATACAGCTCTTTAGTCTCTCTCAATTTCTCTCTTTCAGCTTCACAACAAGAAACAACCATCTCAAGTTCAGAGCACAGCTTGAGCATCTGTAGAAAACAAGATGGCAAGACTGATTGCACACAAGTAGCAATGACTTTAAACTGAGAACTTAACCAATAAATATTTCACAAATAAACACACCTTTTCTTTTCCAGCATGAAGTAAAATTTCAGGATTTGCTGCCAGCACTGGATAGACATTTAGCCAAAGAAGAAGAACAGAAGAACAGCTTATCAACTTATATTTATACATACACACACATATACATATATATACACATGCGTGCCACAGTGCACACACTTCGAACATGATCTGGAAGCCAGGGATCACAACTTTATACAGACCAAATCTGAAATGTTTGAGTAGTAAATGTCTAGTAGTCGTAGCATCAAACTGTGGCTGTGATTTGTGACATTAATATTTGAATTGTAAATGCACTGATTATATTATCCTTACAACTCCCATCACAGTACAAACAGAGAACTTACATTCTGGCCCCTCTGCCAGGCAGTGTTTCAGTTCAGCCTCTGTTGCCGTGACTCTATTTATGGACTATTGGAAACATATTCACAATCAATTACATGAAAGAAAACACAGTACATTACAAAATATCATTAACTTATTCAAACAAACTAAAACAATAAAAGGAAAAAACAAAGTGCCAGATACTTTAAAATTCAAACCAAAATATGCTATTTAAAGTCAGAATATGTTTAACACTTTTTATATTCTAATTTAAGTACTTACTCTAAACTATTCCCATAAAAACTGCTTTTCAGATGAATTCCCCAATGGACAGAAATGTAAGAAAAAAGAAAAGTTACATCTTTATTCTCAGTTTGTTTTTAAAAGTGATACTTAAAAGATTTTACTGAGTGGCACAAACACATCTTAACTGTAATTGTGCTAGTATTTGTGGAAGAGACATTGATATTAGTGATTTCTGATACTTCACGTGATTTGTAGAAAGAAAAATCAATAAAACTTTGTTTGTGAGAACCAGTCTGGGCAGGCAATGTGGTATGTGCAGAAGTATTTTGTGGTAGTACTAAAATGCCCTACTTAATGCTGAGAATGCTCAAAATTGGTAGTTGTGGTAGTTGGTTTGATTGCCTCTGTAGGGACTTCACTAATTACAATATGCTTATATCCATGGCTGGTTTAAGTTTTGATAATTTTAGTCCAAGTCTTTAAAAAAAATGTATTGAATTGACCATTTCACCAAACCACTTTGTGGACAAAGCTCACATTTTGTGTAAATAAGACTCAATGTAAGCATCAGTATGAGAATATGCAACTTTTCTGAGACACTTAAACTCAAGGTTTCCCACTTTTTGTTAATAACATTAGATGAAGGATGCACACAAAGTGTAAAGTTCATGCACAAAAACGTTCAAATCTCACCATCTCTTGCAGACTGTCACAGACATCTGGTTCACCCAGTATGATCTCATTCTGAAGCTGCAACATAACACAGACACACACACACTGGTTGGTTTGCTTGAAGCACATTCAAAGCTTGTTTAAAACCTGCGTTTACCTTTTCCAGGTGAGCAAACTGCTCCTCACACAGCTCCAGCAGCTCAGTCTGAGCGGTCTCTGATAGCTGTGCTGCTGCCTGACCGTCTGTGTTCACCTCCCCCTGAACAAGACCACAACCAAAGTCAAAACATGGCGATTTTGGATGTTTCAAAGCAAAATGAAAAAGACTGAAAACTAAGGAATAAGCCGATGTTAACTTCTGACAAGTGATCCGTTGAACGTATGTTAGTACGATCGTAAAGTAAAGGATTGCGTAAGCCATTATATCAACATGTCTTTATGGCGAGTATTAATAAGACAAAAATGACCTCTTACCATATTTTAAACCAGCACTTTATATACACCACACGGCAACAACAGACAGCGCCTCCTTTTTTTTTTCGAAAAATACCGCCAATGTTGATGACGTCACGTCTGCGACAGAAAAGCACTGAAGCTGCTGAAGGAAAGAAAGAAGGAAAGCAAACTACATTATTTTACGTTCTTGTCCGAAATGCAATCTCAGCAGCTCAACAAGATGTTGATTGTTGTGTTTTTTTTTTCTTAATGCTTCAACTGCTTTGAATGTGTGCCAGGTTAAAAATACATATTTTACAAACATACACTAACCAGACCAATTCAGTATGTCAACGCAGCATGTCAACAACTGTATTACAGAAAAAGCAATAATTTCTTTAGAAAATATCTAACAGCCCTTACCAAAACGTACTATACTCAAGTATACTTATAGTGTACTTAAGTATACTACTTTTTGGTAAGGGAGGATATATTGTTCCAACACCTGTATAAATATTTTGGACAAATGGCACCCTCACAGATGTTAACCAAATCATGTGCACTAATGCACCTCCACATAATCGCCAATGTTGATTTGTGTACTTTGTTTCTTTTTTCTTTCAATATGACAGTTTTATCTTGCTTTCAGTAGTGTGCCTGTGTTTGCAAAGTGAAGAATTTTTTTTCTTTTTGAATTTGTTTTCAACATGTGGAATTTTGGTTTCTTCTTGGCAGATCTGAGATTTATAGCCTCAAGGTTTTAGCAACCTATGACGTCGACAAAACATCAAATGTATATTTATATATTACACTATAATGATTAATTCAACATCACAGAGGTAGTGAGCAGATAAAAAAAATTTAAAATGAAATTATGAATATAAAGGATTTATATTGGACGGTTGTGAAACAGTAGGAGGAGTAGGTCATCTTCAAGCAGAGAGGTCAGTGGATCGGTACCTACTCATCAGGGTATGATTGCTAATGACCGATCATTGAGATATGATTGTAGAAACAAAAGGGCAACTGTATATAGAGTACAAATATAAAAGCACTGAATGAGTGTCTTTGAAAAAAAGTGCTTTGTGCCATATCACTGCAGACCATTTAACTGTCCTCAGCAATTAACTTGGGAACTAATGAACTAATTTAGTAAGTTACATGTCTCTGGGGCTCGCTACTTCTAAACTGTTGGAGTAAATGTTCAAGAAGGCCAAACTAATGTTTGGTAGGAACTGCGTATGCTACAACACCCTTTCTATGTGCTAATGTGCTCCATGTGTGAATTAGCAATATCTAACAACTGAGCTACTAGCAGCAATAGCTCATCTAGTGTTTGGAGAAGTTATTGGAGCACTATTGTTCGACTTTGGTACTGGAATGTGGTCAAGTCAGGTATGACATCATCCCCCAGTTAACAACTTCCAAAGTAAATGGAACCATCTCACAGCAGAAAAGGACAGAGTGGAGTTCTCACTTCAGCCCCTAAAACCAGATGCTAAAAACAGTGTAAAGACATAGTTAAAAACAACAGACTTTGTATCATATTTCTGGTATTTTGACAAAAGCATCTCTTGTGGAAATAAAACTCTGTTACCGTGATTTCTCAGTCAACACAATCCCTCAGTGACTGCTACATTTGATTTTAACTAAATGCCTTTTCTTTAATGCTTCTTTTCAATTCACCTTAGGTCGTTTTAGAAAAACTCAACTATTCTACCTTGTAGTTTGTGCTAAAATGTGTATGTTTACTGACTCAACAACAATAAAATGCTAATCTAATATTAGGTTTAGGTTAAAAAAGAAAAAAAATAATTAAATAAAATTTACTAACTGTACACACCCTTTCACTCATGGTGCCATGCATTCTGCATTTACAACAAAACTGTTAACAGGAGAAAAATACAACAACTTGTATGAACAATAACAAAAATCAGCATCAATAGATTATATACTGACAATGATCAACAATGATTTTACATAAAGCAAACACACCTTCCAGAGGATGCTGGGGAATGACACCCATTTACTAGAACATAAAAGAGTAACCATTGAACTACAAGTTCATTGGCTACTCTGAAAAGTAGAAAAACAGAAAGGTAGAGAAAAAGCACAAACAGAAAAGACCACCACTGTCTCATTTATAGAATTTGATTTCTTGGTTATGAATTCTGAGATTTGCTTCTTTGCTTCTTTGTTCAGGTTCTCTGATGTTTTATCTTTAGTAGACTCTACCTGAGTACCTTTTTTTGGGATGTGTAAGGTGGCAGCACTCATACTCATCCGGTGCCTTGCAGGTCTGTGTCCTTCCTGTTCTCTCAGTGTTAGTGCCTTCCTCCAGTTAACCAGGCAGAGCAGACAGGATCACCACTGTGTAGGACTCCTACTTCCCACGCACTGATTAGAGATAATAAAGAATTTATACTATTATTTTATTATCTACAAATTGAATTTATCTTTAAAATATTATATAAAAAATTGATATAAACTAACAAACCAAATTATGAACTTTGACAGAAATCAGGAGAACTTGATTAATTGTTACAATAATTCTGAATTACTTTTCGGTATTCATGACATTCAGATTTCATTTTACAAACATACACCCAAAAGCATAACCCTCATCCACCTGCCCAGTGACTGCAGTGCCGTTACTGACTTGTAATTACCACCAGGTGTCTCTCTTTGTCTCTATTTGAAGCCAAGCAAATAACTGGATTTAAAAAAAAATCTTTTTTCTGAACATCAGCCTTTTTTTTCTTTTTTTTCCCAACTGAATTGTATTTACTCCCTCCTTATTTTTCTTTATTTCTTTTTTAATTAGTGTAATCTTTTGAAAAGTAAGTGTATCATAACCAGCTTGTTGGCTTGAATTCACCAACATTAAAGATAAGAGGAATTTCTAATTGTCTGCCACTTCATTTAGGAGAACTTTATATTCATTTTGTTTTGTTATTTTTCTTTGGTTTTTCTATATAAGCCAGAAAGACATTTTAATCACTCATATATAGTCAATCTCTTCTCCACCTGAAAGAACAAGTTAGTGACTATTAACCCTCTATGACCTGGTTACATTGAATTTGATGTTGGTGGCCCTTCAATCAGGATCATCAAATCTGCTCATGAATATTCAACTCTACACACACACACACACACACACACACACACACACACACACACACACATATATATATATATATATATATATATATGTGTGTGTGTGTGTGGGTGTGTGTGTGTGTGTGTGTGTGTGTGTGTGTGCGTGTGTGTGTGTGTGTGTATAATAGCATATACAGTGGTACCTCTACTTACGAAATTAATTGGTTCTGACAGTAGTTTTCATAACCTGAAATTTTCGTAAGTAGAGAAGCGTTTTCCATGTATAAATACCCTAATCCGTTCCAAGCCCCCCAAAATTCGAACACAATTTTTTTAAGATAAATTATAAATAATACATCAAATGACATAAAAACCTGTAAGAAATACATGTTAGACCTAGAAAAGCACTTGGAGAGCGCAGACCTCCACCGAGCGCAACAATTATCGAAAATTTGAAAGTGATCCAGAATCCAGGATTTCTTTCGGTATCACACCCAAAATGAAATCAGTTCTTCCTTTTCACATTTCCGACAACTCCGGAAAATTTCATCAAAATCTATCCATAATTTTTTGAGTTATCTTGAACACAGACAGACAGAAAGACAGATAAACGCTGGCAAAAACATGACCTCCTTGGAGGAGGTAATAAAAATTGTTCGTTTACCTGGGTTGCTGGGTTACGCTCATACAGACAAGAGCCCTCCTAGCCAATGGGATGCCAGGAAGATGCTAAGCAATAGCCAATGGCAGAGCAGCTTGGACGCACCACTTTCAAACTGAGATACAGAGCTGACAAGTACAGTGATCCCTTGCCACTTCGCGGTTTAAGTTCTGCGGTTTTAGTTATTTGCGGATTTTTCAGAAATATATAATATAATTTTTTTTTTAAATCGCAGAAACATCACAGGATGTTGTGCGTGTTCTCTCACAGTGAAGAAACGCTGTGAGCCAGCCTGGCCCCTTTAAGAAGGTAGCCTTATGGGTAATGGTGTGGCCTTATGGGTAATAGAGTGTGAGTGTCGTGGGATGGCAGAAGGAAACGGGGTTAGATGAAAAGTGTAAAAGTGTAACCGACAGGAGCCCAACAATACAACCTGTGTGATGTTACAAGTTCCTGCAGTGCCAGAATAAAGTGCTCGTTCCATGCAGAGAAAACCGGACTTTTTTCTTTTGTTGTTGTTAGCGTGTTAGCCGCTAATTACGAGCCAAAAATAGCACAATACCAGCGGTTTCTTTACTACGGTTCAGAGACCAGAGGCTGTGAAGGTAACAGAAAGACCACAGTTGAGCCTTTGTCTTGTTTCACTGCAGTGCCTCGCTACTTTTTTGGGGTTTTTAAACACATTTTAAACACATTATTGAGGCTCAGGGGGCTTCGGCTCCAGTTTGCGGATGTTGATTTATGCGGGGGGGCACTGGTCCTCATTAACTAAATAAGGGATCACTGTATGTTTATGTTCGGTAAACTCTGGGAGCTGCGAGTAGCAGCGTGTACTGTGTTTTTGCCTTTCGTATCCTGAAATTTCTTTCGTAACAAGAAGAAATATTTTTCCTTTGAGGCGTTTCGTAACCTGAAAATTTCATATGTAGAGACGTTCGTAAGTAGAGGTACCACTGTACCCAAATATTGGTATATGCAATTTCACTGGTTTGATGAAAACTCCATCTGGATGTGATAGTTCCCAAATGTCTTTTATTTATGAAAAACTGCAAAATGTTCTGAAATTATAATAGCCAGACACGTAAAACGTTTGTTCTGCTTCTTCTCAGATATGGTTTCCTGGTCATTTAAAAGTTGCATTTTCTGTTTTGTTGTGTTCATGTTTATAGACCTATATAATTTAGAAAGGCAGCATTGTTCCAGTAAAACTTAAAATGAAATGAAGAGTTGAATCCAAAATATTCCTTATGACTCATTGTGGATGCTTATCGTGCTTGCAGCAGCTGAAGTACTGGAGTCAAAAACAATAGGCTATATTTTTATTTTTCGTGTTTTTCAGTTTATGCACCCCCCCCCCCCAAAAAAAAAAAAAAAATAAAAATAAAAATAAAATCACTGTCTTGATTATCTGAATGACCAACTAGAATTTGATTAATATGCAAATTTCAGAGCAAACCATTCCATTTTAGCCTTCAGAGCAGCCTAATTAATCAACAGTTAAAGGAAATTAATACATACATCAATTCTGTCAGGAACATGCTTAGTTCAATCGCCCGTAAAATTGAAGTTTGAAGTATTAACTGGCTCCACAGGAAGGCTATGATTAAAACTCTACATTTTGTCTCCATTTAGAAATATAGACTGGTTTGACTCCAGGCAAATATAAAGTCATTTAGAGAGCTTCTTTTTATACTTCATCACTTTTATTATTATTATTATTATTATTATTATTATCAATAATAATAATAATAATAATAATAATAACTATCTAAGTTTATTTTTGGGTGGGTTTTACTTTTTTTCATTTTGTTGGCAATTTTTAGTAGACAATAAGGTGGAAAACATTGAACTAATCAATCAAATAGTAGTTTACACTTGCACCTGACACAAATAATAAAAGAGAGAGAGAGAGAGCATAAAAAAGAGAAGGGAAGGGATGAAAAGAGAGAGGGCTGTACTATTGTTTCAGTAGGGACTCATGCATCAAACTTCAATTTTCCGGACGATTGAAGTAGTGATTTTTTCTATCTTGGAATGAAATACTGGAATACACTTAAAACCTCCAGATTAATTACCACGAAGTGGTCCCTCAAACTGTAGTATTACTTATCACCGACCCGCCTGACAAGACCTCATAAAATAAGCAAGTGAAATCCATAATCGTAGCCTCCCTCTACACTCACCCTTTATAAATATGCTTGATTCAGAGCAGGCTCCTGAACATGCACACATACACGCACACACACACACACACACACACACACACACACACATGCACAAACAGTATAAGTTTGGAACTGACATGTTCATTTTTGCAGGTCAGTTTTCTAAATAATTGAACTAAATTGTCTTTTCTTTCCCTTTCTGGTGCCTTTGGGCTAAACCTAAATACATCTGAAACACTCCCTTTTACAGTCTTTCATGTTACATTCATAACATGTGTGTAAACATTTAAAAAAAAACTGCTTGACAACGTAATGCAGGTGTAAGAAGGTGCAAGAACATCTTAAGTTCAGCCCTTACCAACAATCATAACTTCTTTAGAAAGATATAGTATTATCATTTTTATTATATTGTAATTCAATATCTATTTATATACAAGCATTGAGTTTTGAGTGTCCACAGGGGCAGATATAATTGTTGACATATACATTGATAAACTGACAACTATTTTATAATCTGTAACAAATATACTATTTATGTCTGTAGAGCAAAATAAGGGGATTACAGTAAGTGCTACAGGATATTTATAGGACTAATTTGCCTATGCATAATTTACAAAAGCCACAGTCATATCCAATAGATATAGCACATTGAACTTATTTGGGTGGACCTGTTTTGAAAAACGCAGTTGAAGGAAAACAAAAACCGAAAAACACTATAAAACAACCCCGAAGAAGACAGCTTAACTTCTCCTTTCTTTAAACAAAGAGGGTTAAACGGGAGGTAGCCTTTTGAGTTTCTCTGTTGGACAGTCTCTTTCTCACATCACCATGTTTTCAGCTTCATTAAACTCCTTAAAAACAAAAGAAATAAAAAGCCCAACGAAGGAAAAAAAGATGATAAGAAAACAAACAAAAGACTCCCTAACCAGACTTTGGCAGAAATGTCACAGTCTCCAGCTCTTTATGGCTGCCTATTTAACATTAAAAACACTTCCAACAAAATCCATTTCTTGTTTAGAAAATGTTCTTGGACAGAAGTCAAACATATTATTCCAAAGCTAAAAAGCGGATAAAGACAAGCGGCTCACAAAAAGCGGCAGTTTCATTGTAATTCATTGACTTGTTCAGAGCGGCGGGCAGAGAAAGGGGCCAGACACTAACAGCCGCAGATGCCCTCATGAAGGGGGAGTCTGTGTAGGCATTATGGCCTTTGTTCGCGCCCAGTTAAACTGTTTAAAAGGAGGGTTAACTCAATCCATCAAATTGTCTGAAATAGTGAGGAAATTTCAAAAACCATATGGCTTCCAAACGTTTGCGTCCTTTTTGTGCGGCGGGACACACTTGTCTCAGTATTGGAGCCTGCGGGGGACCGGCCCGGCTCCTTTGTGGCGCGTCCCATCAGGGAACGCTGCTCATTTGTCCCCACTTTTCATGCTTTACGCTCAAAATTACGGCCCAGTCCCGCAGAACAAAAAAAGCTCTATAAAAGGCCCGGGGAAACTGGCCCAAAAACTTTGTGTTTTTGTGGCATCCTCGTCTTTTTTCAGCCCCGGCACCAGATTTGTGTTTCTCACATAAATTTTTAGCACGAATGGAGAAACACGTCTAAGGGTCAAGAAGCCACGATACGCATTTAGGATGTGAAAAGGGATGCGGGATCCCGAGCCACAAAATGTTTAGAGCGTTCGAGTAGAAAAGGACACAAAAGGACAAAATAATTCAGTATAATAAGTCTACGAGGCCGCTTGTGATAGGCTTACACGGCCGGAACTGGCAACGAGAGCAGTTTGGACATTTACTGTTTCTGTATTTTGTTTAAAAAAGAAAAAAGAAAAAGAAAAAAATGACTTTTACCATATAAACCTCAATATAAATCCAAAAATTACAAGATAAAAGAAATATTCCGAAAAGCAATTTTTATTCCCATAGTAGCCTATATACAATACAGTCTGTGCATTGGTTTTCAAATAATGTCCTGATTTTAGAAAGGCACTTACAGGTGTATAAAACATAACAAATTTATAACTGCAAATCTATTGGATCCAAACAATAATCTAAAAAGTAGCCTATAGCTTGTCAAAATCACCGCAATATTAAGTGTGATCGGCATCGCTCGAGCGTTTCCATAAAACAAAAGCACCCAGCTGAGTTTCCTCTCCGGTGGTCGTCATCAGCGCGCGCTGCAGCATCCGGATGCGGTCAAACCAGGACCAGGAGCAGGAGGAGAAGAGCCGGCAGTGACAGAGCAGCCATGTGGCTCACAGGAAATACCAAAGCAGTTAAATAAAAAAAGGAACAAAAATAAATAGATGATGATCACAAATCAAATCATGCATTTCCATGCAAACATGTGAAACCCGGAGCAGTTGTGATGGGAAAGGCCCGACATGATGTGTATGCGTGTTGCGTGTGTATGCCCCAGTGTGCGTTTGAATGCATCTGTGTTGTGTGATCTTAGGATAATCCTGTAAAATAAAATAAAAAATAAAATCAAAAATAGTTACTCGTGTTATTTTAGACCATATTGCTTTGATCGGAAGAAGTAACAGCTAATGAATATACTGTAAAATATCACTGCATATTTCTTGCTCTGCGTTCATGCTTCACTATGAATAAATCAGTCTGTGCCGATATGAAAGTCATACATTTTGGTACATGTTCTGAGTTATGGTATACAATATAAGCAGTAAGTTTACAAGTTCTCATCTGATTTTTTTTTCCCCTCTCCCCTTTATCGTCTTTCTACGTCTGCCGAGCCTCCAGCTCCATCAGTCATCCACGTCAATCTCCACGTCCTCGTCCTCCGAGCACTCTTTACTAGTTGTGTGGTCTGAGAAGGGAGACAGCGGCGACGTCCGCAGTTTCTGTGTGAGCTCGCGCTCCTGCAGGCCTCCCCGCGCGGGGGACTCGGCTCGAGGGTGGCCCAGCGTGCCGTTGGCGCATTTCTCCAGGTCCGCCAGCTTGGCCAGCTTGTCCAGTGGGACCTGTCCGATGGCCTTGGCCGACTCCACGTCGGCTTTCATCTCCTCTAGGTCCCGTTTTAGCTTTGCCCTCCGGTTCTGAAACCACGTGATGACCTGCGCGTTCGTCAGGCCCAGCTGCTGCGCGATCTGGTCCCGGTCGGCCGGGGACAGGTACTTCTGGTACAGGAAGCGCTTCTCCAGCTCGTAGATCTGGTGGTTGGTGAAGGCCGTCCGAGACTTCCGACGCTTCTTCGGGGTGCTTCTCTGGCCGAAAAGCGTCATGCCGTCCCGGCCTGTGTGGGAGAGGAGAGGAGGGGTGGAAATCAGTCATTCAGACCGGTGTTGGGCTTCTTCCTCATCACTGCAGTGAAAGTAAAAAATAACCTAAACTCCCTTAAACAGAAAACCAAAACAAAGTGATTTTTTTTTAGGAGGATATTACACAGACACCGATGGTTATGCTAAACAACAACATGGAAGCGGGGATTATTATTATTTTTTAAAGCGCACAAAACACATTTGTTCTATTAGGAAGAAAAAGAAAAATGCTCAAAATGACATCCAGTAATTAACCGAGCTCGCATTTTCAATAAAGACATTAAAAAACATGGTAATTTTTCTCTCTGATGAAAAAAACAAAAAACAAAATATGTTCTAATGCGTCCTAAAATCTGTTTTATTGTCTGCAGATTTACCTTCCGCAGCCTGTAAGACGCTGACTTCCAGGCCCTTGAAGGTCTTGCTGGCCAGCTCCTCCAGCGCGCACAGCGGGGAGGTTTGGCTCAGCAGCGCGCGGCTGGACAGAGGGATGCTGGACGGACGGTGCTTCTCGGAGGACGAGATCAGATGAGCGGTGCCGCAAATGGTGTAGCTTCGTTTCACGGACGGCTTGTTCAGGATGTCGTCGATGCTGAAGGGAGTCAGCGGCTTGTTGGAGTTGGCGGGAGGCGGCAGGTGGTCCAGCGGACTTCGCCTCCTGTGTTCCGCTGCATCACATTTGGCCACTTCTTTGGATGTCATCATCGGTCTGATGGCAGAGTTTAGAAGACTTGCTTGATATAATCAACAACAAAAAAAAGCAAAAAAAAAAAAAAAAAAAAAAAAAACCGAGCGAGGTTATCGAGGAAAAGAAAAAGTCACATAACAGTTTAGAAGTAAAGAATAAAATAAATAAATAAATAAAAAAACAGCGATAAAGATGAGAGAAGGAGGAAAATAAAATCGTAATTCCGGAGTGGGATGTTGTACAAAGTGTCGATCCTCGGGAGCAGCGAGTCCGCGAGAGTGAGATGCCTCCCTGAAAATGGCGAGGTCCAAAGAGTTGACGATTACTAACAAGTTATCATTGATTGGTTGGTAATCAATTATCTCCAGTGGCACTTTTCGCCCTCTTCCCGTTCACTCTTTGACTATGTTGCAGTCCAGTGCGGGGCTTTTTGCGACTGGGGGTGTCCCATTAATTAGGACGCATGGCTGGAAGGAGGAGGAGCCCGGCAGAATTATAATGCTTTGTGCTCTTATCATCTTTGGTCTAATTTAGTCGTGTGGTGAGATACCAGAATAGGTATATGGGGTAAATGAGGGGAAACGAAGAGAGAGAGAGAGAGGGAGAGAGGGAGAGGAAGGGAGGGAGAAAGAGGAAGTAGGGGTGAGAGAATCACAATCTGTCGGCAATTTGACCGTTTTTACGCGTGAAACTTCAGTTCAGCTGCAGTTGAGTCTTTTATTGAAAAGTATTTGGATTATGCCGTTTTTTTTTTCTGAACAGACAGGTCGTATCGGGTTACTCTAGACACCGCAGCATAGTCAGATGGATATTTTGCTCTACTGAAAGCGTGGATAATCCTTTGTTTTGTAAAACTAATGTAGAGCTGGGCCATATATCAGCAGTGATGATGCGTCCTCTGGGGCGGGAGCGCGGGAGCAGCGTGCGTCCCTCTCAGCAGCGCCAAAGCTGGGCCATAACTCAGGCCAAAAGGCTCCTTTTATATCATCTCAGAAAGATTTCATTTCCTCTCAGCTCTCCAAGCATCGTGCAGGTTTGACGTGATGAGTTATTTTGGCGCTTGACTGACATATTGGCGACAATATCTGCAAAGGCTGCGATGCTTAAAATAAAAAAAAAAAAAAAAAAAAAAAGAACTTTTATTCACGACTAACGTGCAGTTTAGGCGAAAAGTTTACGTTTTTCGATTCTCGATGTTTCAAGATTAATTTTATAACAAAAAATGACCGAGTTTTATTTTCCCCTTTCATCTAGCTCTTCTAATCGTTTCATGTTTGTTGTTGCAGTGTTTAGCTTATTGCACATTTATTTATTTTAATATCTCATTTAAGACCGTGTGAATTTACGTTGAAGTGATTACAGCTTTACGTTATTAATAAACGCACAAAAGAAAATGATGGTGATGATGATGAGAAGGGGGATGCAAAAAGCCACAAGGTAAATTTAGGATTTAATTATTTTGAAGCATTTCTGCTGGTGGTCTTTTCCTGAAACATGATATGTTCTTCGTTTGCTGACATCATATAATATTCCTACTCAGCATTCTTGTAACTTTCCACTAATATTTAATTCAGGTTTCCCTTTTTTTTTTATTTATTCTTATTATTTTTTGAGCAAGTGCATAATCGAGAAATTGTCTTTATTATGTGCAAAAAGACAACTTATGACGTAACGACGGGCCTCACGACACTTTCATTTTAATCCAAATGATTTCTCCTTCTCAACAGAGAATAAAAGACAAGAAAAGAAAGTGGTTCTCAAAGTGGTTCTCAGTTTGTCACTGCCATCTGGTTCCGTGAGCAGTTTTGCTTTATCGGGTTGTTCAGCTGAAGAAAACGAGCAGACAGTATTTATTTGCTGCTGGTGGGGAGTCAGATCTGATTTCGGTGCTAAGTGTTCTCTGGATGCTGTGTGGAAATATAAGCAGCCTCTTTTAAATAGATTTACTATGGTTTTTTTTTTTATTTTACCATTAGGTTTTCCAAATTATGATTTAAATATTTGAACAGATATCAAGTTTAAAAACTAGAAAGGCACTTTCTCTAAATAAATAAACAAACAAACATGTGGTGGCTCATTAGTTTACACAATATTCTACTTTCAAAGCAGAATTTTTTTTTTAAATGAATAGCCCTACAATAAACTGAACTGCAAAAGCTATTTCAAATTTTTCACAAATTTCAAAGATAATGAATAATTAAAAAAAATTAATAGATGATTTTTAATGGAAAACAGTAACAACATTTTTAAATATGCTGCACATTATAAACACCAGGGCAGTAACTTAACATCAAATATGTGTTTCCAGCCAGCTGAGCGATGGAGGATCAAGATGTTCAGTCCTGTTCCTGCCTTTCTATGAAAGGCAGATATTTGTAATGAATGATTATCTCAGTGTTTGCTTGCCAAGGTCAACAACGTGTTGGGTCTGATAGTTCTTCTTCAGCCAGAGAACCTCATCTTTGAATGTTCTGGACTTTGGACTGGCCATTTCTTGCAGACGGGACAAAACAAACAATCCACCACTGACCATGCTTGAAATTACTTTCTGTGAATGAAAAGCGAGTATATATATCTCTGTTTACAAAGTCTAATGATGTGTTTGTTAAAGTGAATTGGTTTTGTAGCTCCGTCTATAATAAACTCAAAGCACCGTAGTTCATCATAATGAAGTGGTGTTAATTTAAAATATTTATTGTGGCACTCCTTAGGTAATTATTAATGCACATCGAATTTAATAGCTCTGTTTCTGTCCAAGCAGGTGTTGATTTGGGCCTTTCACACTGCGGTCTGAGCTTAGTGCCACCATGCAGTATGTGAGTGATCTCCTGTAGGAGGAGATACGCCAACACTGCTCACTGCAGGCTTCTACTGCGATTAGACAGCTGCAGGGGAAACTGTCCCCATTGTAGTCATTTCGTGAGACCCCATAGATGGGTGTCATGTCTCACTTCTCTTAAAGGCCTGCCAGTTATCTCACATGATGCCAGATATAGGTACGCAGAGAGAGAGAGAGAGGAGAAGCCAGGCTCAGTTGTATGTCTCTCTTTTAAACTTGTACTGTATAAATCACACATCATTACCAGAGGTCACTGGCTGAGGTGCACCATTGGATGGTTTCATCGCGAGGGCCAGTCTGGTTGGAGGAGAGAGGATTTATCTGGCAGCTGGATCTCTGGAGAGGCAGCCATATTTTAAGCGACTAGAGATGTAATAACAGGCCTCTGACAAATCCCCAACGGCCCGGCTTCTCCAGCCTCGCAGTGCAGAGCCAGTTCTGACAGAACAGCAGGTCATAAGCAGCATCACTATCATCGTGATGAACGTGGACCACACTGCACTGCTCACTGAAGTGTTTTCTTCATTTTTTTTTTTTTTGTTGTTGTTTATTTCATAAGAGTGTTGTTGAAACTTAATATCTATCAAATCAGTGGTAGCATTGAGGGCATATAATTTAGATTTTATGTAGCAACATTTTCAGACATTCACAACATTGGATTCAAACATTATTGAACATAAACATGTGTGATCCAGTTATGAAAATGTAGTGGCACCTCAGGGAACTGAGAGCCAAAAGAAATACTTTTAATTTTGGATGGCACACCATCACATTTCTATCAAATTTCTGACAAAAAGTTGAATAGCAACTTTTTAAATGACAGTCTTACGTGGCGTTACTGTCTGAGGAAGCTGGATAAAATGACCAAACAACTAATTTTCTTGTGACATCTTTTTGTCTACCCACATTCTTGCATTGTAAAATAGTTTCATTTATCTTTAAACGTTTTTTGGGGGGACAGTTTGTGGTGTTCAGTTACAGTGGTATACTGTTACTTTGATAGAAAGAAAACATGCATATAGCCTTAAATTATTTGTATTAATAACATGTATTAATAATTTATTCTGGTATGTGGATCAACCTCCTTTCTAAAATCACGGGGTAGATGGTCATGTTGATACCTGAAATATGAAACATTAAGTTTTAGTGTTCTAGACACAAGGTTTAAGATTCTGTTAATGTCCATGCTCTGCAGAAATTCAAATTTCAAACTGAAGGTGATGCACCTGAAAACTACAAACATATATTGGTGAGATGCCACCAGAAAAAGATGAGAAAATTAATAGACCTTATAGAATGGCCATTACTCTCTTGAAAAAGAGACTTTAATCTCAATGAGACTCTTACCTGGTTAAATAAAGGATATAAATAAATAAATAAAAGAATGTGAAATTACAATTCATCTAAAGTAAAAGTCACTTTAATTAAATATTGCACATTCAAATATTTTCACCGTGTTAAAATTAGAGAAGATTAGATTTTAGTATTAAAATACTTAAAATTCTTCATTTTCGGGGGAGTGCTTTTGTTTTTGTATTTATGCAGTAGAAGAAGCTGTAGGTGAATAGTCATTTTAATTACTAATTGACTAACTCAATATGCACAGTGCCACTCTGATAAATACAATGAAAAACAAGCTCAATATTCAATACTCAACCTGGAACAAACACAGAAAACATATAAACGGCGTGAGACATAACAGTCAATAAATTGCAAGTCCTGACATTATCCCCAAGCAGAGAAAAGCAAAAACAGGTGCACAATCTTCCAAGAAACACAAGAAGTGTAAGTGTTACCCCATGCAGAGAGCACACTGTAGATTTATTCCCTCCTGAACAAAACATTTTCATGGGTCTCTGGCTGAAGTAATGCAGAATCTACTCACTGGCACCGGGCTCTTCAAAAAAAAATGTTCAGTCTATAAATAGTTTGAAACAAGTTTTCTAATGGTAAGAATGTTTCAACATGATGACAATAAAATGTGAACCTGGGGCCATAAGACCTGTTAACTGCATCTACCTGGTGGAACAGTTGCTGATCTCACGCCGCTCTGCCAGGCAGGAACAGACGGGCCGCCTGCCCTGATCATACTGGTGTGGTTTGGGGCCTGTACACTTGTTGTCGGTGCAGCCTGAACATAAGCATTCCTAATTTACAGAGGGCACATTTTGAAGCTGCGCATATGTGGCCATCAAAAACGAGTCAGTTCCATGCCAGTTTAGACCGTTAAATGTCTCCGAAAACATGACTCACATTATTTTTATTCTTCCTTTCCCTGTTTGCTGTTTTGGTTGGAAGGGAGCTAATTCTGCAATAATCAACCAGTCACTTCCACACACCTTATCCCCTCTAAATCCAATTGCTGCTGATGAATCCTCCACTGCACTATGAACGCCAGACAGCAGCAGCAGATAGTACATCATTTGATTGTTCCTCCTTTTTCATCTACACTTCTCCATAAAACACAGTAAGCAGTGATGCTGAAGGATTGTGTTATTTGGGAAGGCCATAGGTGGAAAAGATTATTCAGAGGCTTTGGTAATAAAAACCGCCGGAGGAGAACATGGGAGAATTATGACAGCAATCCTTTAGTTTTCACTTGTGGAGGCTCTGTGTTTTTTTTTTTTTTATCCTTATTTGATGCAAAGGAGAATAAAGAGACCTTGAGGTGAAAAACAAGCAAAAATATGATTTGTCACATTGAGAAGTGTAGTAAATATCAGCTGCATTTCTGTTGATTATTCATATGTAAAATTGTAGATCAAACACGATTTTTAAGACTTATTACTATCTCTGGATTGTTGACTGCATATGCCCTCTCAACATCTCCCAACCTTCATCATCAAACATTTTGAAGTTCAAGCATTAATTGCAACAAAAATATTTCGAGATCATGCAGAGTTGTGACGCGAACATGTATTTGAAATATGATAAGATTACAGGAGCAGTCTAATTACATAAAGTTGGTGTGAATCATGTTAATTCAGTGCCCATAAGGGCTTTTCAAAGAGATCTGAAGGAGTCTTTAATAAGATTCTTTTTCTTTAATATTGTTACCAACTGGGGTCTACAATAATGGCACGTTTTATTCATTGGTATGTATTATGAGTATGTATCATTTGTAAAATTTGCCATAAAAGTGTATATATTCATATATTCCAGTATAGCACCCTTAGCCAGCTCCATGATATCACATGATTTCCTCATTGTACAGCCCTATTTTGTATTTGCATGTATTGAGCTGTATGTATTTTATGATGCAGATTCCCTCTCCCTACCAAAATATAGATCCTTTAAACACACTTACAGGCGTGCACGCACCCCACATGCGCGCCCCACACACTGTCATTTGCAGTACTGCGCTGACAGCAGTCCCTTCACCGTCTGTTTTTCTTTTTCATGCTTGTCCTCTGCTGGTGTATAACTGTTTGTTTTCTATTTGAATGTCTGACCTCCCACTTTGTTTAATCACAATTAAAAAAAAAAACAACAACACAAAGACAAAAAAAAAAATACATGGCAATATGAAACCAAAGGCAGACAGGTCAGCTGTTCTTTATGAGACAAGACTAAATCTTTCCTCCTCCTCCTCACTCCCTTAGCCTCATTCTCTCCATTATTTGTCAATTATTTTTCTCACTTTTCTTTCCTCTCTCTACCTTCTCCCTCTGTCATGTCTGTCCCCCCCCCCCCCCCCCCCCCCAAACACACATTTATACGCACACGCAAACACTTTCTTTGAGAAATGGCCTCTGTCTTTCAATTAGCCTGCAATGGCCCTCTTACAAGGCTGGCGTCTGGCGACTCAGGCCTGCAGCAGATGCCGCTGTGGATTGGCCGTTCATCTCCAGCTTGCAGACTGTATTGAATAGTCATTAGGGTGGAGCTGACTATTCATGGCAGGAGAAGTGGCTTTGTGTGGGAGGGATGCTGTTACATCAGGTTATCTTTATTCTCGTCACCTCTGTGGGGTTTTTACAGTTTACAGAGAAGTAGGGCACTAATTGGGAAGATGAGGAAAAAAATATGTAATTTCTGTTTTACATGTGTTAAGTTGTTGTGGTCTGTTGCATAATTTTTGATCAGGGAAAGGGAGGGAAAAACCAAGAAAGAAAGAATGAAAGAGACAGCAACAGAGAACCCCTGTTGGGCAGAAGAGCCACGAGCCTGTCTGCTGCATGTGTGTATGATTTGTCAACTCTCAGTGGGTCTGCTCATGAAGCACCTGGCAACCCTGCACAGTGGAATATGGTGGCTGCCATGACCATACACCAACGCACACACAACCATATGCCTCCATTGTCATTGCAATGAGCTCGGACAACATTCACTTTCGCCTCCTTTCAGCAAATGCTATCAATACAAACCCCATGTGGAGGGGCCCAGGTCAAGAGGGAGTCTCACTACAAAGTGGCTGCTGACACACAGGGAGGAGGCACATACACGCACACACACAGACGCGCACACACGCAGCATATTCATGTATGCACACACTCTTTGGTACCTCCCTCGGCTCCTCCTGCCCCTCCTCTGCTGAACCCCTGTAGGCTGGACTGAGGAAATGTGAATTAGCTTCATCAATGCAGAGGTTAACATTGCGCAAGGATGATGTTGACCTCTCGTTGTATTCTTGGTTTGATGTCTTTCTTAGGGGCCAAATGCTTATGAATAAAAATGGTGAGGGGAGAGGTTGACAAAGGGATTTGTCTGACAAATGCCAAAGGAGAACCCCTCAGGGAGAGCCTGGTTAAGCCCCAACACCGCTGAATCTGCCCTCTGCAGTATTATAAATCATGGAGAAGCTCACACTGCGCTCTTATTGTTTTTGCCATAATTGTGTCAGAACAGCTTTCATTTGTCTCTAATGAAAAGTGTCTGCATTCGTCATGCTAATGTGGTGACAACATAAATATTACACAACATATGTGCCGCCAGTTTGCGCTTGTGCGGTAATAAATAATTTATATTCACTTAAACGTGTTAAAGGGCCAGCTTCCCAAAATTACCAAAAACTAATTTTCTCATTTGCAGCTGTCATGCAGTTTGGGTTTTATCAGTCTTTCAGAATATGTCCCTTCATTCAATAAAAATGTAAGCTGCAGCATTAAAGGACCACGTTTTAAAACTCAAGAGCAAGCTATTTTTCCTGTTATGGACATTACCAGGAATAATGCTCACGAGGATATCTGTCAGTTGCTCATAGTTCTTCAGAAATAGTGGTGTTGAAGCCATCCCCTCTGGTCTTATTTATTCATTTAGTGAGTCTCCACAAATTGCAAAGGTTTTAGTTATAAAATTCCATATCGATGGCCAAAGCGCAAAACCTCCTATCTGCAGAATTTTCTGATTTCCAGATTTCACTTTGAAAAAAATAACAAAAATACCTAGTCTGTATTGTTAACACATAGTATAGTAATATAGTCCAAAAACAGTGTATATGTATTGAGTATACTTAAAAAATAGCATTGCAAGAAAACAAGAAGTTTTTTTTAGTTTTCTCAAAAAAGTCAATTTTTCAGATAGGAGGTTTTGCGCTTTGGCCATCGATATGAAATCAATGTTTTGTGCGTGTGTGTGATTCAAGCTTAAAGCAGAATCAGCACTAATTTTACAGCCCACTCACAGATGAGCTTGTAGTCCTGCCAAGAAATGTGCTAATAATGATAAGTACAGGTGAGGACGTAGACATTAGAAAACCTGCGGCAAAAAGGGAGAGGGGACCTTTAACTCCGATATGACTGAGAAACATGTCAGTGTTGGTTGATTTCACAGTTCAAAATGATTTGTTTTTAGACTCACATTACACTAAGAGCCCATTTCACCACTGAGGATATTTTTGGTGACTTTTTTGCGTGTGTCTGCAGGTACAGGTGTCTCTGTCTCTTAGTCTTTTTTCTACATGCAAACAAATTAAACACTGCACACTCCCACACACACGAGCTGCTCCACAGGGTCTGCTCCTGTGTTTATGACTTTATTAAAAGCGTCTTGTTTCATATCATGCTCTCCCAGCAAAGAACCATGTGCCCCATATATCACACTGTTATTGTGGGTAATTAAGAACAGAACTTGGTGTTATATGGCTGCTGTTGTGCATAAGCAAAGCTGACCATTTAAATTGCAAAGGAATATATATTTTCCTGCACTTTATCTTGCGTGAATGATATTATTACTCTTCTTAATACTGAAGGAGGAGGAGGGCCCAGATAAGATGGCACAGGCATTCATTATACTAATACTCCCCCTTAAAAATGAATGATAATGAGACACAACAGATATTTACTTTGCTTTAATGTTGTGGCAAGTAGCGAGCAAGTCCCCCCCCCCTTTCCTGCAAATATCCTGCTGCTGCCCAAAGCTTTTTGGACTTGTTACACAGCAAAATACAATACTGCATTAAAAATTGAGAAGATTCAAATAGAGCCCAGACAAATCCACCTTGTTACGATTGTCCTGCAAGTCAAAACAGCAGAGGCATATTACATCACATTATTTGAGTTGTACTGCTGCAGTCTGTCATGTACATTCTCTCTTTAGTACAAATATGGAGTGAAATCATCAAACATCCTCATCCATCGATCATCATTTTCAGCTTCATCCTCTCCCTTCCTCTGTTTTTTGTGTTGTGAAGCATTGTTCACAGCGAGTCCAATAACCAGCGTCTCTCTTTCTCCCTAACAGATGAGTGTGGCCTGAAGGAGGAGGGCTGCCATCCATCCAGATCTGTGCCTGTTCCTGCCGTTTAAACCCGAGCATGCTCAACTAATGCCCCTGCCTCACTTCTCCGTCTGCTGCTTTATAGGCTTTGTTTGAGGAGGCTCTCCTATTCTCCCTCTCCATCCATCTTCTTCATATTTTTCACCGTCTAATTCTCTCACTCCATGTCTCATCACCTTGATCTCTTTTGTTCCTGTTCCTATCCTCTTACAGTCTACTTCCACCTTTTTTTCCCCTCTCCCTTCTCATGTACTTTCATTTACCTCTTTTTTATCACTTTTTATAAAAAGGGGTGGGGGTGGAAGGGAGGGGGGGGCTTAGATGAGAAGTCGGTGGCGTTGAGCCGAGGAGGACACACTCCACTTAGATAAATATCCCCATCGCTCTGAGCAGAGCCAGGGAGATTTATTCATCCGCCGAGCTGGCAGAAAATTGACTTGTTTCATAGGGGCAGGCTGGTGACGCATTGACATGAAAGGCAAGGAGACAGGATGGAGGGAGGGAGGGAGGGAAGGAGAGGAAGGAGAGATGAAGAATGATAAAGAGAGAAGGCACATGAAGATGAAGAAGGGAAAGAAAGGAGAAGAAAAAAGGAGAGAAGGCAATCTAGCAAGAGGGGAGGGAGAAAAACGATAAAGAGAGATGAGAGTGTGATGTCCCTCCCCTTGTACTAGAGGATAAAGCCAGTGGGGTAGTGAAACAGTGATGAGGGAAATGGTACAGCTGACATTTATATAAGAGGATATTGATGAAGCAGAGACACTAACAAACTCAGTCCAGTCCTCCTCTTCCTCTTTTGTCTCTTTTACTACTTTTCACTCTTCCTCTGCCTGTCCTTTCTCCTCTGTCTCCTTCAGCGCTCTGTCTTTGGATTGATAAAGTACTCTCATTGGACACTACATCCTCATTGAGCCAGAAGGGCCACAACCTTGGGTGACTTAAGACTACAGCCACCAATGCATCACAGTGATAATCTCTTATTTTCAGCTTTCCACCACGGCCACACACACACACACAGACACACACACACACACACGCGCTCACACTGTGCAGCTGTTATGCTGCAGTATTGTCCCTTAACAGAAAAACTACAGTTCCTGTTTTTTCCTATCCTCCATGCTAACACAGCAAATAGAAAGGAGATGAATGCTGCCTCCCCTTTGCTCTGCTGAGGAGGTTGCGTGGAGGTGCATTTGTGTGGGTGGCTGTGTTTGTGTGTGTGCTTGCTTTGTATGTGTGTTTTTGTGTGTGCGCCTGTAAGTGGGTATGTGTTCTGGGAGCACTGGGGCGTGGAGGAATTCTGCTTGTATCAGCACCTGGGCTGCACAGAGAGAGAGGTATACATGGGAGAAAGATGGGGGAACTGGGAGTCTTGTGTGTGTGTGTGTGTGCGTGTGTGTATGCGTTTCTGTGAGTGTGATTGCAGGGTATTCAGCGGGGCGGATGGATAACAGGGAGTATAGAGCAGATTATAATTTAGTCACTCTGCAGCTCAGGGCTCATGTCAACCTTGGATAGGGACCCAGGATGATAATTTGAATTGGGAATTAAGTCACCAATCAATGGTTAAATTTATGCTGAATCAACGGTTTATCAGGGGAGGAGAACTCATTCACTTTAATGTGCATGAGCGTGTACGCACACATCTGCAGGTAGATCTATGAGTGAGAATTAGTAGTCTTTCTCCCTGTAATGCTTTATGTCAGCGGTTGTCAGTAGACTAATCTATTGTTTGTCGATGAATGTAATTTCTCACATGTGTGGGTCAACAAACAAGCCCTTAAAATTTAATGAACATGTATGTTGTTTGTCCCTGGTGTTTCTATTAAATGTGACCATATAGGTTCTACTGCACTTTTTAAAGCAAGGAAAGGCCATGGCACAAAACATAACTTTTAAGGGTTTAAAAAGACCTTTTATTCAGAGTTAGTTTTTTTTTTTTTTTTGGAAGGGGGGGGACAAAAACAACAACCAAAAAGAAAAAAAAAACACACTTTTGCTTTGATTATTGTGCTTGTAGATAGATGAAGATTATTATGGTCGACCTTCATAAAACAGTAAATAGAAAAAATGTATCTTGAGATTGTTGCACCACACAAAAATAAACGAACTAAACCTCTCACTGTTATTTTGAGTTGCACTGGATGGCATAAAAAAATAAGTAATAATAATAATAATATAAAACAAATTGTGACTCTCAGAAGAAATATTGACTAACTAATTATTTTTAATATTATTTCTTAGTTTGCATAGAACCTGGCTAGTTATCAATTACCTAGCCCATCATAAATGCTTAAAAACACAGATTAACAAGAATGTTTCAAATTGTAGCCCTCCTCCTAAAACAGCTGATACACACTAATTAGGCAACCAGAAGTGCAAATTTAGTGTTTACCAAAAAGAAAAACTTTAGATGTGAAATCATAAAAGGACACAGGATCTTATGACTGGGTCACCTCCGATAATAAACCTTTCACAGTGTTATATGCTGTTGCATATCAGGTCAATCAAGCCAAGCTTTCTGGGACAACACAAGGTACTGCAAGAGTTTCATGATATCTGCTGATTACTAAAAAAAAAAAGAAGAAGAAGAAGAAGGAGAAATTTGGAAGACAGTCAAAAATTCTAATAAAAACAAAGAAAGGAGCATATATTTAAGGACAGTACAGAAATACATCTCAGTCAAAGCATGGTCTTGGGATGGCTCCATCTCAAATTAAGGATAACGCATTAAAAAAAACTGGTAAAGTAAAATATTACCATCTCAGATTTACTGAGCCTTCTACAATTACAACAATGAAATGTGCTACAATTCTAACACATTTCATTTTTGACACAGTGCTGTTGTGAGCTAAGATTTTTTTCCCCAGCTGCAAAATACTGAATGAAAACAATCAGCATCAGGCCAGTACAACATACTCCTGAATCTTTTCATATATATTTTGCAAATATTTTAGCGTGCACAATGTCTTTCAAAGGAAATTTTTGAATTAGCTTAACACTAAAGAAAATTGTGCACCAATATAACGGTAGCATTTATTTTCACCATACGAACCAAAGTTGTGTTCAAATAAAAAATAATAACTAAATGAAACAAAAATCTTCATCCACATTAAGAAAAGAAAACTTGAATCTTACTTTTCATAAATGTTTATCTGCAGAACTGCTGCTTAGTTGGTACAAAAGTCTATTTAAAAGTTATTCTTTGCCCACAGCTGTGTTTTGTAAAAGTGTTACAATCTCATAAACGAGAGACTGCTTTCCTCTTCCCAAACAAGGTAAAGTCCTCATACAATAATCTAGAATGATTGCATTAATATATCACAGAAAATCACTTTTGAGTGTTAAACACTTGCTGTTGATGTACCTGAAGTGGCTCTTAAGCTGGATGTTTGTCTTTTTTTTTCGTTTAAGTCTGTGTGGTTTTAAAGTGTCAGAGTGTAAATATGTGAAACCGTTTACTACTTTGGCGTCTTCTGTTTCTTAGAATGTTCTAACCTAACCTTTCACAAAAATAATGCTCCAAAAATCTCTTTCTCACAAGAAAGGATAGCATCACACAGCCCATGTTTGCAAATGTGGTGAGTACAAACCCAACTCAAGAAAACAGGCTCACACTTCCTGTATTGTAGGGTAGTTATAAAAGGTAAACAAAATGTTTTGTATGTAGCTGTGGACATCCTTCAGTCAGTATTTAAAATACACAGAGGTTTAATAACCTGAAATTATCCACTCTATTCTGATATTGCAGGGCACAGGACACTATTAAACACCCTCAAACCACTTATACATGATGGTTTAAAATGACCTCAAGTTTCCTTGAGAATGGGAAGGTTGTGTATGTGTAATTTCCGCATCCAAGAGTATTTGTGCCTTTGGAGTGTGAGCAAATGTGAGTGGCAGACGTGTTGCAGAGGCACCGTGACCTTCTCTCTCTGGACTGTAACTCAATCAGAGCTCAAGGCGTGACACCGTAACCCTGCGTGGCAGGAAGCGGCCTGGCTGCTCCACTTCACTAATGCCTTCACTAACGGCCGTGACCGCATCACACTCATATCCCCCCGGAAAACAAAACTGCTCCACTGCCACTTTCTTACAAATGAGAGATAAGCCCCTTTTTGGTGATTCGCAGCAAAATGTGTGTTCAAGATGACGAGTTCACAGGTTACCAGCTCTCAAGTTACAGATTCATTAAGGGAATTAATGAGGCTGCTGTGGTTGTTGGATTAAGAGAGTATCTGCTTTCCCCCCAGTCGTGCTCTCCAAAAACTCCTTTAGAAACAATGTGTATTAACCACGATTATTTCAAATGGCCTGTAAATGGACAACAGCCACTTTAAAAAACATGAGGATGGGTGTTGATTTTTCTCCGGCTATAAGGTGGCATTAGGTTGGGTCAGTGACACTTGTAGATGTTTAGATAAGAGAAGCTAGCTAATCTGATTATGTGAGTCTATTGCTGGTGTATAGGGAGGTAGTTGGCTATGTTTCATCAGCTGCTCAGTAGAGCCCCACAGCTTGTGTTGCTGCACTCATGAACACCTGCACACTCACTGAGTGGGTGGCGTGTGTGAGTACTTCTGTATCCCATGAGAATCTCTTTCTCAGTGTTTCATATGATAACATTCAGGGTTTAGCAACAGCTTCTAGGTTGGATCGTGAACCAGTCAAGTTTTGATCCTTTTCGTCAGTTCCTCAAGATGTCTTCTGGGTTCAACAAAGTTGGCACTGCAAAAAAATACATGAACTTTGCCCATGTAAATTTACCAGATCAGTAACTCATTACAATGAATAACTTTTTTGACAAATGCTGTAAAGTGTAATTAAACCTGAAAGGTCCTAAACATTTACATGCAAACCAGGTGATGTAAACCTCAAACATAGTGTACACGGTTCATAAAATAGTCTCAAATCAGAATTTATTGATTCGTGTTCCTGGACCTCTTCCTCTTCTTTTTAAAGCACTTCTGAACTCTTGTACTGTGTGACATGAAAGTGTCACATACAGGAGTACTGTATCGTTGGATTTTTGAGAAGTTGTCACAAACGGCACATTGACCAGTTTTGTGGTGGTGGAGGATGTACTCACGGAGATGTGCTCCACCGTGAGAACATCAGAGCTTGTCTGCAGTCCAGCCAAGCACTAGGCCCTGTCTGGTGAAATTAAACTTCCTACCTCGACTCAAAATGCATCAGCTCACAACTACTGTCTGATGTTAGAAATCTTCTTTTCCTTGGTCACCTGGGAGACAAGTCCCATCACACCTGCAGACATAGACCAAGCATGCATGCTTGAGCCGTCCAACTAGAAGACATTATCCTGAAAATGGATTCAGTGTTGCGATAAAATGCTGTTTGTGTCTACACTTGCTTATTCCCATTTCGTGGCCCTTTTCAAGATGACACATGACTCCAAGCATATTTACTGCCACAAAAGTCTTTAAAGTGGTTTCCATCATTTTGAATTGTAGGCCACAGAAAACCAGTAACTTTGTTAAAATTGCAGGAATGTAGGTCATTACAACTGAAAATATTTTCATTAGGTAATTGAGATTGAACCAGGCCACTTGTTAAAAACCATAACATGTATTGCAGGATTACATTCAACAATTATTTTCAATTAGGTAATGAAGCTGAAGATCCCTGAACTTAAATTCATTGGATACTCATACACCTCCTTAATATAACTTGAATTAACTTGCAATGAATTTGTCTTGGGCAGCACAGTGGTGTGGTGGTTAGTAATTTCAGTCACAGTTCTCGATTTGAATCTGAGCTGGGTTCTTCTGTCCGTGTGGATTTATCCAGGTACTCTGGTTTCTTCCTACAGCCCCAAAACCCGCAGTGAAGGTTCATGGGTGTTTCTGTATTGTGAACGAGTGAGTGTGAGAGCCCACGACGGATCGGTATCCCATTCAGGATGTATTCTGCAAGACGCCCAGTGACGGCTAATATAGGCTTCGGCGTCTCCATAACCCTGAAAAGGATTAAAAAAAAGGAGTAGAAAATGGATGGATGAATGGATGTATGTATGAGAAAAATGAACATGTAGCCTAGTAGATGGGCCAAGCAAATCATAGAGCTAAATTACATTTTGAACACATAAATAAGATGTTGAGGTGGAAGGTGTGTTAGTTTAGGTGACTGATTATGGTTATTACCAGCCTGGGTTTGACGTTGAGCATTTCTGGCAAACAAACTTTACGCTGTACATAAATGTTAATGCTGCTGCTTTCAGGAAAAATGTTTTCAAATGTTTGGCTTTGAAAGGTGGTCTTGTCTGGCAACATGCCCACCGACGCTGGTGTGATCAGCTGGCCAGAGGCATCGCAAACTAATGTTCTTACATTTAAGGCCAATGCCACATTTGGATACCAGACAAAACAATGAATGAATGAAAAACAAAGATTTGGATTATGCTGCAAAATAAATGAATTATTATTATAATTATTTTATATAAAACGTGGTATATATTTGGATATGTCAAATTTGCAAATACCAACATAATAAATTAATCTATAATGTAATCACATTTTTTTGTGATAATAATACTTATCAATCATTTGTCAATAAAAAAAAATATTTGTTTAAGTGATATAACAAAGAAGGTGTTTCTTCAAAATCTGTTCATTCATTACTAAATGACTGAAACAGAAAAATCAATGAGATTATTGCCAACTAACTAATGCTACACTTCTATTTAAGAAATGCAGGATTAGCCTGTAAAAAAAAAAAAAAACAGATTATAATCATAAATGTGCTAGAACAGGTGCAGTGTTTTAAACGGTCAGATCTCAGTGCTTCTCCTTCTGTGTCAGAAATCGTGACAGGGGACGAGGTCATTTCATCCATTCGAACAGTCTTGAAACAGGTCATAAACTCTGAATTTCCATGGATGGAAGAAAATTCCAAAAATTCACGTTTGGAAGATTTGGAGAAGGCCGGTGTGCTGTGTGTGGCTACATGAGATGGGCTTCTCTGTGCTATTTCAGTTTGCGCTTACTTTTTTTAGTGGACATGTATTCAAAGTGTGAATCAAATTTCATGCAGCAGACAGAGAAGTGACACGAGGAAACACAGGCATTCGCTAACACATCAACACACGGTCTCCACGTTGCTCTGCTCCCAGATATCCATGTTTATTATCGGGACTTGGGTTAGTGAAGGGGCTTAGTTGAGGGGCAGGGGTCGCGGCTGTGGGATTTCATGGCTAACAGAGATCGGGCCACTTGTGAGAGAGTGTGGCCTGTCAGAGGTGCAAAAACAACAAGATTCCCCAGTGGAAACTGGACAAACACAGGGGGAAAACTTTGGGGAGCATCAGAGGAGCGGTGAAATTGAACATTCTAGCTGTCAGCAAAGAGATATCCTGGAATGGAGCAAGCCAAGGCTCAACACAAAACAAAGAAAGAAAAAAAAGCAGCACAAAGAAAATATGAAAATGTTGATATTATTTACAGCCCTTATTTTCTTTTCCCCTCTCTCTCTCTCAGATTTGCATGTGTTTGAGCTCACCATTTGTCTCTGCTGGTATACACAATTTAATATTAGAATAAATTACAAATGGAAGACTGATGTCTGGGATAGATTTTTCTTGCGGGAAGTTCAGACTCCACCAACATTAATGTCCCTTGCCACCATTGGAGGCATAAATCTCTTTTCCCCTCTTTTTTGCCTTGAATCATATAGGGATATTGAATTACTCCCCTGCTCCGCACACATAGAGGCATTGTGCATTACATTGACTGATAAGCTGTCACCAGCAGTTTAACTTAGAGACATTCAAAGAGTAATACACCAGTTGAGGATAAACTAACCCCAGACCCCTTAGAGTAAGCTATGGCGCTGTCACTGTGAAAAATATGACCAGAGCATTTCATATAGCATGCAGCATCTGGCATCTAAAAATGGAGGAAAATACCTTGAACAATGCTTGGTTTATGGCTGTTTTCATGTTAGGCGACAGTTTTACCCTTGAACAGTAGGAAACGCTTGCATTAGAGAACCAAACTGGCTGATATACAAGCTTCACTTACGTATTCTGAAGGTTGTATCATAGTGTTTAAAAAAAAAAAAATTATAAAACCCATTAATACAAAACAGTGTACAATTAGTTTGCATTCTTCATTCTTAAAATATCAAAAGTGGTTATAGTCTGAGTCGGTACATGTAAAAGTTCTTTTCTTTTTTTTTTCTTTAAGCCTCTTTAACATATTTATGAGAGTATCTGAAGGCTTTTTCACGCTGCAATCTGGGAACAACCATTAATGCTTGGAGATGGACCAATGAGAGCGAGCCGCCTTTCACTTGTCTTAGTTGGCATGAGAGCGGCCCGATCCATCATGGCAGCGAGGCCTCTGGTACCGGTGTGCCTCTGCACTTCAGGGTGGTCTGTCCAAGTCAACATCTGCACAAGATATTCCAGAAAAGCTGCATACAGGCTGCTCCTGCATGTGTGCGTGTGTTTGTATGTGTGTCCTGGTGGCGTCTGAACGAGTAGAGACAAGGAGACGATACTGTACCTCCAGTAAAACATTCTCACACTGAGACAAGAGGAAGGAGGCTGGCATATCATGGGGATTGAATGTCTCATTTTTCTAGGTTTATTTTAATATATTATGTTAAAAAATCCTGACTTATATGCAACAAAATGTTAGTTGTCTGTCAGTTTAATAATGAAGATTTCTAGACTAAATTCCAAGATGACACATATATCCAGCAGAAGGTGGTATACATTTAGAGCAAATTATTTAAAAGTGAAGTAAGCTTCTTAAACCGTTTGTTATGGATGATATTTCAAACTAACCAGTCATAAGGATTATCATTATTTTATGTGTAATTTGTGCTTGTATCTTGATTTAGAAACAAGAGATTCAGATTTAGTTGGCAACAGCCATAAGCAGAGCAAGAGGTTTTCTTATAACTGCACTGATATGTATTGCAAACATAAAGCTTACCTTTGGACACTTCTGAAAATAATTAATTCCTTGTCTTTAAATCCAAACCTCAGCCCCTGACAAAAAGATGTTTCAAGGTAAAGCTGTAAAATTGCTATATAGTAAATGACCGCCACTAACTGAGAGGCTAAGCGAGGATATAAACAAGACGGATGTCTGTCCCTTTTAATATAACATAAAAACTGAGCTGGAGAAAATAAAACACCTCATTGTAATGAAATGCATTAGCTGCAGCACAGGCTTGAAATCAAGCAGAAGTGAGCACAAATGTCAAAAGAGCTCTCCTGTTGAGCGGCAGAATTAAGAGGCCTGATATCTAATCCATTTCCTGTGAAACCGGCGGAGTAAGGGACATCAAAGAGAGTTAAAGGGGATTCACTGAGAGCAGTTGAAGTGGCAAGGCAGTGAAATATGGCACATTTGGTTTCTTCTCTCCCCCGGCACTAGGCCTTTGGAATAATTAGAGCCTAATTCTGTCTAATTAACGGACTCAATTACTCCTGAAGAAAGCTCATCAAAAAGATGGCGGGAAAGCAGAGAGGAGAATGGTTGTGTTTTTTTTTCTTTAATTAATGAACTGAGTTGAATAACGGCCATGGAATTAAACATTTCCCCCAATGTGTATGAATTGCAAATTGGAGGATTTTTTTTTCCAAGACAGGAGCCCAGGGGCTAACGCTGCTGTCAAGTAGCTCTCTAAAAAGTCAAAGCGCCGATGCAGCACTAACAAATTACTTAAGATTACCATCTTTAGCACATGCAGAGGTCCTAACGAATAGCGATGAATTAATATGCCGTCTGTGTTTGAGCTCTCCCATTGGCTATGAGTTTCACTGATCCTAGAAGAGCCAATAAACCAGGCACCAGCGTGAACTTTATGGAACACTTTTCTTCTTGTACAATTGGTTGTCTGTCGATTGCATATTTCACATCCTTGAGACGTTGATATAAGTCTTGTTAAATTACTCAGCTGAGATATAGCTGTGCATACACTAGTGTTTTCAGGGGTTGAAAACTTTTTATGTGCTATCAGGGCTGTGTGTGTGTGCGCGCACACAAAGTGCTGTGCTGTGCTCAGCAGCTTTACAGGCCCAAGGGTCGGCTAAGCTAACTCACTGCCTCAGCACTCTTTAGTTCAGCTTCTCCAAACATTCGCTGAGGCACTGGGAAACAAACTTAAAGGCCCAATATTATCACCCATATGTAGACAAGGAGAGAAACACAACAGCACAGGAGACATTTGTTGTTATCCTCAGTGTAATCTCCATTTTCTGCAGACCAACAGAACTTTTGCTGCACTGTTATTTTATGTGTGGTTAATTACAGCTATGCACAGGTAGCAGTAAAGTATTTCATTCACTTATGTCTGTGCCTCCATGCTCATTTTGTTTATCAGATCTTTAAATATAGTGTTTAAAGTTTATATATCGTGTCATATCATATCCGCTTGAAGACCTGAGAGTCAAAATGTAAATGTGCAGTTTATTTATATATTTGCGCCCCATGACATAAAGCTAGCACTTTCATTTTTATATTTGTTCTCAATATGTTTTGTTTTTAATCAAAAAGATATAAAATAAGAAGAACTTTAGGAGATAATGAGATGTAGATGATGGCCAATGATCTGTTGTCTGAAACTTGAATGTACAAAAAAAAGAACCTGCATGTATGTTTTCTTTTTTTTTATATATATATATATATAATGGAACCAAAAAGTTATCTATTCATTTTGAGTTCATTGAATGTGCCAAATTAATTTGAAGTTCACTTCTCCACTAATAGTCAAGAAAAAAGAAAAGAGAAATCAAGGCTATTGTTAAGGACTCACCATTACTAATTTACAGTTACATTTAGACTCAGTCGTGGTGAGATGAGAGTCCATCCTGTCCAGGGTGTACCCCTGCTTTTCACCCAAAGAGAGCTGGGATAGGCTCCAGCAGACCCTGTGACCCTGAATATAAATAAGCAGATATAGGATGTGTGGCCTTTCTGTCATGAAAATAAGACACACAAAAAAGGGGGCTAATAGTATTGCATCTCTGAGAGGCATTTACAGAAGGTTTCTTCATTTGGTGTTAGATGTGCCATGACATGCCTTGTTTACATTTTGAATTGGGGGAAAAGGACTTCCAGATCATCCAATTAAAGTTGTACCCCTCCAGAGACCCAGTGCCCTTTCTCTCCTCCGTTTATTGAGTAGCACCCACTGCGAAAAAGCATTTGACTGCATTAACAGTAAATGAGGCCAACTTCATTTTCTTCATTAAAGCACCATTCTGACGAAAGAAGAAAATTGATAATAGTCAGCAGCATGCATTTCCAAATTTGCCCTCCTAATTTGACATATTTCATATTTTGTGAAATTGGGTGGTAATTGAATGCATTTATAAAAACAAAAACAGATACTGTTACAGTTCAACTAGCAATATTAAAAAAAAATGATGCGTGATAGTCTGCTATTTCCACACTGTCTTGAATGATCATTGTTTAGGAGCACCTACTGTGTTTTTAATATCCTGTAAATCTAATTAAGAAGCAATACTGTGATTTTAGGTTTGTGTGTGAACAAGCATTGGCCCACAAGACCATGGTGGATGAAAAAAATTTAAATTAGAAAACACAAAAGCAAGCAAATCTCAACTCTGATAACTATTAGGTCAAGGCGTAAAAATCAATAACGAAGATGCTCATTAGCTGAACGATTTTCCTTTCAGTTTGTTTGCATTGTGGAGTCCATATCTCTGAATGTCTCCTGGGTTATTTTAAACGCTGCAGCTGAAGAGTTAGCAGGTAGATTGCTGGAGTCAGTTAAAGTGTTTTTCATCCTAAATACATTTAAATTCCAGAGAACACAGGAAAAGAAAAAAAAAACAATGCAGATGGCTGGGGCAACCCATCTGTTAAAGAAAGAAATGGTGCAATCTCAATCCTGAGGGTTGTTTCACTTTTAGACTGAATAGCATGTGGCAGGAGATAAACAGTATCCCATCTTATAAAAGGCTTCACTGGTTTTACCATTTGTAATTAGCAAAAATAGACACCAGTAATTTACCCTTTCTTGCCTACAAGAAGTCATCAGTTCATCACATTAGTTTGAAAAGTTCAAAGATAAATTCCAGACAATGGAGAGGATCATAGATATCTCAAGTTCGTAATGAGGCCCTTGCTAAGCATTCCCGAATCTGTGTGAGAGGACATGTTGATGGAGAAGACATGTCATTGTGGAGAAAAAAAAAAAAAGGATTTAAAAACTGTCTGTTGAATGCACTGCAAAAGCAGAGACACACAATGGAGCTCTCAGATGTCCACAGACACACACACAAGGGGGCAGGTTCCACTGGGGGGGCATCCATCTTATGGTAAGCACAGCTGAACCATTAACCTCATTAGTATAATGGTCACACATGAGTGGAATTCAGCCTCCATGCTTCATGATGGCAAATTGATGCTGATACACCCCTAACGTTGCTTTGATAAATATAGGTAGGAACAGGAAACTCACTCAAAACTGGTGTGTGTCATTGTCAACGTAAAGAAGCAACTGCAGATATTAAAGTTTCACTGATGCTGATGGACGTCTGTTTTTAACAGACAAAAAAACTCAACAAAGAAATGTGTCTTTAGCTACTGAAAAAATTCAGTAGGGGTCAAGGGTGTTTGGATGTTGTAGAAACAGGGTCATTTAATGAATGTGTTTGATTAAAGCAAAAACAGATTTTGTTTGATATTTATCCCTACAAATTGGAAAACGTAAGGGACACGAGCAAACTGCACCTGTACACAAAGAGTGACTTGCAAATCATTTAAACCCATATAGATTATTTGCTGCATCTGTAGCCTTTTGAAATCAACCTTGGTTCAGCATATTAAGTCAGGCAAAGAGCCTTAGAAAGACAGTCAGCGTGTCCACGGCACAGTGCGCAGGCTGTCTGCCATGACGAGGAGCGCATGGCTCAGGCTGCGTCCCAGTGTCTTGCAGGCACCCTGTTAAAAATGTCACTGCAGGGAACGAAATGGCCGCCCCGGGGCATCACGGCCCCCTTTTTTCCACGGAGATAGAACACAAATTGCATCCTGGCAGTCACGATGGCTCTCCAAATGTTAGATTTCAGTATCATTTCCGCGGCGCAGTGGCCTCAGAGAAAATAAATAAAGAATATGTTTGTAAATATAAATACATTCGGAGGCGGCAAAACGTGTCCGATAGGGCAGTAAATGATAACGCAGTAGGGAGCCATGTGGAATGTGCGTTTATCCCTTTGGAAGGCAATGACCTCTATCCCTCCTGACATTTCCCCACCACCCATCCCCAGTCAACAACAGTTAGGTTAGAGTGTATGTATATGTGTGTGTGTCTTATTACTTTGTAAGAAGCAAACACAACATGCCCCCAAGAAGTACCCTTTTCAGCCTCAGCCATAAAATAAACCAGCTTCAGCAGGCTCTGGAATCATTCACAATGAAACATCGGCAATTCAGCATTAAGTGTTTTTGATAAATCACTTTTATGAGAAATGCTTGGAAAACAAACTGGGGATAAACTGCAGTAGGCAACGGCGAGTGAATTGAAGGAGAAAAATGTCTCCACCACATTTGGATAGACATGTTCATTAGTCTTGTTTACTAACATATGGCACAGGGATGAAACAGAGCTGCTCCTCTCATGAAAAACGTAGCTAAAAGATACTAAAGCACCCGAATTCAGAGCAGACAAACAAGAGAAAACAATGAAAAAAGAAAGTGAGGTGATAATATGAGAGCGCATGGAGGAAGGCTAGGTACAGGAAGTTGTTATACCACTCTGATTTGGCCTTTTGCCAAGGCTCCAGTTTGGGGTTGGATTCCTGAAGCATTAGCATCACACTTTCAAGCTGTTCCAACAGCCTGAGCGCTAACGGGCTAATGGGCTAATGGCTAATGAAAAGACTGCATCACAGGCATGGGCTCCATCTCACCAAACGTCCACAAAAACATGGCAAACAAAAACTGCATTACCTTTAATGAAGCTCTAAGAGGACCACAGTTAGACATATAAACCTGTTCGGCTAACATCTGCCTGACCATTTTAATTATGGTAGAAAAGTTCATGAAATCAACTTCAATTGGTTCATTTGATTTGCTTCATTTTTGTTGCCAACTTACTATATTACTCAAATAAGCAGAAATGTTACGTATGTGAATATGTTAACAGCTTATGTTTGATTGGAAACATAAATTAAGTTGCTTTGATGATTGATCTGCATGATATTTCAAATAGTTAAAATGTTTCTGTCAGGATCTGGTAGAATTTTCTAATGCATTATACAATTTAACCACACGATTACTATATTAGCTCTTGGCAATTAATAATGTTAGTTTTGGAGTTCTCAAGTTGTGAAAGCTATGATTTATTTTAGAAAATAATAAGAAATAGACAAATATACAAACATTAGTTAAAAGCTTTTCAACAAATAAAGGATAGGATTTTTTTTCACAGGATAGTGAATAAAAATATTAACTTGGTCATTATTAAATTAATCTGCGTTCCTTAATGCCAGAAAGCCAATACGTAAAAGCCATTTATACTTAAACTCATTTCAGTCATAATATTTTCTGTTAACTGAAGAAAGGACACATGACAGTGATGTGTTGTCCAACATTGTTGTTGACTATTAAAAATAAAGAAAAAAGAGAGCATCTAATCTACTCTATGATCTTGATTAAGCCGCTCATATAGTTAGCAGCAATTATTCTTTCACTGTTATAGTAGCTGTATACATAAAACCATAGTAGCTGATACATTAAATTACCTAACCTAATTCTGCCTCATTAATTTCTCATTTATTTGAGGGTAGCTGCTGATGTAGTTGAGTAAGACAGTGCTAAATCTCTCCAGTGATTTATCTTCTCATTTATTCACTCACTTGTTTATTCAGTGGCTCCATCAGTTGCTCTGCTGTAACCAAGTGTTCTGGTTAAGTTGTCAGTGGTGTAAACTACTGCTATCTAGTGGTGTGAGAATCCATTACACTGCAGGCAGAGGAAGCTTCTCTGGCTGTTGACCAGAACCGCCAGTACAATACAATATAAAAGGTTTTGTTTGAAGAGAATCTGTATCTAATGCCATGGTATCTTCTTTTTTTGGGGTGGCCAAAAATTAGATATTATTTTTGACAACCACAAAAAAAAAAAAAAAAAAAGAAATCCTGTTGTTTTTGTTAACCTCCTAAATTCTGACTACATCCTGGGTTTTTATGTGAAGCAATAGCGAGCACAAACATTAGTCAAGCTAAAGAAGAACCCTTAATGAATTTCATAAATAAAGAAAAATTCCTCTCATAACACAAGAGCTTACTAAACGTTTTGAAGAGTATTCTTGCAGCCATAATTCAGCGTCATTGGAAAGGTTTCACTTTGAAGATGTCTGACTGACATCTTCTGCACTGAACAAATGCTGATCAGTTCAAAAGATTCGATACCAGTGAGTTAGCTAGAAGTCTGCTTTAATCCAACGCCTTTTAGAAACTTAGTAATACAATGTTTACATCTGCTCATACTGAAAAGGAATAATTAAATTTTTTTAGGGAAAACAAACTTTCACTCCCTTCACTGTCTCTGGTACACTCTCACCATCCAACCACTACCACCACCTTATCCCTACCCACTGTGACATCCCCACTGTCCCCCTCCTTTCCTGCCCACCCTCCACTCTAACTGAAGTGTGGCGGGAATGAGTGATGAGCCAGTGTTTGGGTTAACGACAGAGACGGGGTGTTAAACCTGAAGTGTTTAATTAACCCCACAATGGGCTTGCCTGTCAGCCTGTACCCATTCCCCCTTGATTGAGACTTCAGTTCACATACACTCACATATATGCATACACACACACACACACACACACACACAATCAGAGGCAAGTGTGCATGAATTCACAAGGCACACATGCCCTCAGAGACACACATAATGGCAGGTGCACACACACTCACACATACATAAAAGCACACACCAGCCTGAGTGGAGAAAGGATGAGGGGAGGGGAGTAAAGTGATAATACTCTGCCACAAACACAAGATTGCTTTTTTTTTTCTCCCTCTCCTTCTCTAAAGTCCATTTTCTGGGTCACTGCATTGCATTCATTACTGTCTCTGAAGACATTGGGCTGGGAAGGAATAATGCTTCTCTTTCATTTGCACTGTGTAAGAGTGGAGAGTTGTGAGCACCGGAGTCAGGGCCAGAGGCCTTGGAGGGAGGAGAGGAGGGCGGAGACGCGGTAATATGTGACATCTTTATCTGGTTTTAATTTCAGTCATAAATATTGAATGCTTTATTTGCTCATCTGCAGCTGGCTCAACTCAGTCAGGGTTTGTGTCTCCTGCCTTTTTTTTCTTTTTTCTGCTCCGCCAGCACACGCCATGTTTCTTATGTTGTAGCTCGGGGCCAAAGCAATTGGATTAGGTAACGATTTTTCCATTTTCAAATGAACTCCAAAATGGACTTCGGCCGATTGAAACACTAAAAATCCTGCCCGCAGATCCCCTCTAGACGGAATGAATATGAATAAAGCATGATTTAAAATACTCTTGGATCGTATCTAAATCAGCAGACAGTGAGGATAGAGGCTATTGGCCGCTCTCTAAGAGGGTGACACTGACATAGCGAGCTTTATGGGAATCATCTCATCCCCTGGGTGAATCAATAGGTACCATATGACAGTGGCTCACTCATCAAATGATGGTGACTGGGGGTACTGCTGGAAATTTGCTTACAGCCTACACCAATTAACTTCACCATGACAGATTCAGGCAGCCAATGAGAAAGAGCTCTGCATTCTGCTGCCTGCCTGACTCTGTGGGTGCAGAAGGAAAACCTCAGCTGTTAGATGAATGCTGTGCCACTTTATGTGTCTCTGTGTGTCTTTTTGCATGCACAGGCATCAATGGTTCTGCGTTTGTGTGTGCATGCTAGGGCGAGGTATGTATGTGTGGAGGGTGGGGTGGTGGTGGTGGTGATGAGGAGTAAATCTGCAGTCATTCAGGCCCTGCTCTCGTTCCTTAATGATGATGTCAATCTGTGAAAATGCACTCACACATTGGAGCTGTCAGGGCCTCATCAATCAGAGAGGGGTTTGTCAAAGGAGCACAGGCCCAGATTAACGAGGCGGGGACAATAATGGCGGAGCATTTGCATAGAGAATTACCCTCATCTTTAGGAAAGTGATAGTGCCAAGGAACATAGGCCGACAATAAGTATGTTAGCAGACGTTGTTGTAGCAGTTATTGAAAAAAGAAGCACTGTGATCTCTGTTTCTGTATTTAATTTGACTGTTAAAGCATAATCACAACATTGACTTTAATATGTTTCGTGGCACTTACACTTGAATGCAAACAACAAACTTTTTCTAACATTTAGGGTCTAAAAAATGGATGTAATGGCTCATGTGAAAACATTTAAACTGAGGTGTTTTGCACTTTTAACTGCTTTCCATAAGTACAGCATGGGCACAGTGTGTCTCCCTTCTTTTGCTTTCCTACCCAAATGAGACAGTGATGAATCAAGTAGGTTTTAGCTCAGTTTTTATGAACTCACCCAAGAATGCTCTCTGAGTCCATCTTTACCAGCAACTCAAGCGAGCGCTCCTCCCTCCCACCTCTCTCCATTGTCAGACAGAGGACACAATAGTTAAAGCTACATATTAACTCGGACTGTTGTTTCAGAGCCATTTGGCTCCTTTGCCATCTGGCTGCATTGGCTCCTCCCTCTCTGACAGACAGGACAGTAAAGGTCAGGTCACCTGCGGGGACAGGCCGGAGTACATTAAGGCAATAATGGCAGAGCTCCAGTGTGTGTTTTCAACTGTGTTAGAGGAATTCAAAAGGAGAATTGTTTTTGTAGATCATATCTGTGTTGTGGTTTGGGAGATTTAAAGACAGGTTGGGAGAATGTCTGTGCGTGTGTTCGGGGTGCAAGTGCACACATTTCCAGTTGCACCTGTGTTAGAAAGGAAAGTGACTCTCTGTGTCATTGTGTTTGTCCTTTTCACCAACACAAGAGAAAGTGTGTGTGGTTTGGTGAGTGTGTGGTGGCAGGGGGCCTTCCTTGCTGAGCGAGAGCTGGACAGTTAAGGTGTCACCACTGTGATGGAGAGGCTCCTCCTTCACAGGAGGCCAGCAGCTGCCAGGTTTTCAGCAGCTTGTGCTGAGGACTCCACATAAGTTAGTGGTCAGAGGTTTGGGTAATGTGTGAAGAAAAGGCCAAAAAACAAGAGATTTACACCAGACATCAGGGGCCAGAGGTCAAAGTGTGGAGGGTCACAAAGTGTACTTTGTCTATTTTATACATGCATCAACACACACTCTTCCATTGTCTGTTTGTGATCTCATGTGATCATAGCTGCTTTACTTTTCTGATCTGACTTTACATTTTATGTAACCTTAATAGGCTAGTTAAGTCAGACAACAAAAAGAGATGCACCACATCCTCACACACCTCTAGTTCTGCCCTAGTCAGTTTTTGTCTTTAATTTCAATTTCATTCAATTCAGTTCAGCAAATGTGAAAGAATTACACACAACACTAACCTTATTGGTTAAAATAGAAAACTTGTATTTTGTGTGCCCACATTTTCATAGAACTTTGAATAGATAAGGAATATATGTAGTCAATAGTTGTTGAAAAAAGACTGTTCAGTGTGGGATTTGTGAATTATCCAGACTTACCAGAAAACCAATTATTGTCATGTCAATGCTACAAATTAGTAAGAATCCTGTGAAATAAAGAAACTAATTTTGAAAAATTTGCTAAGCAAAAAAAAATCTGCAAAGTAATCAAAAAAGTTTGCACGGTCAATGTTTTATCACTTTGTCATGTCTTCAGTTGCTTAGAAAAGTACCTTTGGCTCACGACATATATCCTGTACATAGTGCCACTGTTGACTTGTTCGTAACACATCTGTCAGCACATGTGACCTCTCCAGGGTCTAATTCACCTTTGAGTGTGAATATTTTTTGGCAGACATGTATGAAATTTCATGTAAAATTATATTCATTTTACATAATATATTCTAAAATCATATTTTTTGTGTACACGTGTTTCTAAACATGTATAATGTTCTCCTTAAAAGCTAAACCAAATAAATAAAATAAGACCTACTATTTTTTTTCAAACACGAACCATTAGATTCTTGAAACCTTTCTAGATTGACCTTTAAATCTGCTTAGAGAACAGTGTCTCCACGAACTGTATTTAAGGATAGTAAATAAATAAATAGCCTCATTAATCACCTCTAGATCAGAGTAGACACTTCAACACCCTGACAGTTGACTTGGCATCCCTACTTATTACACTGTCATGGACCAATAAACTCCCTTGCAAGCAGCACTCCACCAATCAAACATCTGGCATCTGCAGGTCGTTAGGGACGACAGCGAATCAGATCCCTCACTCATGCAGAGGAGGGGGAGTGGGCTCCTTGCCCGGACCCTTTCTAATCTCACCAATGGGAATGCAGCACTCCTTGTAATCCAATTAAAGGAGCGTAAGCGGTTTGTTAGACACTGTGTGTTAATGTAAGCACTATCCAATATACTCTGGGCTGATAACAGCATTGCTGGGGATACACTCTGGTCCGTGGAACATAGGAGTGGTATACAGCTGGAGGGGCTGCTGTGGTAATATCATGATCAGCACATTTTTATGGTATTTGCTTTGGCCTTTTGGAGTCTCATTTGTACCATCTCAAATCAGGCTTGCAAAGTGTGCCAGCGGCCCGCAGTGATAATTCTGCTTACCTCTGGTTGTTCATGATGATGAAGGCAAAAGGTGCCTTAAGATACAAAGAATGACCAAAAGTCATCTTCAGTGCTATCAAACATGCACAGTGTGTCGTTCTCACAGTGATGGTGTTCGTTATTTATTTTTTCTGAAATGAGGATACATTCATACAGCACAAATCTTAGACACAAATCTTAATAGAATTTTTCCTTGACTGTGCACACTAATTGTAATTCAGCACAACTCATTATGAAAATGTATAACAGTGCATCTATATTACATAAATGTTGATTTTTTACAGCTTGGAGTCATTGCAGATGTAAGATGATGTGTTTTCACATTCACATGGAGCTACCTCCGCATATCTCACTGACAGATCTCAGACATGATCAATTGATCATCCATTTCTCACAGGTGTGAGATCATACTGGCTCAGGTCATCTGACACCAATCAGGAACAGACATTAATCATCAATCTGAGATCTTTTTATGCCATTCTCTGCATGATTCACATGATGCATGACTACATTGAACTTTTAAATTAAGATGTCACACTCACATCACATCATGCATATGTTCTCACATGACATGCTCACAGCATGTGTGCTTTGTCATGGCAAATCTTGCATTAACTCTGAAAAATGCAGTGTTGTTCCTCCACACGCTCACTGATTCCTGATTAATCTGCCTGCATCTACAGACTGGGAGAAATGCCCAACTGATGGGCATATTCTCCAGCCCCTGTAAAAATCACATGCTATGCACCATGATCAAATGAAGGTCAGGTGTCTTAATTGGAAATGATCGTGTGGCTGCAGGTTTTTGTTCCAACCATGCAGAAACACAGCTGACTTGTTTCATTCAATCAACTGAACTGGTTCAGACCTTCAGTGATTGACTAAAACAAGTCAGCTGTGCTGCTGCATGGTTGAAACAAAAACCTGCAGCCACGCGGCCCTTTCACGGATCAGTTTGAGACCCCTGATCTACTCAGTCTCTTTTCCATCACTGATACACCCAACAACTGCAGAGTCATCGGAGTATTTCTGCAGATGACAAGACTTCAACTGGTACTGGAAGTTTGAAGTGTAGAGAGTGAGGAGAAATGGTGAGAGTACAGTTCCCTGTGGTGCTCCTGTGCTGCTGAACCAGCTGGTCAGACACACAACCGCTCAGTCTCACAAATTGCGGTTGAGTTTGACCGGATGTTCAGGTGATTGAGGAGGCATTCACCTGTGTCTTCTAGAGTTTCCTAGATAGTAAAGCAGGCTGGATGGTGTCGAATGCACTGGAGAAATCAAAGAACATGATCCTCACAGTGCTGCCTGCTTTGTCCAGATGACTGTGGGTTTGTTGAAGCAGGTGTATGATGGTGTCTTCAAGTCAAACCCTTTAATAATAAGCAAACTGCACTGAGTCCTGGAAGGTGCTTGTTTGCTTATTCAGGTGGACCAATAAAAGTCTCTCTGGGAATTTCATGATGTGGGATGTTAGGGCTACAGGTCTATGGTCACTTGAAGAAGATGGATGAGATCTTTTTGATACTGGAACCAGGCAGGATGTCTTCCATAGGACCGGAACCTTCTCCTGGTTCAGGCTGAGGTTGTAAAGAGGTACAGTAGAATCCCACATTGCTGGTCTGCACAGGCTTTTAGGACTCTAGGGCTGACACCATCTGGACCGTCTGGTTTCAGTCTCTCCAGCTGCTTCTTCACCTGACTACTGGAGACAGACAGGTGAGAAGGGGAGGTGGAGTGGGCCCCAGCATCTCCTGATGTGGTTGGAGACAACAATGGAGCAGCAGGCAAGATCCATGACTAAGGTGGAAGATGAGACAGCTGAGATGTGACGGGGAAGTTGAGGGTCAAAGGAGGGTGGGAGGCCTGTTTGGTTGGGGGCAGGAGAGGATGATGCTGAGCATGTCTCTGAACTGGACCTGTTGAAAACTAAGTTCAGGTCATTTGCTCCGTCCAAACTTCCATTCATATGATCCTCTTTCTGACTGAACCCTGTGATCTTCTTCATCTCCAACCACAGATCTTGTTGTCTTGTTGTACGTTGTTCTGCTGGAGCTTGTTCTCCAGCTTTCCCCAGTGCGCCCCCATGTTGTCTCTAATCTTAACTTTCAATTGTTTTTGTACTGACCACAATAATTTGTTGTCTCTCTCCCTGAAGGCTCTTTTTTTTCCTTGTTGAGGAGCTCTTTCAGGTCACTGGTGATCCAGGGTTTATTATTGTGGAAGCACCTCACTGTTCTGGTGGGGATGGTGTTGTCCACACAGAAGTTAATATAGTCAGTCACACTCAGTCATGGCACTGATGTCATCTCCATGTGTTCAACAGAGGGCATCCCAGTCTCTAGGATCATAGCACCCCAGCAGAGTTTCTTCAGCTTCCTGTGAACACCTTCTCACAGTCCTTTTGGTCACAGGTTGTCTCTGGATGATGGGTTTATAGGTTGAGGAAAGATACACCAGATTATGATCTGCCTTCGCTCAGAACAGGTTGTACAGAAGGAGCTGTATGCATCTCTAATGTTTGCATAAAACAAATCCAACATTTTATTCTCTCTGGTAAAGCAGTTGACAAACTGCTGAAATGCTGGAAATGTGGCAGAGAGAGATGTGGTTGTTGTGTCTGTAGCTTTGCAACAGCAGAGCTGATGATGTCACACGCAGCGCCGTCTCCAGCTGATGGTGAGATGTAAGGTACCACTACAAAAACATAAGTGAATTCTCTTGGTAAATAATACAGACGGAAACTCACAGCTAGCAGTTCAATATCCAGGCTGCAGAAACGATGTTTCACAGTAGCATGTCCTAGATTACACCATCTGTTGTTGACAAGCACTGCGATTCCACCACCTTTGCTTTTTCTGCTCTTCTTCAAATCTCTGTCTCCCTTTTATTGACCGTTCAACTAGAAAATGCAACAACACATACTACAATCATTACAAAAGGCTGACTTTGTTAGTAGAAGAGTAAAAGGCTGTTGAACTGATCTTCCTGTACGTGATACCTTTCACTACTTGAAAACATTTGGTGGGTTATTGAATTCAAAAAAGAAGAAAAAGAAAACAAAGAAGCTGTTTGAGCAGTTTGAATCCAAAATCAGACAGAAAAGGGACAATATTTCACTTTCCTCTCCAAGTACTCCGATGACTAGTCTCCTCAGTTCCTTATATGGACTATTGCTAAAAGAAGAGGGGATATTAAACTGTGCTAAACTTTTCCTTACTCCAACTTTTCAGAGAAATTTTTGGTGTCATCTAATTTAAGATTAACTTATTACCTCCGCCAAGGAGGTAATGTTTTTGCTGACATTTATCTGTCTGTCTGTGTACAAGATGACTCAAAAAGTTATGAATGGATTTTGATGAAATTTTAAGGAGTTGTCAGAAATGTGAAAAGGAAGAACTGATTTCATTTTGGCTGTGATCTGGAAGAAATCCTGGATTCTGGATCACTTTCAAATTTTCGATAACATTGCGGTCAATGGGGCAGAAAATTTTGTTTCGCAATATCTCCGTTAATTTTTACCCAAAACTCATGAAATTTGACTCAGGGATTGACAATGGGAACCTCTATCAAATTCAAAGGCTGATCCAGATCTGATCCAGAACACTGATTTTATAGCAATCTGTAAATCGCTATATGGGAGAATTGCTGTGCTTGGCGGAGGTCTGCGCTCTCCGAGTGCTTTTCTAGTTTTTGTCTTAAGATGATTCTGACCTTTCTCACCCTCAACATTTTTTATGTTCAACTGTGTATAAAATATGGGTTATGATATTTGTAAATCATCCAATTCTGGTTTTATTTACATTTGACCCAACTCTTTTAGAATTGGGGTCATATTTTCTGAGGCACAATTGATAGCTTTTGACTTAATTTTAGAATCCTTGTGACCCTCTTATAGCTGTACACTTGTTGAAAATGCCCTTTAATATGATAGACAAAGAGAAAAAGGAACATTCCATCTATGACAACTCATTTCTGCTCTGACTTGGCCAGAATCATCAGTAAATGTTTAAAGCCATACAAATCAATACCTCAAAATAAACCGTAGGTTGATTTATTATCTTCATATGAAAACGGTTGCTGGTATTGATGAGCCCACAGTTAATTATCACACTATTGTTCACCCAATCTCTCAAGAGCTTTTTATTTAGTCTATAATTTCACTGTTGAAGTTCAGTGACACAGCTCTGAGAAAGCCAATTTGCAGGTACCAGTGGGAACTGTTTTCCCTGAAATATCCAAAATCAAATCAAATCAAACTTTATTCATGTAGAACTTTTCATACTGTAAAATGTAGCACAACGTGCTTTTCAAAATAAAAACAGAGTTGCTCCCGCCAGTTCGTGCACACCCTTCCCCTCCACCCCTAATCCCTATGAAACGTGCAATGAAAGATAGAAAGAAATTAAAATATGGTTAATATGGGTGGGCATGGAAAGAACCAGAGAGGGAACATTATCACAGAATCACAAGAAGCCGTCTGCATCAGGAGGTGGCTGCTACACCCAGGAGCCCAGCCGCCTGGCAGGAGCCCACAACCAAACTCCAGGCAGGGTAGAGTGCAAAACACTACCGCTGTAGGGTGGGTGCATGAGCCCCACCACGAAACACGGGAGAATGGACCTCAGGCCAGCACCACAACAACCAGAGCCAACAGCCACCCTGATGCAGAGGGCTTTTGCTGAGGGAAAACTGGAGTTAAAAAACTAAAAGTTAGCTAAACATGAGTAAAGTAGAAACATAACAGTAAAATCAAAATATTCAATGTTGAAATACAAGATAAATAAAGTAATATAAATAAAAATGGATAAATAAATAAATGGTAAAAATGAGCAAAAGTCTGGGGAAAATAGTAAATCGAAGAAAATCTAAATCAGGATAAAAGGGGACACTAGTTAAAAGCCAAATTAAAAAGGTGAGCTTGCTTTTAAAAATATCAACATTCTCTGCAGCCCTCATGTTCTTGAGCAGACTGTTTCATAATTATGGGGCGTAATGTTGGAAGGCTGCCTCACCGTGGCTTCTTGTATTCTCCCGGTCTCCCGTTGCATAAAACACACAGTAGTGGTCACATACAGCCAAGTCAACAACAGAGGACACGCTTGTGGATATAATGACAAGATCCAGAGTGTCCCCTGTTGCTGCATAACATGCTGGTTAAAATCCATGGAGTTGAGCAGGTCGATAAAATCTCAAGCTAGTAGTCTGACTGCTCATTTATGTGTATGTTAAAATCACTGGATGTAATGATCATATTGTAGGAAGTGTATACTAATGATAAAAACTCAGAGAATTCATTGATTAAAAGCAGAACACTTTTTAGGCGGTCTGTAAACTGTGATACTGAACTGATTGAATGAATTTGCTTAGCAGCAAGTGAGGTAGAAGAAACGGATGCAGTACCACCAACCATCTTGTCCTTTCTAATAGAAAAGATAGAGCTAAAATCTGGTGGAGAGGCCTCAGTGAGAACTAGCGGTGCGTCTGCGCCTTATTGTGTTTCTCTTAAAAATAAGTAGTCAATCTTGTTGTCTAAGATCAGATCGTTAATAGCAACAGTTTTGTTAGACAGGGAGCGGACATTAAAAAGTGCCATATTGACTGTTAACTGGGTTACTGCTTTGAACCGAGGCAGCACGTGACCGACCTCCCTTGAGCAGCCTGTCCAGTTGAGCTTGTGTGTAGCCAGAGAATTCACAGTGATGGTCATGCAACTGCCATGAAACATTGACTGAGGAAATAATATACATACGCCTCACAAAATGTTTTTTGTGCCTGGTCTAAGTAGACCAGAGTCCAGATGTGAACCCTGGTCTGAGCCATTAGCATTTAGCAATCATCATCCAGCTCACCAATCTGAAGATTTTTATATACTCAAGAATATTGACTTACATAAGCAATATGGCTAAGTTGTCCCTGACTTTTATTTGGAAAATATTCTAGTTCTTTTGAACAAACATTTGTTGGCATACAGGGCTGGACTTCCTTTGCAACAAAATGTCTCAGACACATTTAAAAACCTTATTTTTGTTGCTTCGTTAGCAGATGTATCAGCCAGTGAGAGAGCACCAGATGAAACAACAAAAACTAACAGAGTAAAGGTTTCATGTGTTTATTTTTCCTGCTTTTAATCCATCAACTATTTACTTTTTAAGTTTAATGGACTTGAGAACGCTTTCTAAAATATTACAATAAAAAAAAAATATTAGTTAAGCTTAATGAATCAAAGTTTGTTCAGCAAACTCTTTTTGAGAAAACGCAAACCTCTTCCTCCCCTCATAACATTTGCATCACTTCGGTATGTTATGCCCTTTACCGCTGCACAATTAATCTTTTACACAAAAACACCATGTCACCACAGACATTTCATAGTAATAGAGGTCATATGAGCCAAGCCATTTGACTCGCATGATGCTCCCAACTTGGGATAAAGTTTAGAGCACCAGCCTGAAGGTTCACTGGTCGTTATCACTGTATAAAGAGAAACATGCAGCAGGAAACAAAATAAGAAATGAAGAATGAATTTTACATTCCTTTACTTCAGTACTATTTTACTTTGTATTCCTTTACTACATTATTTACTATCTAAATTATCTATATTTATTAATTATTTATTATCTATGTATTCCTTGATGTACTAATTTTAATTATACTTTCCTTTAATAACTAATCTCTTTATTGTGCCACTTTATAGAATTTCTCTTTGGAGATTAATAAGGTGTTATTGAATTCAGTTTAATTCACAGAATATCAAACAGTTTCAAACACAAAGCCATGTGTGCTCTCAGATAATGCATGATCAAGCACATGCTGTAAACACATGCTGTCTGTTGGATGTGCAAATATATTTCAGTGAGTACACGTGAAGCAGGAGAGACTGTGACCAGTCCGCTGAGAGAAAACCAGTCACGTATAAGAAGTGATGCAAAGCATTTTGCTCTACATTGATGAATTACCTAGTATTACTGATCTTTGTGAGCAGAAGAATAAAGAACCATCCACCCCTGCCAGTAAAAAGATAAGATAAGATATTCCTTTATTTGTCCCACAAATGGGGAAATTTACAATGTTACAGCAGCAGTGAGAATAGCAATAAGAAGAGAAAAGGACAACAATAAAATAGGATAAAACAATAATAAAAACAAACAATAACTACAATAGAGAATATATAATAAATAATAAATAATAAATGAACTATGCAACTGTAATTTTAAGCAGATAATTTATTCTAAACCTTAAGATCTTCATGAAGTCTTTTTCCAGGCAAAGCAGACTGTAATGCAGATATTTTGTAAATAGGTCAGCCTTACAGTTTGAAGACACAAGCTTGAAACTCATTTGGTATCATGAGTAGGTCTTATAGACACAATTAGAACTGCTGAATTTAGCTAAGATAAGTACACAAACCTTTTCATGCCTTTATTGAACCTACTAAACATTCACAGTTGATGAAATGAGAAGTTAATTAAGAGTTAACTGAGAATTTAAAACTAAAACTGAAAAATTAACCTTCAACAGTGATGAAGAAAAATCCTCAAAACACGAACTAAGTGGAGAGTGGAAAAACTCATGCTTAAAATCCATCGTGACATCCCATTTCAGGCATTCAACATGATCTGCTGCTGTCTGACCTCTTGCTTGAATGCAATGGAATTACATTTTTATGAAAACTTACAAAATGTCAAGTCTTTACTTTCAGTCTTACTTAGAGATTTAGTCACAAAGACATGGATAAATATAAAGAATTTATTTTTTCATAACACTGACACAATTTCCTGAAGTTTTAATCAAATGTCTGTCAAAATAGCACAGAGACAGTCCAACTGCTTCATTTTCAGTGTTGAATAATCAGCTGTTTTTGCACTTGTTTTATGAAGTGAAGTGAACTACTCAGCTCATCTCCACCTTCTCCTCCAAAGGGAGTTCCTTATTTGAGACCTTTCCAACGTATTCAAGGTGTCATACAAACATTAACTTGGACACAAATTACAAAACAGCATTTTTTAAGAATGAGACATCATACATACAGTAATCTAGCCTGAGAGCTCATTAAATCACAAACCAAACTGAGTTCATGTGAGCAGACAACACAGTATAAAAATCAGAAAAATACTTGAACAGAGACCGTATTCTCAAAATATTAAACTTCCCTTGGCTGCACTTTGGCCGTGGACAGTTCATTACTGATCTGCCTTAGCGGCACAATCTCATCACGAGGCATGCCTTAAATTGTCTCAGGTCATTAAAATACACTGTGATTAGAAAAGCTGATGTACCATAACTTCCAATCAGAAGTATACAAGTCAAAAGACATGTTGGAATTCCGCCATCACATCTAGACTTGATAAACTCCAGACTTCACAGTCGGTTCATTCCTGTGTTTTTTTTTTTTTTTAATTTGTTTTTAAGGTTTCTGCCACTTGTTGTTGATGTTTGAAAGTAGAAATGCTGTTGAAATGGTTTTCCATAAATGAGAAATGGAATTTCAGACTTCAAAAAAAGAATTTGGATTTTTAAGATGGGATTTCAAACATTTAGCAAATTTTATTAACACATTTTATTCTGAAATTAAGTGATTTATACAACTTTATGATTTAATTTCATTGATTCATTCCAGACATGTCAAAACAATCTTTTAAAGCATGACAATTTTAACACCAGCATGAATCCAATGCATCTGAAAATAATACATAAATCAATATACACAGACATGTGCATAACCATAATTTTGAAACCTATAGAACCTCTTGTAAATAAATCTAAATGATAAATGGACATTTGCCCCCAAAAGAAGAAAAACAAACAATAAAATGTATACCCAATGTATACACACACCTATCTATATACATATACACAAACATAAATACATACACATATATACACACACACACACACACACATAACAATATGCATAACACATATCTGCTTTAACATGTCTGAAAAGGGGTAAGAAGAAGTAAAACTTATTTAATCCTACCCCTTCTCCAATGTTCCCTGATTACCCTTAAAATGTATCAGTTTTTGAGTTGTAATTTCATATCCAGATAGACAGACATCTAACTACATACATACTGATACACACACATTCACACTACGGTACATATTACATATACTTCACCCTGCACATTCACACCCACACACACAGTGCACAATCACAGTGCACACCACACAGAGCACCCCCAGAGCACTACCCCCCCCACCCCCCCCCCCCCCCCCCCCCCCCCCCCTTATCCCACCATTCTGACTTTCGACACCAAACCCACCTGAGCCCAGTCCCCCCCACCAGCCCCACACAATTATGGCACAAGAGCAGAACCAAGAGGGTCCCCAACCCGGTTGGCCCACACAAGGCACCACATCAACACAAGCACCCTGACCCTGGACAGCCAAGACCCATGAGCCTGCCCAGGCACCACCCCCACCCCCCCTGCCAGCCCCTAAGACAAGACGGACCCTTCAAAGTAAAACAGGAAACAGGTAACACAAAAGACAGGGAGAGTGACGCCAACTTAATACATAACAAAAAAAATCCAAAATGGCTGCCATGGCTGCCCCAGACCATGACACAGGAGCCATGTAGAAGAACTATACATAACTACAATAGCCTGGCACCTCCTCCTCATGCAGGCCGGTGACCAGCATGAGGAGCCTGGTCACACAGTGCTGGAGCAATGTCTGATGTCTCCCATGCTTCTAAAATTTATGAGATTTGAACTCTTCCAATGTCTTTACGAATGATATACAAAAATGTCACCGTATCAGAAAGGTCATAGACAGTATGGCACTGTTAGTCTTATTTAAAGTGTTATATGTAACTTCATATCACACATAAGAAATCCCTAAACTGAATATTGCCTATGCACTTTCATCCATCTATTTTCTTCACCTGCTTCATCCTGTTCAGGGACACTGAGCAGCTGGAGCCCTTCCTATCTCCACTATCTTCAGTATACCACCTGGGTTGGAGGTAGGGTACTCCTTGTAGGTCAATAATCCTTCACCTACAAGGCATCGAGAGACAAATAACCATGCCTGTTCACGCTTACTCCTTGAGGATATTTAGAATCACCACTCAAACTAACTTACATGGTTTAGGACCATGGGAGAAAATGACTCCAGCCCAGGGGACACGTGCTAACTCCTCACAAAAAGACTCCAGTCTTGATTGGAACCATTAGCCTTCATGCTGTGAGAAAGTGTGCTAACGCCACACCATCATGTTGTCCTGTATATGCTCAGAAAAAAATATATACATTTAAGGAACAGAACAGCAAGTTTTCCTGGTTTATCCATCCATCCATCCATTATCTATGCCTGCTTAATCCTATGCAGGGTCACGGAGATCTGCTGGAGCCTAGCCCAGCTCCCTTTGAGCAAAAGGCAGGGGTACACCCTAGACAGGTCACCAGTCCATCACAGGGCCACATGTAGACGAACAATCACGCACACTCACATTCACTCCTACTGGCAATTTAGAACCACCAATTAACCAAACATGCATGTCTATGGACTGTGGGAGGAAGCCGGAGTACCTGGAGGAAACCCACGCAAGCACAGGGAGAACATGGAAACTCCACACAGAAAGACCCCTGCTGAGGTTTGAACCAGGAACGTTCTTGCTGTGAGGCAACAGTGCTAACGGACCAAGCTACCGTGCTGCCTGTTTTCTGGTTTATTAAAACTAACTAGAAGCACTGCGAATTGTATGGTATATGGAGCGTTGTGCAAGTTCACTTTCTACACAAACTAGTTAAGTTCATAGTTCACAGAAATTAAAATAAACTACACTCTCAGAAAAGAAAGTACAGAATTGTACCTTTAGAGGTACAATGGCTTGTCACTGGGGCAGTACCCTCAGAAGGTACAGTTTTGTACCCTTTTGTACCTTTTGTACCCACTTGAGTACATATATGTACCTTTTGGACCACCAAAAAGGTACATATAGGTACCTTAAGGTCCAATAAGTAACCCTAGGGGGTACATTTGTGTAGATTGTACCTCAGGGGACAAAAAAGGACTCGTACTGTACCCCTATTTCTGAGAGTGTAGTTCAGTTCACCATTTCAAAAGATGAACTAAATAGTTCAATTTTAGTTATTTTTTCTTATTCTTTTTTAATGTTGCTGCGAGCAATTATTTGTCAAAATGATTGCCACTGCCCATAGACTACACCACCACAAACGGCAATTATTTTATCCATTTTATCTGTCGGAAACTATGTGTCCAATTTGGAATCTTTAACCAATCAGGGTTCACAGTAGCTTTGAAGGGACCCAATTTGAAATGTGACAAATATATGCGGTCTACCCAAACCTTTCATCACAACTATGATCACCAGACAGGACTAGAAGCTATGTTCTGATATTAATGTGAGGGGTCAACAAACTGGTGACACTTGTCATATTAAGTTAAAATGACAGTAGGATAAGAATACTAAAACAAGTCAGCTGTGTTTCTGCATGGTTGGAACAAAAACCTGCAGCCACACGGCCCTTTCATGGATCAGTTTGAGACCCCTGCCCTAGATCATCTTTCTCATTTTTATTTACTTTCTAAATACAAGTCATTCCACGAGTTTTAGTAAATACTAGTCCAAACCTTGCCATCCTAGCGTGTTTAAGTTTATAGAACTGTCGTTGTCACCTGTGTGCTGTACTTAGGTGTAGCTGATTAAAGGTGCTTTACTCTGTAAAAGAAAGAACGGCTGACTACGGCTTCCTTTAAACTCAGGTTCCAGAAATCACCTCCCACCACTGTTGGTGACTGGTCAAATCACGACTGAGCCAGGGTCCCAGTTAGAAGATTTAATGAGGTTCTTCACAGGGTGTACAACTGTACATGCTGGTAAACCTGTGCACACTCTTAAACTTGTGTGTATGTGCGCGTGTGTGTGGTTTAGTTCAGTGGACGCACACAATGGAAAATATACACACAGGAAAGCATCCTTTCTACAACTAAACTGTGCAACAACTTTTCAGTCTCCTGTTCCTCTTTCACTCTGCGCACGCTGCTGCAGATTCACCGGAGTGTGGAGGGAATAATCCAGGTGCAGGCATCCTGAGGCTGGAACGTACCACCTCAGGGGGGAGTCCAGTAAGGCAGTTTAGGGGCCTCTTTTCCACTTTGAGTGCTGTACTTAGTCGTAGGCTGTAGGGATGGTTAGCAATCCCTTTTTATATTTTTCTTATTTTTTTTTATTTATCTTTATTTGTCATAAATTATGTGTAGTTCATTGGTGCCAAGATGGATGTCTTAGAGTCTTTTTAGGGGTCAAAGGGGGAGGGGGGGCCATGTCTATGAGTGTGTGTGCGTGTGTGAGAGAGCGAGAGGATGACTGGGTGATTTTTACTACTGTAACCCTGGGTTTGTGATGGCTTTTAAGTTGGTTTAGTTCCTTCTTCTTCTTCTTGTAATTGTTTTTATTATGTAAAGCACTCTGTGTTACTTGTGTATGAAAAGGGCTTTATAAATACATTTGATTTGATTTGATTTGATTTAGTAGGAAGCTTTGTCAACGACTCAGCATTTGTTGTACAGTCAACTATTTTGAACTTCACACTTCAACGTTAATATTTCATATGTATTATTTTATGTAATCAACTCTCATATCCCGACAAGGGTCTTTAGAGTAATAAAATTATTTTCATTGTCATTGTCAATCCTGCATTTTAGTACTACTGTATATGATCTTATTTGTACAAATTGTACAAATTAACTAGAGTATATCCAATTTACAAATGAAAAATGTTCTTGATTAAATACATGTGTATTTCATTTAATATTAATACATTTAATTTAGCTATAATTTATTAACAGGTACTGATGTATGTAACATACTACATCTGCAACATAGCCTAAGTACTCATTTGAATTTAAAGCAGGCAATATTTATTGTAATTTTTTTTTTGGGGGGGGGGGGCACCAATATACTTAAGGTGGAGCGAGAAATGCTTAATTACTTAGTAGACAAATGATAGTTTTATCAATGTGACATGGAGATAAACACAAGATGCACCATTCTGAAGAGCTTTTCCAAACTTCTTGTCAGGAAGAAAGACAGTGTGCTTGATCTCCACTACTAATGTCCTCCACTGTTGAGCTGCAACCTTCTTCTTAATTTCATTGACTGAAGACATTGCTTTGCAAAGGTAAGATGTCAGGCTGTTATGAAGCAGACGAAGCTAAAACCATCTGGCCAATACTCTTGGCAGTGGAAACACAAGCTAGATCAAGGCTTATTCTTCAAAACTGTACCATACTGTCCCAAACTGAGCTTTACTGTTCGGTGGAAATGTGGTTTAAGAGACACAGGAAAATAATGATGGAAGAAAAAAAAATGAGAGTGAGTGAACTTGAGACCACACAAGGGTAAGTCCATTTTAAATACTGCATACTACATTCAGCACATACACTCTAACACATACCAAGTACTGGTCCAGCAGTCATTTAGACCAGTGGTTCTCAACTGGTGGGTCGCGACCCAAAAGTGGGTCGCAGACCCGTTTTCAATGGGTCGTCTGCCTTTTTTTTTTTAGCTCAGGTGCTAAAAAAAAAAGCGTGTCATTCATACTCCTTAACAGTAGATGGCGATAATGCCCTGAAATGTGAGTTGACACCCGCCAGTTTATAGAAAAAGATCTGCAAAGTTTGTTTACATAATCATGGAGAAACACAGATACAACAAAGAATATATGAGAGATTTTCTTATCTTGAAGACAAAGGTCAGTGAGTAGTTATTCAGCTAATACTATATATTTTGAGGTATTTTGAAACTACTGCTCAGTGGTTGCACTGTTTTATTTCATGTTTATGCATAAAAGCACTATTGAATCTTAAAAATGGCTGTTACTGAAATGTTCTGGTTGTTATGTCAGCTTTATGATCAATGCTTAAGTAAGTGACTAGATAGTTTTAATAGGAAAATGTTATATATTCAGGAAGTGGATACTCAGCAAATGCTACATATTTGAGTTATTTTTGAAACTACTGCTCAGTGGTTGCACTTTTTTATTTCATGGTTGTGCATGTTGAATCTGTTAAAAAAAGGCTGAAGTTACTGAAGTGAAGTGTTTTGGATTTAATTAAAATGCAGCTAATTGAGCATCAAAGGCAATATTTCCCACTTGAAGTCATTTTGGTTATGCTATTTTGGTTTTTGCCATTTTGGTTCACCAATAAACTTATTTTTTTGTGTTGGCATTCTGTGATATTCATTCTACTATCTCCGATTCAAACTGCATGATCTTTTCATTTAATAAATTTGAGAAGTTGGAAATTTTCCTTGATTTGGGTCACGGCTTGTCATTAAAGGTGATGGTGGGTCCTGAAGCCAGACCAGTTGAGAACCACTGATTTTGACTACATAGTATGCCACTAAAAAAACAACTTCACAATGACACACACAGAATCTGGCCACATGACCGTTGCGGTAGTGTATTGCCTTATGGAACATAGCATGTGAGGTAGATTGGTCAGATGCACGGTGGAAATCTTCCTATGAGTTGCAAACCATCCTGGTAGTTCTTGCATACCACGAACTGTGCAACTGTATGTATTGTATACTGCATACAATGTACTACAACATCAGTGAGAACTGGTATGTGGTTTCAAACATCTTGGACACCTATAGAAAAACCCTCTGAGCTAAAAAAAAAAAAAAAAAAAAAAAAAAAAATGACAAAAGTCCATTTATGCTGCTTTAATTTACACACATTTTAGTATATCATAATGATTGCTTGACAATAAATAAATCATGAAAAGCATTATAGCCTATATCATTTATGATTGGAAATGATTCAAAATGTGTGTACTTTGGTCTTAAGTTCCATCCAACAATGTGAACATTTGTAAATTCCTGACTTGATATAGTCAGGAAATAATAATAAATAAACAGAAAAAAAACGTCTTTCAGGGTGAGTAATGGTGTCTAAAAACGCCTCTGAAAACATTTAATCTGACTATTCATTAAAAAAAGAATTTGGATAGTTGAGAGTGCAGGATGAGTGCAGGATGAGGATGCCCCACTGGCTCATGTGATCACTAATTGACCAGAGTTGATTCAGGGCTGTGACGCGCCTGCTGCGACGAGCGCTGATTGGCTGATTAGAAGTTTGATAAGGTTTTTGTTTACGCTCATCAACACGACGCGCCTCCTCTTCTTTACGCGAGCCGTGGCTGCTGTCTACAAATGGGGTGCGGAATGATGAGTTTTCAAAAGTTGTGCAGATTTCTGCTGCGAGCAGATCACCGGTGGGGAGCAGCCTATTTATTTATGACTTAAATGGCGGAAGAACTGTTACCGGAAAATGTTGCGCGTTTCAGCGGGGTAAGTGTTCAAACATCTTATGTTTGTTTTCTGAGATACATGATGCCCTCCGTTAAGTGGCATATTTTTGAAAGTAAACTGTTTTGACCTCTTTATTTAATTGTCTCTAACAATATTGAAAGGGTCAGATGAAATAATAGTTTGTGATTGATATGAAAAAGCCACAGGTTTCAGAATAATCGCACATGTCCAACATCCTCCCACTTCATCATCTCTCATCCTTTATCAGACCTTAGAAAACAAACTTAGACTAAACTCGAGCTAAAGTGCAATCTTTAAACTGGAAAAGCTACCCAGAGGTTTTATTAAGGCAATGCAACATGTGAAGAGCTGCACATCTGACAGATAATCAAACTAATGTAATGCTGACTGGTCAGCTTTGTCTGCTCTGGGCTATTTTCACGTCTCTAACTTCCTCCATCATGCCATTACCAGCTAAATTAAGTTTCCCCAAGTAACTGAGCACTTATTGTCAATCTGAACATGTCTGAGTTCCCTGCCCTTCTTTACTCTTTGTGGGGCTATAACATGCTCATGTCCACACCAGTTTCCTTCATGCTCCATCCATCCACAGGGAGATTCAAAAACACATTTTAATCCAACAGGCCCTCGCCTTCGAGGTCAACTAATCCTGGTGTGAGGGTTTTTGGATGGAAGCCAAAAAGGTAGCTTCAGACTGTTCCTAATGAAAATACAGTAGGCTCCATTGCTCCCGAGTCAGATAGTGATTCACGTGACTTCTGAGTCTTTGGGTGGCCAAGAGTGTTGGCACAGTGCCTGCTCACCTCTGCTCACCTCTGTTGGAAGGTCATAATATCTTTTCTTTGATTAGGATTTAATATTGTAATTTTAGTTAATGATATTTGCGCAGAGGACATGCTCTGAGTCTCTGTAAAGCGCCTAGAAACAACTTGCTTTGCAATAGACACTATATAAATAAAATTGAATTGAATAGAATAATATCCTATATATACTTATGAGAGATGTATACTTGTGCACTTGTTATTAGATGTACACAACATTTAGCAGTAAAGCTGTTAAACCAAACAATATTTTGATCATTTTCATTTTTTGTCCACACAGCAAAGTAATCTATATTTTTCCTCAGCATCTTACAAAGTCACTGCTGGCGGTGGCTTTCCTGGCCTCATTTGGCAGCTCCATGCTCTATGGCTACAATCTGGCAGTCGTCAACTCGCCTGCAGAGGTTTGTGGCGCCGTTACATCATTGTTGTCATAATCAACATATAGGTGGTGTGAGTCATCATAGATCCAAGTATTTCATTGGAGCTTTTGCTTCTTCTTGAATTTCTTTGAATCTCAAACATCAGGATGTTATATGTCAATAGACCCTTTTAAGCTCAGGTTGTATACCGTTGTCATGTGTCACTGCAGGGAGTCATGTGGGCCTCTGTATCATATTCACTGTGTCATTGATGTTTTGCTGATTTTGAATCTGTCATGCTGTGTTCTGCCCCTTAAATGTTGAATTTGCCGCGGTGCAGTGACTAAACTGTGCACCATTCCTGTTTGGTCACGGCCAGCTCCACACTGAAGCATGTGAGCTTCTGTGATCTGCTGTGTTTGGGAGACAACGTTCCACAAAACATAAAGTGGCACATTCACTCTCTTTTGTCACTTAAAGACAGTGGAAAAGCCTGGAAAATATGGTATCTAATAATGAAAGATACTTTAAATGTAAAAAAAAAAATGTACAAAATCAAGATACAGTGCAGTGTATCAATTGTACGTGTTACTTTTTAGCACATCCACCAAATGCTGCTAGGTTTTTTGCGGGTTAGGAATCAGCATCGCACATGCTATTTAAAAAAAAATAAAAAATTAAAAAAAAAGCTTTATTACTTAGATGGGTGACTGATTTATGGAGCTATGCGTTATTTGGTTATTTACTGGTCAGACCACAACAAGAAGTGTATGACCAAGCCAGCCTGGCTTGGTCATACACTTCTTTTGAGTCATGCACATTAAGCATTTTGTGGTGTATTAATTGTCATGTGATGCAGAGGTTAGTGGTTTCCCTACAGTCATGGAAAAAATTATTAGACCACCATTTTTTCTACACTTTCTTGTTCATTTTAATACCTGGTACTAGTAAACGTCATCATGTGACTAAAACAGACAGAAAAGAAAACACTGAATGCATAAAAGCAGTGTTTTTGGCAGTACAACGCCATAGCTATTGATGTAAAAACTTAAGTGATTTAGGTTATAATCAAGAAAAACCATGGAAAATGGTAAGATATCAGCTCTTAAATAAAACTCTTATGAGCAATCTTTGTGGTTATCGTTATGTTTGTCCAAACAAATGTACCTTTAGTTGTACCAGGCATTAAAATGAACAAGAAACTGAAGAAAACAAGGGTGGTCTAATCATTTTTTCCATGACTGTATGTATGTAGTTGCTAAGCTAATCTAACAACTCCCAGGCTCTGGCTTCACTTGGCAAACAGTTGTGAGAATTTAATCAGTTTTCTTTTGCAACTCAAGGTGAGTAAAGGAATAAGCATATTTTCCCAAATTGTGAAGCTAAGACTTTACCAGCAGCTTGCTCATGGATTTTAGCTGTTTTCATTTCTCATCTGCTATATCCAGATTTCAGCTGCCTGAGTAAAATTGTCACACTCTTGTACCTACAGCAGCATCACCCTGTACCCACAGTGTCTTGAGACTGATCTATGAATGCTGTTTTGAATTTGGTATTTAAAGGGTTGTTCCTACTGTACATCTCTATTTTTGATTTTAAATCACTATATCCCTGTTTCAGTAATTTCCTCTTAATCTAAGGCCTTAGATAAAGTAAAGTAGGTAAAACATTTTTACATTTGCTCGTTCTTATTCCAAGATAAGGTTAAATTTTTAAACACTTCACCAGAATCTCTTTTATATCTTCACCATCTTCTTCAAGAAGATGAACTGAAGGGATGCTGCAGTTTAAATCTTTGCATAGATTTTTTTTTCTGACATCAAGCACCAAGAAACTTCACTTGTAAATGATAGAACTATCAAAGATATTTCATATGTCATTTCCCATTTCCAGGTTATATTAGCTATTGGTGAATGACAGTTCTTGATGTATATTAAGCCCAGTCTCATGCCCTTTCCCTTTACTTACTAAAATTCCTTACTTGAATCATTTAATCATATTATGCAGTATAAAATGAGAAATATGGAAATTCCTTTCAGTGTGTCTTTGTGAAACATTGTTTTTAAAGACTGCAGTGATTTTATCATTAACAAATTAAATGAAATTGATGAGGAATACCTTAGAAGTGTCACGTTATGGAGCGAAGCAATTTTAATGAACATGTTTTACATCGTCCACTGCCCGATTAATAGACAAATCTCTCAGGAATAATATTTTATGGACAAATTTTAATGCTACAGACATGTGTATCCCAATTCTGCCACAGAGCTGTCCACTGATTAGTCTTCACACTAAAACAGACCATTACATTTCTTTCTGTTGCTCCAGTTTTTTGATGTAGCGTGAATTAGTTCTCCTCTTCAGAAAAATTAGGTGCAGTTCAGTAATTTTCAGAACTGTTTGATCAGTGAGGATGTTTCTCTGTCAAATAAACCCAAATAAAATTTGAGAGAGACATTGCAAGAATGAGCATTGTCTCTTTTTTACTCCTTATTCTGCAGTTCAAATTGACCTTCACCTGATTTGACAGAATTATTGAAGTGATTCAAGTTTTATGCATAATGTTGTTGCCCTCAAGCTCATTTGGGTTAATCAGGTACATAAACTCAAGTACATCATTAATAGTGCTTCAGTTTCTACATTTTTTGTGTGTTAGTCAGCAGTTAAAACCCTACATAATATAATATGTATGTATTTTGCCTCTTGTAAAAGCAAGAGAATTTATCAGAACTAAATGAGACGTCAGAAGGAAATAGTGCAGTATGTCCGCCTGTTTGTCTGTCAGCAGGGTCATATAAAAAAGGTACCGAACAATCAATCAGTATTGAAGATAAGGCATTGGCCATGATGAAGGTTGAGTAATATTATAATAATATATTGTTTTTCCCACCAGTATATCAAAGCTTTCTACAATGAGACGTTAATAGAGCGCCATGGCTGGACTCCAGATGAGCATTTTCTCACTGTATTATACTCCGTCACTGTGTCCATCTTTGCCATCGGTGGGATGACTGGGGCACTACTGGTGGGTCGACTCGTAACCAAGTATGGGAGGTTAGTGTGTATGAATGACTTGACTGTGTCTAACACATTTATACGATCCATTTTTCTTGTGACTGAAAAAAGGACATCTGAGTTAAGAAAATACTTTTTCAAAACAGGAAAGGGACGCTTGTGAGATCTACCATTCTGGTGTTTATAGGCGGAGCTTTGATGGGCTTCAGCAGATGGTTCAGAAATCCTGCAATGGTCATTGGTGGCCGCTTCATCACAGGAGTACACTCAGGTATGCCTGTTTTATTCCTGGAGGGGCAAAAGCAATACAGATGTGAATTACCTCCTCTTGTTAATTTGTCATAGCATAGAACTGATCCATAATATTCCTTCAGTTATAACCCTGTTATAGGTTATTCTTATCACTTAGCGTACCTGGGGGGTTGATCTTTTGTCCAGTGTAAGTTGTTTGCTTGCTCAGTATGTGAGATGTTTTGGGTACTTGAAGTGAAGTGCTGTGGCTGTGAATGGTGTGAAGATTGCATTTGGCATTTTATCCATTTGTGCACTCCTTGTCGCACTGGACCTCATTTCCAGGGGTCCTTGGTTTCTGTTTTTTGTCCTCATAGTGAATCAGTTTTTTTTTTTTACTGAAGGTTTCTCAGAAACTCCTGCCACATATGGAATTACATTGTTTCTGAACTTATATTTATTTGCCTTTCTAGTTGATGCTGGGGTTGTTGTTGTTTCCCCCACATTTCTTCACTGAACTTGGCCTGTGTGTAGCTTAGGTAGTATACCTTAGAGTCATCTATTTTCCTTGATATACACACACCACTGTCTAACAATGGCAGGTATATTATTTGTGCATCTTCTCTGGTGATTTTGATGTTTCTGTCCACTGAGTTTGGTGAACGCCTCTACTCCTTGAGTTTGGATTTTGATCAAAACCCAAGCTGTGGCTTGGTGTCGTTCCCTTGTAGGAATTGAGTGCTTTGTTTTGTGCTTCATCCTTATAGAGATGCTGCCTCAGCTTTATTGTTCCTTATTACTAAATCAGTGGTAATGATGAGCCTTCACCACTGGTAAGGCTTACCACCACAGTCATGGAGATATGGTAGGGCCAAAGTCCTTTGGCTTTCAGATATTCACATAGTGGTTCAACATAAATATGCTGAACCCCAGAATTTTAGTCAAGATGTGTTTGTAAAGTGAAGGAGCAAACTGTATATATGAATGGAAGAATGAGAAACATCAAAAAAGAGTATGTAGAAGTTAGATTTGGTTTTTGAAATAAACCAAAAATGTTGTGTGAGACTATTTACAGCTGACAACTACCAACAAGAGGGATGAGTAAGTGAGTGGTTCAGGTGTGACTTCAAATTACTGAATTTCCCAACAACAGTTTACAAGGCCTGAAACTCCTCACTGGTCAGTTTGAAACAGATATACCAAGAGAAGAAGTCCAGTTGGCCTTTATTCAACCCATTTTATTTCAATTAGCTAATTTCTCATTGGAAGTGTTTCTTGTGTCTTCATTTTCCCTTTTTATGTCACATGCAGTGTTTTATTTCTTCTTTATCTATTATACATTCCACATTTAAAGCTGTACAGTATAAGTCTTACGAAACACAGTAAAATCTGACTTGTCGCCAATTTTAGATTTATAAAAATAATTTGGGTAAAAACTTTTTTGATGGAAAAAAATAAAATAAGACTGTTCTAATCTTGACAAGCACTGTTAACTTACAGTAATTGTACTCTTTCTTTTTAAATCAGGGATTTCTCTCAGCGTGGTGCCAATGTATCTTGGTGAGATTGCCCCCAAGAATGTGCGAGGATTCCTAGGCCTCGTTCCAAGCATCCACATTTGTCTCGGAGTCTTCTTAGCTCAGATCCTGGGGCTGTCTGAACTGATGGGAAAGGTAATAACTTTGTCACATTATCTGATGTGCAGGTTAATGGTCTGGGTTGACTCATCGAACCTACAACTTCCAAGTAAAAGCTGCTATAAGGTAGTATGGATGTCTTTCGAAGGGTTATGTGAATTCGATTCTGGATTTGGAATTTATTCCTGATCCAATATGAATGCAGAGGACTTGTTACTAAAGACCGATTCATTGGTGATAGCGAACCAGCTGGGTATTGTGGTGTTTGACTCCAGAGGAAAGTAGTGATGCCAGACGTAACGATCCCAAGAGACAACAACATCAAGAGAAAGCTTGACAAATACTGCATGTATGTGTCCACAGTAGTTTTTTAGGAAGGGTTAGGGTTATACAGTGATGTATACATGAGTGCAAATTCTTTGAAGGTTTTGATGTAATGATGCAATGTTTCTTTTTTCCCACACAGGAAGAGCATTGGCCTCTGCTTCTCTCACTTGTTGTGTTTCCGACTATGGTCCAGCTGATGTTTTTGCCATGGTTTCCAGAGAGTCCTCGGTATCTGCTGATTGACAAAGGAAATGTGCATGCAACCATTGAAGGTTAGGGATTGCACTTAATTCTATGCTTCTTAAACTAAGAAATACCCTGCAGCTGAAAATGATTCTAGGTTCCAGTAGCCTTTCATCTATTCTTACCACTCTTACTGTGAAACCAGATTTTGTTATCTCTGTTCTTTAGCCCTGAAGTGGTTCCGTAAAAAAGGAAATATCCAGGTTGAGGTAGAGGAGATGCAGGAGGAGCAACGCTCACTGTCTTCCATCCAGACCCTCTCTGTCTGGCGTCTGCTGAAGGACCGCAGCGTCCGCTGGCAGGTCATCACTATAGCAGTGGTCAACATCGGCATGCAGTTGTCTGGCATTGATGCAGTGAGTGGGCAAAACATTGTTGGTTCATTTTCTTTCCTATTTTGAATGTGCAACAACTGTGCACTTAATATGAGTGTGCCTACATATTGTCACAGCTTCCCTGCTGTGCTCTTTCCATCTGACCTTACAAAACAGATTCCCACCCAGTGAATTACTAAGCTGAGGGTGACATGGCCATGCTACATTATCTCTTGGTTCGTCCCTTCTATTGTAACTCTACCTAACCAGGTGCACCCATGTGGACATAAAGTCAAGCACATCTTTGTACTCATTGTTTTATGTGGATGGAGACTCCAGACATGTGGGCTCATATGCTAGTATCATTTCCCAGCAGGGGTACACCCCACTGAGTCCTCTGGTTCCAGTTGCTGCAGATAGAAACATTGAAGGGCTTCAAACATGCAGTAAGATCGAACTGCCCAAACATGAGATGCAAAAAGAAAAAGAAGAAAAAAAAAACATATTTTAACTTCACTTGAAGTTATGGGTTTAATGAATATCCCAGGTCAGCGTTTAATTTAGTCTTTCATTTTCCTACACTTCCTGTCTGTCAGTCTTCAAGTTACAGTTGTAAATAACTCTTCATCGGCTGCGGTTACATGATGTTTTTTAATTCGGAATTAATAATTAGGAATTAAATAATTCAGAATTAAACTATTTTCCTTCGAGTTTACATGGAAATAGTAATTCCGAATTAAGGTTTACATGGTTAGTTCGGCTTTATCCAACTCCGCTTTAGGTCTGGGGGTTGGAAGGGTTCTGATTGGATAGGGGGGGCGGACGTCTTTACATCTACCGGAAGAAAACAAACCAAGCTAACTCGGTTAGCAACAACATTTCACTTATTTTTGACCTGGGTGGCGTCTCTATCTGCAGGAAACCTCCTTCATTTAACCTGGCCGCTTTGAAAAGCTCACAATTTTTATGTTTCCTGCCATCTGTTCTTTTAATTATTTCCAGTTCCTCCAAGCTATTTATTAAATAAATCGTCTCTGCTCTTGAACACCGTTTACTGCATGCTGCCATTTTGAAAACAAGCCCAGCGCAGAATATGCGACAGACGGGCAAGAGAACGAGCATGCGCAGAAAGACGGGAATTAATTTAAAGAGGAATGAGTGTATACATGACCGCGGAATTATTTTAATGCGGAATTAAAATGGGAATAAACCAGCCACTTACTTCGGAATTAAGTTTAATTCGGAATTGACATTTTCATATGGAATTAAGTGTTTACATGGTAACTTTTATTCGGCTTTAACTTTAATTCTGAATTAAAGAGGAATTAAACTTCCCATGTAAACGCACCCATTCATACTATTAAGAGACAGCCCCACAATTCTTGCTGATTTTGTTGTTGTTGTTCTGCTTTGTTTTTGTTCATGCACTTAAAAAAAAAATTCAGCCAGATAAAAAAAGCATCTACAATATTTTCACTGTGCCAAATCAATGAGACAAAAAATTCAATTCAATTCAATTCAGTTCAATTCAATTCTATTTGTATATCGTCTGTGTAATGTTAAAAATTGCATTCTGAGGCCAGTGTCAATTGTCTCTAGGTGCTTTACAGAGACTCAGAGCATGACCCTTGAACAAATATCATTAACTAAAATTATAATATTAAATCCTAAACAAGGATAATGGCAAGTTAAAAACTCCCACAGCTGGAGAAAAAGAATTATAAGCGGAAACAGCAAAAACACAAGTTCAGACTTCAATCGTCCAATTCACCAAACACCAAGCAAGAGTCAACAGCAAAAAAAAAAGTGTTTGGCATTGGGAGAGAAGATTTGGTAAATCTGTCATGGGCCCAACCCACATACTCATCCCACAAATGCATGTGGGAAAAAAAAAGAGAAATAGGCAGGCTCACTAGCGGTCTACATACATGCATTGTTATATGCTGGGGCGCCGAAAAGGGGGGGTAAAAGATACGGATTATAGGGGCCCATGATTGAGGGGGGCCCAGAGAGGCCCCTAATGATGATCAAAAATAGCATCAACAAATTTCGCCGCTGTGTTGGGGGGCCCGGTAAAGATTCATTTCATGGGGCCCAAAATCCCTAGCGGCGCCCCTGGTTATATGATTTTGCTTTTCATAAAATAAATCTGTGGAATCACTTTGAAATGCGCAAGAAGTACATTTCTGTTTGACATTGCAGATATTAGGATATTGGTTTAGCTTTTAGCAATATTCAAATTTTAGGAACTTTGATAAATACCTAGTGATCTATAATTCGTATTTTTTTTCTGTGTTCAATCACCTGTAATACCAGCAGTGGGGAAAAAAAGACATGACAGCAGTTTGAGACCAGATTTACTGTAGAAACATAGTCGTAACTTTTTCAAATTGCCAACTGAATGCAGCTTTCTGTTAGCAATGCAACGCATCCTGTTTTCTCCCCTCAGGAGTAAGTGAAGGGTTTTGTGGCTTTACCAACTTACTGGTCAAGAAGTTTTCACGACATGCAACATAATACATAGAACCTGTATTTGTTATATAGATTATCATCACAACTTGTACTTGTCAATATAAACCAAATCTCTTAACTTGACTTTGGTTGCCATGGTGATCTAGACAGGTTAAAAGAGAGCCTACTTCATGGAAGTGAAATCTCTGGCTTCAGGCTCAACATACATTGCTAACCCATTCATATTGCTTTGTAGTATACCCCTGTGGTTTCTGGGCTTTTCATGTATACAAAAGCAAATATCTCATCTGATAGCATATAGCTCCTGTCTCAGGGAACGTTTCAGTTCGGCAAAGAAGAGTTTTCACCCAGTAGTATGAATATGTATTTTAAAAACAATTAATATTTAACTGTTAAGAGAGTCTAAATAAGCAAAAACGAATTGTGTGGTTATTTAAACTCTTATTTTAGTACAAGTGAATATGCATAATTCAATGCTGCAATGTTAATGAAACACAACATGTAAGGTCACTAAATCAAAAAGACAGCACTGAACTACACTGATTCTATCCACACCCCATCAATGATGGATGTTGCATCAACAAAGTGTGATTAATGAGAATGTGCAAATTAATTTCAAGGGGAGCACTTGTCAGCAGTCCATATTGATGGAATGCTAGATCTCAAATACATGAGTGATGGTTACCCTGATGATGACAGTAATCAGAATGATCAATCATGTGGAAACACCTAATAAGGAGCGGCTTTGGCTCCTTAGACAACAAGACAATCTTTCATTGTGTGTGTGTCTGTCCGTAGCGTGACATTTTCATCATAATTATAAACGTCTGCTCACTGTGAATTTCAGATCTGGTTCTACACCAATGAAATATTTAGAAATGCAGGAATCCCAGAACCTCATATTCAGTACACAACAGTGGGGAACTGGTGCCATTGAGGTCATCGCAGGAATGCTGGGGGTGAGCGGACACTATCACACCTTTCACACAATTAGGGGACATTATGCGGTCTGTTTTACAGGGTGTTGTTAAACTGTACGTCTTCTATAATCTATTGATAATAGCAGTGAAACAGCGTGCAAACTATTAGTTTTATCCAGTAGCCTTCTGAATAAGTGAACAAATAAGGGAGGTATTATTGAACTTTAATAGAAGTATTTGGGCTTTTAGCAAGATACACAAAACAAGAAAATGATCAACTAATCTCCTTCATTGATTTGAAAGGAGAAAAACTTTTACAGACATAATCAATGGTTTCTTAATTTGACAAAAGACATATTCATCAATCATTTAAATAATCATGTAGCTATTGGAATCCTAATAAAATACAGACATTTACCTTTATTAAACTTAGCTATAAGTTTTAAGTTTTTCTTTACATTCCTAATTTTAGATCATGATACAGATTCATGCAAACTTAAATTGTTAATGGTTTTTAGATGAATCAGTTGTTGACTAATAAACAATAATATACTTTAACATTTTTATCATGCTTCTTGACTATTATTATTAGTACTTTATATGAAAAAAGGCTATGTTTTTGTATCAAAACAAAATGTGCAATAGCCCAATGATAGATCAACTACGTGTCCAGACTACACCTTTATTCACGTTTACATCAAAATGATTTAATATGTTTGTTGTTAACTGTTGATGTGATATTTATATTACCAAAAACTGTTGATATCAGAAGTTTATATATACTGTATAAAAACATGCACAATCTTTTTTTTTTGCACACTGTCTGCCATGAAATGAGACAAAACTTTTTCTGTTTTAGGTCAGTTAGGATTACCAAAATTATTTTTTATTTTCAAAATTCCAGAATAAAGAGAGAGAGAGAATTTATTTAAGAATTCTTTATTACTTTTTTCTAAGTCAAAAGTTTACATACACTAAAGTTGCCTATGTTTGGGAAAGCCCCAATGATGGCGTTCATGGCTTTGGAAGCTTCTGATAGATTAAGTGACAACGTTTGAGTTAAGTGGAGGCCACACCTGTGGATATATTTTAAGGCACACCTCAAATACTCTGCTTCTTGTATGACACTTTTGGAAAATCAGAAGAAATCAGCCAAGATATCAGGAAGAGACCTCCACAACTCTGTTTCACCCTTGAGTACAATTTCCAGATGCCTGAAGGTGCCACATTCATCTGTTCAAACAATTATACACATGTATAAATACGACAGGACTGTCCAGCCATCATACCACTCAGGAAGGAGACGGGTTCTGTGTCCCAGAAATAAACATGTTTTAGTGCGAAATATACATATCAACCCCAGAACAAAAGGAAAACACCTTGTGAAGATTCTGACTGAAGCTGGTAAGAGAGTGTCATTATCTACAGTGAAACAAGTGGAAAAAAAGCCACATTACAGTTTGAAAATGCACACAGGACAATGACTTTGATTTTCGTAGACATGTCCCGTGGTCTGAGAAAACTGAAATTCAAAGACCTGATTTCAGTCCTATAGAAAATTCATGAGCACAACTGAAAAGGTTTGCGTGAGCAAGATGGCCTTTAAATCTAAGTCCAGTTACACCAGTTCTGTCAGGCGGAATGGACCAAAATTCCAGCTAACTATTTTGAGAAATGTTTGACCCAAGTCATAAAGTTTAAAGGTAATGTTACCAAATTCAAAGGAAATGTATATAAACTTCTGACTTTGAAGAAAGTAATAAAAAAAAAATCTCTCGCTTTATTCTGTCATTTAGCAAGAAGAAATAATCTTGATAATCCTTACTGGCCTAAAACTGAAAGGTTTTGTCTGATTTAATGTAGACAGTGATTAAAAAAAGGTTACGTGACGTTTTATACAGTGTATGTAAACTTCTGGCTTCAACTGTATAGTTGGCCTTCTGATAGTTAACATAAAACTATCAGAAGACAAAAAGATTAAAAAGTCAACAGTTTCTGGTCTTTTGAACTTGTCCCTCTTCTTTGTCCACTATTTAGTGTTTCACTATTGAACGTGTGGGCAGAAGACCTCTGATCATCGGGGGCTTCCTGTTCATGGGACTCTGTTGTGCCGGAATCACTGTGTCTGTACTCCACCAGGTAAATGTCATATGATGCACTGCTGCTTTGCAGTTATATTACATCCAGCTGCAGATTGTTATATATTGTGCTGAGGACATTGTCAGATTCACAAAATGCACATAAATTGAAAACCATATCAAATATATTAGTTTCTCCTGGATCTCACACCTCAAAGTTTTTCCTAAACATCTGTAACAATAAAAGAGTAGCATGGCAGACTATTGCAGGATTGATGGTAATGATCATTTGCGCTACGACGCCATCATTTACTGTCTTGTTTGTGACTGTAAATACAAGCAGGAACATAATCATGTATAATTATGAAACAAATGTCTGGAATACCACATTGTAAAAAATCATGTTTGCAATGTACAAATAATCAGAACAACTGAGAATATCTCCACGAATGGCTAACAAAATTGTGCAAAGTGCATGCAGAATTTTCAAACTGATAACTTTTGTTTTACAGGCACAGTTTCCCTTCATGAGCTACATCAGTGTGGGCTGTGTTGTTGGTATCATTGCTGGCTTCTGCATAGGTCCAGGTAAAAAAATTCAGCAAATCTTCCCTCTCTGCATTTAACACAAACACCCTCAGACACTTGAACTGAACCCTCATGTAGCCCCATGTAATTTTTGCAGTCCTGTGTCTGAGGTTACACTGCTCCCTGCTGGAATGTTGCACAACAGCAGGCACCAAAGCTGAAAAACAGCATTCCTCCCTGTATGAGTGGAAATAGATATTGTATTTCATTATCCTTTTAAATAAGGAAATTCTTATAGCCACACTGCATTCATTTTCATAGCTATTTGTACAGAAGATAAGATGAGTGAAGAATGAAGAGGCATTGGTTTACAACACTGGGAGCCACATTGAACAGACCTGCAAGGATGATAAACTAGGACGAATATGGTTTATGTAACATCATTCGTCAAACTGGCAAAATCTATACCACAATGCACGGATGAGGATTTCTGCTGCCGCAATTAGACGTTTAATGGCTCATTGTTCATAAGCTTGCCGTGATAAACACGGTTTCCTTCAGACGAAACCTCGCTTTCACAATGACGCCCTCTCATACACAGCGCACATGTTGACAAATTAAGATCTAGTTATTGGTTTGACAATATTAAACCTTTCTGTCTGCAGTTAGCAAGCACAGATAATGAGAACATCATTCTGAAAGTGGATCATTAGAGCTTTTGCTAATGCATATTTCTCCTTCACATCCTTCACTTTTAACAATGAGGAATGTTTAAAATAAAGCCGCATTGAACAGACCCCGCTTATCAAACTAATGAATTGAACAAGTTCTGGGTAAGCTATCTTGCAGGTTCACACTTGACAAACATCTTTCTCTTTGTGATTACAGAGTATTAACAAAACTACATAATGAAATACATGCAAGAAAGGCATAGAACTTAATAGCACTTTGGCTTGTTATATATCCTGAATAGTCCTGAGCTGGAATATTGATAATCTAGTTGCTGAATGAAGCTGATGATGTTCATTTTTACAACAGTGCTGGGTAATTAAATATGATGTGTACTCTGACTAGAAGCTTGGTTGACTCAAACTAATAAATTTAACCAAAATAATATGGAGTTGCTGCAAATGATGTTATTGTCTAAATGTGTGCTTGAAAATAATTCAAGTATATACCAAACACCAAAATAAGAAGTTTTTGACTTGTCTTTACAGCTGGTGTTCCTTTCCTGATTACTGCCGAGCTGTTTAAGCAGTCTCACCGACCCGCCGCCTACACTGTGGCAGGTTGCCTCAACTGGATGTCCAACTTCACTATTGGCTTTGTCTTTCCTTTCCTTGAGGTCAGAGTAAACTCCTACACACAGTTCTGGGTACACAAAATTGAATCCAGATCATGTCGCTCAGATGTAATGTTTTGCGTAAATGTGAAATCTTACATTTGAAATTTGAAATGAGTAGCTAAAATGAGTAGCTGCTTAGAGAGATGGCACAAAATACTGTCCAGCTGAATCTCCAGGCTTGATCCTGGGCCTTTTGCAGGTACACATACTGGTTAAAATCATGCTTGTGCTGTTTGTAATCTCCCATGTTATTGTTCTGTTGAAACAGCCACAAAGTAAAAGAGTAATGAATTGTTCTCCAAACTAATGAAAAAAGTTATCACAAATCATGTCAGTGGTAATGTGAAATGAGATGTTGTGACAGTTCAAGCCTGTGAATCTGGTCAATCAGAGCAGACTGGGTTTTTGGGGGGAATCTGGCAGTTAGTGAAGCTTCTGTTTTTATTAGAGTGCATTTAAAAAGACAGACCCAGCCTTTTGTCTGAAAAGTGAAACCAAGGCAGAAGTGCCCTAAACTTGCATTCTTTCTAATGGCTTGAAAGGAGCCACAAAGTGTGAGTGAATGGAACTACATCAAGACTTAGTCATCGGTGTCAGTTACTCTTTACTCAGTTACTCTGGTTTTCGGTCAGATTCACTTCTTAGTGGTAAAATATGCTTTCAAATGGTCATTGTGGCTAAAAGTTTGAACTCAAAATGAGGGTCCACAAGCCGATGGATGAGGATTCACTGAACCATGGGGGTTACCCCTGGATCAACAGGTAAAACAGGAACCCACTGGAACATCAGCAGTTAGATCTCCAGCCAGTCCACCTGCTAAAGTTCTATGTTATTATTTTTGTTACTTTTACCTCCGCCAAGGAGGGCATGTTTTTGCCGGCGTTTATCTGTCTGTCTGTGTACAAGATAATTCCAAAAGTTATGGATGAAATGTTTTGATGAAATTTTCAGGAGTTGTCAGAAATGTGAAAAGGAAGAACTGATTTCATTTTGGGTGTGATCCGGAAGAAATCCTGGATTCTGGATCACTTTCAAATTTTCGATAACATTGCGGTCAGTGGGGCTGAAAATTTTGTTTCTCAATATCTCCGTTAATTATTGCCCAAAACTTATGAAATTTGACAAGGATTGACAATGGGAACCTCTATCAAATTTCAAAGGCTGACCCGGATCTGATCCAGAAGGCGGATTTTATCGCAATCTGTAAATCGCTATATGGGGGAATTGTTGCACTTGGCGGAGGTCTGCGCTCTCCAAGTATTATTGTTGTTGTTATTATTTTCATCTTAAGGTGATTTAATTGGGCTTCAAACCTCACTGTCCCTTTCTCTGTAAAAATAAACAAATAAATAAATAATTCAATGTTCTCCCTAGTCCAAATCCCAGGAAGCATTTTTCTATTTGGTTAATAATGTTAGGAGAATCTTTCCTTTGTTTGATATTTACTCTGATTTATGTTGTGTTCTCCCACCCCAGGAGGCCGCAGGTCCTTACTGCTACCTGATCTTCTGTGCAATCTGCTTGGGAGTGGCTGTCTACGCCATCTTCATCATTCCTGAAACCAAAAGGAAAACCTTTCTGGAGATCAGCCAGATGTTTGCCACTCGTAACAACATTCCTAATGAAGAGTTGGTTCCCAATAATCATCTCAAACTGTCTCTGATGAATGGCTATGGATCTGTTCATCCATAATTAAAAATAAGAAACGAGTGTCCAGTTGATATGCTGTTGATGGGGAAGGTGCACAAGGGCAAACCTTAGCCATGAGGTTGACTGCTTCACTTGAAAAAGTCTTATACAAACAATCAGACTCACAAAATGAATGTGGGCAGCGTGAAAGTTATCCCCTTCACTACACATTTTATTCTCGATGAGTGTACACGAGTCATATGCTAACTGTCACATTTCAACCACTTTCTGCAATGTAGAAGAACTTTAGTGGGAGAAAATTGAATTTCTCACACTTTTTTCAGACATTTTACCCTCTGTGTTAGCTTGAACATGTTTCCATCAGCCCTTCAGACTGGACATTTGTGTAGTGACATATTCATACCACATCTCAGGCAGTCCTTACATCATACTGAAGGACATTATAAAAGATATACAATATTTAAAAAAAAAAACTTATTGTTAAAGGTTACAAGACTTTATGTGTAATATACAAACTCCTTACTGTTATCATAAACTATGTTTACACTGTTGAGCTCATGGTAAGTGAGTCTGCTTGCTTTGACTGTCTTTTTTGTCCTTTGTTCAATGATTTAGTCTCTTTTTAAGTAAGAGAGCTGGATATTATGACTACTGTAGTAGTCATTTCATCTGTTTTCCAAATTTATGTACATTTAGACTCATTTAAACAAGTGGCCTTTGTCATTGTGCTGTAACACTGAAAAAAGAATCACTTGTTATTCCACCACTATTTGCCTTTCCTCGTGTTTACTGATCAAATGGAGGCAGCATGATGCTGCTGCCAGTTCATTACGTTTGACCTCAGGTTCAGTCTCCTTACAGAGGGACGAGGCTCAGTGATGGTTCAACAGTCCCACCATGGATGGGCAATGTGAGAAAGACTCATAAATACACCCAAAGGACACTCCCATTCTCAACACATTTCTATAGTTAGGTACTCTATCATTTTGATTAAATACCCAAAATAATGTAACCTTAATCGATGATTCACATAGGAAAAGAGGAGATGCCAATGATTAGAACCTCCTTTAAGATTGGGAAATCTTAGTCTAAGAATCTAAGATATAGGCATGATAAAAGATTATCATGCCTATATCTAAATTGACTTCATGTCAAAGGAAGCGTGCAGAAACAAATCACACCACATTAGAGAAAAATCAGATGGTATATAGAGTGCAAACTACTGCCAAGTATTCCAAGACAACCCTGAAAATTCAGCCAATGCCACAAAGTCTCATAGAACCCAAATATTCATTGCAGCACCTTAGAGTAACTCTGTATTTGCTGGTGTCAGAGTTCACATATACATATATGAACGTAAAGAGAAAAAAAAAGGTTTGGATGTGTTTCAGCTGCAGAGAACGTTTCAGCCTTATGCCAGTTTTCCAGTACAAACACAGGGGAAGACGGAGAAGTATAATAATGTGCTCCAACAAATCATATATATTTTTGTCTGGCCAAAGTAAAAATAGAGTTGACATTTTATGGCAAGCCACAGAGATCTGTTCAAGACAAGAACCTAACTGTGAAGCACGGTGGTGGAAGTGTTGTGGATTAGGGTTCCTTTAGTGCTGCACGGTCTGGACGCCCTGAATTAAGCATAATTTTAAAGACAGCTTAGATACAGAAGTGAGGGCACCTTTCCCAAAGATAAAGTTGAACTGGAAGTGAATCTTTGAACAGGATAATGGTCCTTAGGGTGCTGACTAATCTAGCAATAACTCACAAAGAAGAAGATGACTGATATACAGAAAGGTGAACACCACTGAACCAGTCTGGGAGGAATGTGCAATGTGCAATAAAATTGTCAAGTGTCCTGAAACTGTAGGAATTTTATTTGATATATACAGAGGTCAAAAAACTTTTAGAAAATTTCCACAATGCCAGAGATGGTGGACAATAATGTGAAAAAGTTATGAGTTGTTTCTAATAAGGAGGGCAACACTCACCACTGAGCTTTAAAAAAAGAGGAATAAATCTGTGATATTTTATTTTTTATTGTTCAAGAAAGGATTAAAATGATACATTTTCCTTGTGGTGTGGTTTAAGCATACCATATTTTATTGTCACATGTGTCTTTCTCAATGAAAAAATGAATGTTTTCTGAATCAAATGTTTTGAAAAAGTTAAGCTTCCTCATCAATGCATATGACTGTGTGTAAAAAGATATAATTTATCAATAAATAATATCAAAACGGCTGGGAAAGATTTTATTTTATTTGAGTTTGTTATATTTATTTTTACACTTGCTGTACATTTTACAAAAGCATTTGTTTCAGCATGAATTCATGTGGCCTTTTTGTTCTTTGTTACTACTATTGAGTTGTTCACAGAACAAAAACATCTTAATGAAAAAAAACACATTTTGACATTTCTGATTCATATGGTTGTACCATAAATTACAAAGTAGCACCCTTCTGAGCTAACACAGGGCTTTACCTTCTTCTTGGGCCTTTGTGTCCTTCAGATTCCCATATGGACACTGCTCTCATACAAAAATGAAATAAAAGATCATACATGAAGCATTACTGCCTTTCACTAAAATGACTACATTTTTTGAAGCTTTTACTTAAATAGCAAGATCCTTATGAACAGCTTGGTTGTTTTGCACATTTTTCCTGGAATAATTCAGCATGGAAGAACTCCAGAATCTTCATCAGTTTTACGTGAGTCCAAAAAGATTCTAGAAGTAAATGTATCATCAGTGTTGCCAATTTGTCAACTTAACATGAGCTGATCAGGACAAACCTCAGCCATTACTTGAGCCAAGCCTTTTAAATGTGGAGACTTAGCAATTTTATAATTTCTCAAAAATAATTCTGGCAGTTGTGGTTGGCCAAAAATATACAATTTGATCCATTTAGTATTTGTGATCTGTCCCATAACAGACATAGAACTGAAGTTGAGCCAGTTAATGATCCATTCAAGTGCATCAGGTTCTCCACAACTTTAAACCAGGATGGTTTCACAGATGCACTAATGTGTTCCAAGTCTGCAGTATTAACTATAATTGCATTTATGTCAACATTGTTGATTATGAAGTTCTTTCTGATGAGCTCAATATATAAAAGTGAATGCACAATCAGTGTTACATTTCAGGACTTATTATTATTAAAAGTATATATGTTTCATGACCACATTAACCATTTGTACTGTACCTGTGGCATATTTAATACACTGTAGATATTTGATGACATTTTACAGTTACATGTGAAAGTAAGTGAATGAAAGAAATGTCTTGAAGTGCAATTCTACTGACAGTAAAACGACCACATGCTGGCTTCAAATCATATCTGGTTTGAATAAACATTAAGTTCTCTATTTCAATACTGTGTATGTGTGTTTTTTTTTCATAAGTTCTCATGATGTCATTAGCTTGGTTTTATCCTTCTGATCATTGTGGCAGTGCTTCTTCTGATATTAAATACATAATTAATCTAGGCATCAAAGAATGAATTATACCAGTGGTTCTCAAACTTTTAATACTGCGTACCACCTGAGAAACTGTTCAGCTCTCTGAGTACCACCATGAAGACCAGTTTTAAAATGTAGCCATATATGCCTTCCCAATTAGCTTTAAACACACAGGGATGTTTATTCCTTATTCTGGTTATTTATTACCTGAATTGTTACCTTACTGAATCAGACATTTACAACTCTGTCCAACAATTCTCACATTCTCATACTCTCATAAAGAGCAAAATAAACACACTCAAAAGTTGTAACATCTGCACTGCAACTGAATATGAAACAAATTTTTTTTTTTAAAGACACAATTTTAATTATCTCAAGCTACACATTTTGTTTAAAACGTATTTATAATGCATTTTATGTTTCCGATTTTTTTTTTCCAGTGAAAATGTGGAAAGAATTTGGAAAGTCATGACGTTGCCCGCGTACCACCAGAGAGCGCTCACGTTCCACTGGTGGTACGTGTACCACAGTTTGCGCACCACTGCATTATACTATAAACTGATCATCTTGGAAAGGTAAAAACTGGGATCTAAACTTTGAAAGTTAACCAAATTCTAAAAAGCCTTTCATTTTCTTGAAAAAAAAAAATGTTTTGCAGATTGCCTTATAATTCTTTTTTTTCCCTACATCATACTGGCTTGAATTTTGTCCGGATGCTCCAACTTCCTCTCACAGGCCAAATACTTGCACATTAATTTGCGGTTCTAAACTGGCTGTAATGAGCATGAGTGTGCGTAATGATCTGTGGGTGCAGTCGATCATTATTTGCTTTAGGTTCCTCGCTGAGGGAATGACCAGGAAGTATCTAATTGGTCGCTATCAAGTGCTGGTTGAATTCCCTTAATGCTAAGGAAAAGAGATTCAATATGTCTTTTGTTGTCTATTTATTACAGTCCTTGCTGGCAAAACTGCTCCCAATAAATAACGTAAAATTTAATTGAAAAGTTTTACTTTGTTGTCATGTTGAAGGAAGTTGTTTTTCCCATTTAGATGGAGTGATTAGTGGTTGATAGCATAACAGATAGCATTAGATGTTTATTGTTAGACTCAAAAACAACATTGTACATCCACTGTAAATGGCAGAGTGAGGCTTGTTCAACCCTGGTTCACACACTGAAATGTCCTTGGTGGAGATAATGAACCCCACATTCCCCCAAATCTGTTCCTTGCTTGAAAGTCACTTTGAATAAAAGTGTCTGTCAAATGGATTTAATAGAAAGTGTTACCAAGAGTTGCTCTGGTCACCTCTTGACATTCTTGTCATTGCAAACTGTGTGGTATGATCCTGGAGTTAGGAATCTTCTTGGTCACTGATAGTTCTCAGTGTGTTACAGTGCTATTATGGTGGTTGTTCTATGTGAAGGATACAAATATGTCATACCATGTGACATATTACTGCAAATGGGCAACATACTGTCTACTGAGCATGGGAAAGGGCCTCTACTCGGCGTCGCATCTCCTCCCCTTTGCCTTTAGGCTGGCTGATCCATCTGTCAGCCCCTGCAGAAAGGCCCTGCAACCCCCGACCGTGGCAGAAGGGATAAATGTTGTCATATAACTGCCTGTCCTGATATCACAGAGGAAAAGAAAGGGGTTGAGCATCAGCATATCATGTATGGATTTGCAAAGAGGTGTCCATGGTGTAGTAGTGGCAGCACTTCAGAAAAGGCAACCGGAAGAGATGAGGCATATTGATGGAGGGTCAACCTTTGGAGATGCTGATTTGCTGCTGAAAGACAAATGGGCAGCAGAGGCTCAGACTCCACAGAGGACAGGAGCTGAGCGGCCTGTTCATATGTAACCACTCTCAAACAAAGGTCTCCTTGTCAGGGAGACTAGAGTACATTTCTGTGGATAATGCCACAGCATTGTGCACATCATGTGAAAACACACAGACACACGCGGGCTCGTTCCGCCTCAGGCTGGCAGAAGCTATAAATCAAACAAATAGCATCACAGCCTGACGATGGAAGCATTCCAACAGATAAAATGCTCTCCTACACAACAAAGCCACACTCGCTGCGTAATTAATTGCAACAAATTACCTCTTCCTCTCCCTGTCGGCCCCCACCTCTCCTCCTCTACTGCACTGACAAGCACACGGCACACTCCTAAACGCCGTGCATGCGGATGTGTATGCGCACGCACTTTAGTCGGCTACACGCAGTGGCACCGTCACACACACACACACACACACAAACACACCACACACACACACTCGGCCTGCACCCTTCATAAGTGCTTTAATGTGGCTTATTGCAGTGTGCGGTCCCCTTAGCCGTGGAAATATTCGCTTGACGGATGTGCTTTGTCGCTGGCGCTCCCCGGCGGAGGGCGGCTGTCAGGGAGAAGATGATAACATTAACAGGGAGGCATGGCGATGACAAATGCCTGTTATCAGCGAACGAGGCCGGTGACAAATCGAACGGCAGCGCCCAGGCAGCCCCGGCGCGGCGTAATAAAAAAGAAGATGGATGGCACACCCAGGCAGGGCCCGCGTTAATGCGATTTCCACTGCTCTTCCTGACTCCCAATTAAGGCTGGGGGGGCTAAGGAGGGGAGGAGGAGGGAAGATTGAAATGGAGAGAGTCTGCGTATATGAGGAGAGGAGCAGGTGGAAATGGGGTAAAACTGAGAGGGCAGGGACAAGAAATGAGGGAGATGCAAAGGCACAGGAGGAGGTTAGATGCCACAGAGGATGAGACGAGTGAAGTGGGAGAACCACAGCAGAACATACGGCCTTAACTGACTGCAGAACCCTTCTGCTCCTCCCAGATCTCGTTTGCTCATACCTCATGAAGGCCGCATCTCAGGTAGGTCTACAAGGTTATTAAAGGTCTGTGCCTCCAGGTAAAATATCTTTTTTTTTTTTTTTAAATAAAACTCCACAAACCATTTGTTTTAAACTGGAATAAAACACAGGAGCAAATTTATACTGCAACAAGTTAAAATTCCTTGATAAGTAATAAGTGAATGGATCAGTCCAACATGATCCTACAGTTTTCATAGGATTCAAGGGCTTTTCCGTATACTGGTACCTATAAAAACAAAGTTGACAGCTTGTGGTTTATATGAGCTCTGTCCAGGGTGACTGTTTCAACTTATCCTATCAAAAGACCCAGATGTTATCTCTTCACTAAAATGATCAGTATAGGATATTGAAAAATTGCCTCTAGATGAGGGGGCATCTGTGCCCGAGCACCCAAGGGCTGCAGTTTTGTCACTCTGACAGTGTTTTATAGAAGACTGAGGAAGCTCAGAAGGGTGCAGAAGTGAGTGCCATATATCTCCCACTATTACACCCCTGCTGGAAAGAGAGTGCTGAAATGACGATGAAATATAGCCATGGCTCCGAGGGAGAAAAAAGAACAGGGTCTAAAGAGGGACAGCTAAGTTTCCCTGGGATCCTGCAGGGGCTGTGCTCCAAATCAGAGACAGATGCTCAGCAGTCCCAGAATCCAACCCTGTACTATACTGCGGAGTGAAAAGGAGAATATACGTGCAAGGAAAAGGAAATCCTTCGAGAGAAAAGCTTCTCAGTGCCTTTGCTGATATTAGTCTGAAAGAACGAGGAGAAATTAAAGCCCTGCAGGAGGAAGGGAGAGTTGTGTGGGAGGGGGGGGATGAAAAGTCCAAACTCGGCAAGGACCCTTGCATCATTAAGTTGTCAACTGGACGGGAGGCCCCGAAATATGACTTGGAGTTATTGCTGGGGCCAGGGCTGATGATATAAGAATTACAGTACATGGATCATCGGTGGATCGATAGGTAGACAAAGTCATTATAGGGGGGCTAGAGTTCAATGCCTCCCTTGGGCAGCACGGGCGCACTCGTATTTATCACCATGGCAATGTGTAACTCACACAACACACAGGTGGGTAACTGTGTAGTTATATTTTGCTTGTTGCTCTTATTTCCAAAGCTATCTGTTCCAGCTGTATTGATTGTTAAAGTCATCTGGACTGCAGAAATCTCTGCGTGTGCTTCTTGACCTCCATTTGTCTGTAAACATCTTCCTGTGAAGGATATCATTGTACATGTATGTTTACAGGTGAACTAAATGCCTTAGTGTATGCATATCAGTCAGCATCCAACATTTGTCCCTCTTGTCTTTCTCGCAGCCCAGGAGAGCAGAGGGATATGGTGCATGAGCAGGGCAGCATCGATCCTCACTTTGCCGAGAGAAATTAGGCATGAAATTAAAGCTCCCATCAAAGGCCGGGGCCAGCACTGTCACCTGATCCAGCACTATTTATACTCACAGGAGATGATGATGATGTCTCCATCACACTGATGATGATAGGACAAAGAGAGGAGAGAGAGCGCACGAGAGACGAAGGCAGAGATAGAGAGTCCCCCCCCCCTCTATTCACAGTGCCACCGCCCTGCCATCATTTATACTGCCAGGCTCAACTGCAAGGTTAGCGCCAGCCTGAGCCCTCATAAATCACTGCTCTGCTGGATGGAGAGAAGCTGGGGTCGATGCCTCTTGCAACCAGCCTCTGCTGACGACAGAGTATTTATAGATCAGGAAGGGGAAAGGGAGGGCGGAAGGAAGAGCCAGGATGTATCTCTGAGTGGCTTATGAAGATGTGTACACAGAAACACAGATGTGATGTGAAATATCTCTTATGCGATTAAAGCCTCTGATGATTTTGACTTCAAGTTGCACGAGCACATGAGCAGAGCTGTTTTTCTGCTGTAATGTGCAGTCGTCTTGTGCAATGCTGACAGAGATGTGACAAACTCCGGAGACAGTAGGGGGAGTCCATCAACCACACATCAGACCACGCATGCTGGACCTGCTGCTGCCTTCACGTCGGACATTTTGACTTTCTTGAAATGTCAAAATTGCTGTTTATCTTACATACAAAACCTAAATGTCATACAAAACTCCAACCTGTGTGTTACTGACATGTCTCAAATATCGCACAAATAGCAACTCATACTCATTTCCCAGTCTCATGTTGTTGTCCACAGTCCTCGCCAAGCACAGTGTTTTGACAACAGTACAGCAGGTCCAGCATGGTGCTGTAATGACCAGTGGCCAAACACTGTCCAGGCTAAACGCTGGTTATGGTCAACCACAAAATGACTGAGTGTCCCTTTGTGTTTTTTCTTTCCTTGCTGTAAGTCTGATGCATGAAATCCACCTCTCCAGCAAAAATAAACTGGCACAGTCCCAGATTTTGTAGAAAGACTTACTTACAAAAGAAGGTTTTCAGGATAACAACCAGCCCTGTCAGTGTACTCACGTCTGGTGCGCCAGTGATAGGAATTGTCTTTGAAACTTGAATGTAAGAATGCTAATGTTGTGTGGGAATGTTGTGTGGGAAGTGGAGTAATATAGTCCATCTTTTAGCCCAAAACATTTTGTGATTGATTCAACTGCACAGGCTGAAGATTTTTGGAGAGTCTTTGGCTGATGAGTAATGCAGTTGCCCCAACATAATGCTGTCAGTAATACTGTTAAATTCTCTGATATGATTGAGCGCCAGAAGTACATTTTCTTATGGGCAATGCAATTAAAAAAAATAAAATATATATATATATATATATATATATATATATATATATATATATATATATATATATATATATATATATATATATATATATATATATATATATATATATATATATATATATATGAAAGATATATGAAAGATATTTAATCTTGCATATGATGTTGGATTTCAATTCAATAAAAAAATTGACCAAGATCAATGTATGGGTTTTAAAGGAATTTATTGACAATTTATAAATATTTGTCTTTTATTTTCCTGTGAAATAAATTTTGGTAGAAAATTATTTATTGCACCTAAGATCATGATTCTTAATTTATTGGAATTTGTCATGAAACAATTGTTTGAATAGAAAAAAGAAAGTTTAATGCAAATGTATAAATCAGAAAATAGAGAATATATGCTGTTTCTGTCTTTTAAAATGTGATAATTAACTGCATTTTTTTTTTTTTTGGGGGGGGGGGGGGGGGGGGGGGGGGGGGGGGGGGGGGGGGGGGGGCACATGACTGTATTTTGAATAATCCCGAGCTGTTGGTTTTACAACCAAAACAGTATTGCCTCCATAAAATTAAGTATGATGTGTAAGATGTACTCAAAACAACCTATGTTAAATATAAATTTTACAAATTAGGTATTGTTGCAATAGTTTGTTTGTTTGTTATAATATATGGACATTTGATGCTTGACACCAATGACACGCTTATGAAGCCAGAATCTTTTGAAAATAAAGACGAGAGCAGGTTTAACCACTCTGTAAACTAAAATGTGAACAAATGGTTTAACAACATTAGAACAAAGGCTTCAACTTAAAATTCCAAAGATTTTGGAGATTTCATCAACTACTATAAATGGGATCAAGAATCCAGAAAAGGTCAAGGCTGAGAACCAGTACTGAATGGAAGTGATCTTTGGGTTCTCAGGTGGCACTGCATTCAAAGCAGACAGGAACACTTCTGAAACATTGTTTTCTTTGGACCTCAGCTTGCTTAAGAAGGACTGATATTTGTTGATGGTCCTAAATTAAACTTGTTAGCAGTACATAATTCATAAGTCAGCTGTGGAAAAGGTGGCATTGGCGAACATCACTACGAAAGCACTGTTAATGTAGAATTATAATGAGAGGGTTTGGAGCAGCCTGTTTTTCAGAAAGTTCTTGCTTGTTTCAGAAGGACAAACCACACTCCGCACAAAGGTATTAGAAAGGCACAGTTGTATTGGTTGAAGAAGTCAGGTGCTCAAGTGAACAGCCTGCAATTAATATTTCCTCATTATTGAAATTAAAAAAGACAACCTGTCAAGTAAATTAAGTTCTATAAAAATCAAGACAGTAAAGCATTTCATCTTTATATTCAGCAATAACTTTTCGTTAATCCATTTCTTATACTGTATGTGCTTCATCTTGATCAGGGTCATGTTGGGGCTGCAGCCTATCTGAGGGCGAGAGATGGGGTACACCCAGTCCATCACAGATCCACACAGATGTAACCAAGCCCATTAACTATATCACTTGCATGCATGTTTTAGACTGTCACAAACATTCCCTCACCGTCTCCCACTGCGATCTCCTATTACAGTCTCCCCACCAAAAGAGCCCTTCCTAAGGACATGAAGGTCAGCGTGGCAGATAGGAGGGGTGTTTGATCGATAAGCACCACCCTTCCCTCAGCTCACTGACAGCTCCTGTCAAGTTTCCAGCAGGACTCCTATCAAATGGATCAACTCTTTAGCCCACCACCCCCTTTAAAAAAGGACTGTCACTAACTGCCACTGTCACATACCAGGCAGGTGCTTTCAACGCACTGATAATGTGCCAAGGAATTTCACCAGGACTGGGAGTGTGTGTGTGAAGAGCAGGAGCTGTTGAAAGATGGCCTGAATTATGTGAAAGTGTGTGTGACCCCTCTCACCCAATTTGCTGCCTATCATTTCATATTAAGGTACTATGATAAAGTTTTCAACAGTCTACTTTGGAATATTTTTAAGTATAAAATAATGGCTCTTTTGATATTAAAAGTGCATCTTAAGAAAGTTGAGAGGTCATGATGTACAGAAAACAAATATTGGGATGAGTTATGAGTCTGGAAACTGATACTTTTCTTTTTTTTTTTTTTTTTTTTGTCTAAACAGACCTAATACTCTCTTTGTGTCACCAAAGGAGAGGTGCTCCTCAGTGACCCACAACACAGATGTTGGAGATTGAGGAGAACTTTGTGTGAAGTATGAGATATCTCTGTTTGTGTGTCCTACAACCGCCACACGGCCTGCATTCTTCGGTGCTTAACACATTGATGACTGTGTCCTTAAACTAAGATGCAGGAAAGCGAGCTGCAGATTCTCATGGTGTATGTGTGTTTGTGTCTCCTAGAGGTGGGTAGGGGGTTTAGGGTGACAAGGAGATAGTGTCGGTGATTGACATGTGAAGAGCAACTAAAAAATGCTCCCCCTTGGAATGCGACAATCTCCCAGCTTTCCATGTTGCTCTGCGTCTGACAGTGAATTGTTAAAAGCATTCCTGGCAGTTGGGGTGAGGGTGAAAAGAGGGTGAAAGGAGATGGTCTGGTGCTAAAAGAGAAGTTTGTTTACCCATATAGTGGATGAACCATATCCCAACTGGCCTGCAGCATAACAAGCATACATGAAGGATAAAAATGTGATTTGATAAAAATGTACCATCTCCTTTCAGACCATGTCAAAGCAACATTCTGTATTTTAACTCAGGACAAGAGCTAAAAAGGAACTTGGTGGTCCCCCAACTCCTACAGTGACATACAACCCCCACCTATGATCCAAAACCCACCCACTGGGGCAGGCGAGGTGGTGGTCACGCTATGAGAGGTCCTTATGGAGCAGCAGGTTAAACCGACCACACGACAGGGGCAAAAGGCCCCCGCTTACAAGGTCTAATTGGTTCCACAGGTTGCAGACTACAGAGCAAAGACAGGGACGGAGAAGAAAAGGGTGGGTGTCTGGAGAAAGGAGGCAGAGAAAAATGGTAGGGGGGGTGAAACAGAGGGGAGGAAGGAGGGACTCGGGTGGGTGGGGGTGGAGGAGAGCTGGTGGGGGCAGGGTGGATGTAGAAGAGTGAAAAGGGGATGGAGGGATGAAAAAGACGGAAAAGAAATAAAGTAACAAAAAGAAGCAAAGGTGGAAAGGTGAAATCAGAAGACAGGGAATGGAGCAGAAGGGTTCTCTTTCCATGATGCAGTTTTACTGTGACTTTTACTGGAGCTCTGAGACTGATTTAATCACGGGGTACTGGTGGATCACAATGGTCGGTTTCAATCCCAGCTGTGTCACTAAAAGACATCACTAAATATTTTCTGAGATTTAAATCACCTGTTAATAGACAAGTTTGCACAGATGTTAATAAAAGTAGTATGTGCACAATAAAGTTTTAAGTGGCATTTGTGAAAGTAACTCCGTGCTTGACAAAGGTTTGTTCCAGTAATCCGTTGTCCATGTGGTTATATCAGCTATTGATGATTGATGGTTTTTGATACAGTGCTGTGTGAGGCATCAGAAATCATAGATGTCCAAATTCGGTTTGCGCCTTTTCCCTTTACTCACTAAAATTCCTGCATTAATTGAATTGCTTGATCGTATCATTTATGTAGACTGAGAAATAGGCAAATCTAGCTTTTGTTGGGGAACATTGTTTTTAAACATTTAAAGGCCATTTTCAAAACCACTTTCTGCACTACCCGTGCATACTGATTTCGCCAAAATGTAGCATGATGGATACAGGTTACAAGTCTAATATTCAATAAGCAAAAAATAGGCCCATGGTGTACTACTTCTGAAAAAAAAAATAAATAAATAAATCCAGTATACAACCGGCAAGTCTACCTCGCATAGTGTTTCCCATTAAGGCCACAGGCTAGATGATGTCCAACAACCACTGTGTGAGCATGCAGCACACACTGTATGCTGCCTTGTATGTTTTTGTTTTGTTTTTTTCACTAGCTTACTTGTAATAAATTGCCTTCTGTATTTTTTTTTTGTAAAACTTAACATTTTACAATAACATAACATTTCAGAAAATGTTAAAAAAAAAAAAAAAAAAAATACAGTGGCACACAAAAAAAAACATTTAATGAAAAACAAACAAACTACATTTAAATATTAATATAAATATAAATATATAATATAAATTAATATAAATACAACTTAATTTTTAAGTTTTCTGAAAATGTTTTATCATGTTTTGTTTGGTTGTTTTGTCCGTTACATTTTACAGGGCAGATGAACATTACACACAGGTCAGCAACTGTTCAAGCTCACAACTATTTGCCCAACTTGTAGTCACAGGGAGAACATGCAGAATCCACACAGTAAGGTCTCAGCCAGTCACAAATCTAACATCTAGTGCTTTCAGACACAAGTCTTCAAGCAGACCTTTGATTTTCCTGAAAATAATGCTAACCAATGTTAGGACACATTACATTACTTATACATTACTTCAGAAGCTTTTCTTCGGCTGAAGGCTGGCTGCTCCTGTTATCTGTCCCTTTGCATTCCTGATTCCATATTCATACTTAAAAGAGCTTCAGGGCTTGTTGGCTTGCTGCTGCCCCATATATAACGGCACATATGAAAATATGTCTAGCTGCCTCACCCATTTCCACTTCAAAAATGATGAACATTGATCTTATGATTTTTCTTTTTTTCAAGAGATTTTAGTATATTTACATCTTGCAATTTACTTCTGGAAGACTTTGTCCATCTTTTTAAATAATATCTGCCTGCAATATTATTTACAATTAGAGGAACAAGCTCGCTGCAACTGCAGCAGCTGCAGAAAGACAGGGGTTTCTGATCAATGACAAAGTGAACCTCAGACAGACATGGCCCTGGGAGATATTCTGGTGGCTATGTTTGAGCCCTGCTGCAAAGCTGTTATCGATAGAGACACTAAGGCCCCGATCGTACTCCTCCCGCTACCCGCTACCAGCAGCGCACAGCCTCTCCCAACGCCCACTGCTGAGTATATGTTCTCGCGGCTCTGCCTGAGCGTGTTTACCGGGAGCGCACCAACTATCTGGGACTTTCAGGTAGCCGATAGGAATTAAAGCCACTATCCGCTTTGCCGACTCCCTTATTCAAATTGTAGGTTCAGCAATGGGTGTGTCTTTTGCGCTTTCTGCAAACTCGGTATCTTGCGGGTATATACCGAGTTTGCGGAAAGCGCAACCCGCATGTCGGCGCATAAAAGAGCGTGTCCTAATGGCATAAATGTGTGTCCACCTGGTCACATGTGGACGTGCACAAACGGCTTCTACCTCTTATTTACGCATCACTGTATTACTTGCATACGTTTTTATTCTCTTGAGGTCAGAGGATGTCTGGTCAGCAGTTGTGGTGGATGTGGGAATAGTCACGGCCAGACACGTCAGTCTGTACAGCTGTGGCATGATCGCATTCAGATGTTTGCTGTGGAGGAAACGAGGAGATCACAGAACACTGTTGTGGAGTTTCTTGTACTGCGCGTATCCCTTCGTGCTCTGGCCCTCTCCTTGCACTCGGAGCACCCGAGATGAGCTCAGTGGTAGAAAGTAGATGTCATCATACCTGTTCCTCTGGCTCAATGCTCATCCAATGCTTTCGTTCTGCAGTATTTTAAAAAGCACATCAGCTGTGCGTCTTGGCGCAGCTGTGCACACAGCCGTTCCCGCCGCCCTCTGCTGAGAATATGTTCTCGTGGACTCTGCCTGAGCGTGTTTACCGGGAGCAGACCAACTATCTGGGACTTCCAGTAGCCAATAGGAATTGTCTGTGTAAAAATATTTTTACGTCCGCCAAGAAGGTTATGTTTTTGCCGGCGTTTATTTGTTTGTCTGTGTACAAGATAACTCAAAAAGTTATGGATGGATTTTGATAAATTTTCAGGAGTTGTCAAACATGTGAAAAGGAAGAACTGATTTCATTTTGGCTGTGATCCGGAAGAAATCCTGGATTCTGGATCACTTTCAAATTTTCGCTAACGTTGCGGTAAATGGGGCCGGATATGTTGTTTCTCAATATCTCCGTTAATTATTGCCCAAAACTCATGAAATTTCACTCCAGTATTGACAATGGAAACCTCTATCAAATTTCAAAGGCTGATTCGGATCTGATCCAGAAGGCGGATTTTATCGCAATCTGTAAATCGCTATATGGGGGAACTGTTGTGCTTGGCGGAGGTCTGCGCTCTCCGAGTGTTTTTCTAGTTAAGAAATGCTTTCCTGGAAGCTCAACTGGCTCTATTTTTTTCTGAGCAGTTTGTTGAAACTTCTTGGAGTACAAAAAAACGATTAAATCATTTGCTCCACATTAGTTAGAGCTAGTTATGTATATATCTGTACAGAGGAGGCGGAAGGAAGAGGAGGAAGCTCTACAGCAGAGTCCCAGACCAGCTGCCCATGAGAGCTGCTCTCATCTGGATGAAAAGATGCTCCACAGTGTTTGTGGGTAGCGCAACCTGCTCTTAAAGGCAATGGCTACTGATGCACTGATTGGTTTAACAGGTGGAACGCCCTAACCACTCCTATGCATAAATATACCGGTTATCGCAGGTAAGATCGCAGGTTTAGGGAGGTTGAAGATTGCATTCTTTGCATGGAAAAGCGCCTCCCGCTACCCACTATCCCTTAATAGCGGCTTTAGGAGGTTTGGCAGAAGATCGAGCCCTAAGAATTTACTTACGATGCCATGAAAAAAGTTGATAAGATTTGGTACAAAAGCAGTATCCATGACAGGATGAGCCTTTGAGGAACAAAGATGAGCAGGAAATCCCAGCTTTGTTTACAAATGCATGAGAAAATTCAATTGTTTTGAAACAATGTTCCTCAAAGAAATTTAGAAGGGATGTGCATATTGCTACTACATACTACAGTGAATAATTTCATTACACAATTAAATGAATCTTTTGGAATTTTAGTGCATGAAGGGAAAATGTGCAAAACTAAGTTAGACAACTATGATCTTTGATCTCTCAGATGGCAAAATGTCAAAAGCCATCATTCCTAAAATGCTAATATAACTACAGTGTACTGAGGGAAACCTTTGTCAATCCGGGTGTAAAAAAAAAAAAAAAAAAGAAGCTGCATGTTAACATTGTCCTAAGGCTGCACCAATGTCATCAAGCTCAGTTGAGCCATTACACAGTGGAAACATGTAATGTGGTCAAACACATCAGTATTATTGGTCTTTTCTGGTAGAAATGATGGACACATTGTTCTGGACCAATTGAAAAGGACCATTCAGGCTGTTATCAGCAGTATAAAAGTTAGACTGTTTCATGGTGGAGTTGCATTAGTGACCCTCACAAAGGTCATTTACATATCTGTTGTGGCAGCTTTAATGCAGAAAAGTAGAATAAGACTCTAGAACAACATATGCTGCATTGAAACCCCATCTTTACAGGCATGTCTGAGCATTTTTCAACAAGGCAATACAAAATCACATTCTGCACCCATTGCAGACATGGTTGAGAAAGAAGAGGGTACAGGTACAAGCCTGCCTGCAGTCATATCCCCAATGATGAAAGAACTTTAAAATGAAAAATGTGACAATGATGACCCTGTACTTTTGAACACCTTAAGAAATGTTTGCAGGAAGCATAGGTAAAAATAAGACCTGAAACATTTCATTACTCTATTGCACAATAACATTATAAAGTGCAAGTAAACCTTTTAATTTACACCTTAAAGTGAAAGATTTAATCTACCAACTTTTTTTTATGTGTCACAGGCCTGAAACGCAAAAATGTATGTATATTAAATGAAATTATTTTCACAAAAAAATACATATCTTGTTTTCATACAGGCTAAATGCACTGTAAAAAAAATCTGTGAAATTTACGTTAAAATACTGGCAGCTGTGGTTGCCAGAATTTCACCATAAAAAATGTGGGAAAACTGTTTCTCACATTATGGTTAAATAATAACAGTTCTGTTAATTTTACAGTTAGAACTGTAATTCATTTTAGTATTATACTGTAAAATCTAAAGTATTTACCATTAAAAAATACATATATAGGCCATAAATTTAACACCACCATACATTTATTTTTATGTTTAGACTGCAAATCTAATAGTGAAATACAGTTATTTTCCACATTGTCAGACTGTGTATTTAACACAGAAATGCGTTGCTTTTTATGGTAAAATACAGGCAGCTGTGGTTGCCAGAATTTTCACCGTAAATAAAACGATGAAACTTTTTTTCACTTTACAGTGAAGTACTGTTAATTTCAAGGTTATAACTGGAGTGTTTGTCAGTACAATACTGTAAAAATTAAAGTATTTGCCACTGAAAAATACACGTATAGACTGTATATACATAACATTGGTATACATTTATTTTCACATCTACAGACTGTAAATCTAACAAAGAAATACATTGTTTTCTACATCACTGGACTGTATATTTAACAGAAACAGTGTTTTTTTTTTAAATCTTCAGACTGCATATTTAACATTTAAATACATTTATTTTTACACATTTAGACTGTATAATTAACACAGAAATTCACTGTTTTTTACGGTAAAATACTAGCAGCTTTGGTAGCCAGAATTTCACAGTAAAAAATAAAATAAAAATGTTAATCTCTTTACGGAACGGTGCTGTTAATTATACAGATATAACTGGAGTTCATAATACTGTAAAAATTTAAAGTATTTGTCATTGAAAAATACATATAGGCTGTTTCCGAGAGGAATTTAATTCATATACAAAAGCACTTGCTCCAATAACAGGCTGTATAAGAATTGTTTAGATTTGCATTGCTCTCTCAAAGCCATTTTTAATAATCAAACCATTGAGTTTGTTGTGATGCAAGCACACTAAATTTATTACTAATATTTATTTAATGTTGTTGACCAGTATATATATTCAATAAATCAAATCAAATTCTCTATGGAGTCATATGTGGGGAAATATCTTTCTCTGACATCTTCAAAAATTAATTTAAAATACATGAGTATGTTGTCTGGTACTTACAGCTCTCAGTATTGGTGGAGTAATGACATGTAACATGCTGAAGACCCTGCAGTTCAGCGTGATGGTGGCGCTTTAGATTTAATAGTCCTACGATGCATGCCATTCTTTTTCCGAGAGTCCATTCATAAAAAGGGTGTTGTCCAAGATGGGTTCAAAGTCTTGATTTCCTTTAGGTGATGACTCACAGCAGCAATGTGGGAATACCAAGGGTCTCCAAGAGCTGGGTGGACTCAGATAGGACACTGGGATCCCTGGAGCTAACATCAACATCAAGAAGAATTCAGACCAAGAAAAGATAGATTTATTATTTTTGATATATTAAAGTTTTCATGGGGAAATGTGTAAAATTAATTGAATGGGTATTATATGAATTTAAACACCTGCATTGTGCATCAGAGTGAGCACGTTTTAACTGCCACAATAATTTGTGTCAATGTTTGCACTTTTTGTACGCATATTTATCCTTTTGGGTTTCTTTGTTCATCTCATATTGGATTTTGTGTGTGTTGGAATAAGAGCGGATCCATCGTTGCTTGTTGTACAAGGGTAGTTTAGTTGATGCACCTAAGGACCAATTAAGAGAGATGTGTAGCCATAACCAGAAAGAAAGATGAAGCCAACTTAACTGCAATGAAGAGATGTTGGAAATGATTGAATATTTTTTGTTTTAGAAGATCATTTGTTTACCATTGTGGATATCTCCCTCATATATGCGGCCAGCGAGGTATGCTTGTTTTACATTGTTCAAATGCTCATTGAAATGTTTTTTTTTTATTTACTTAAGACATCATTTGTGCTTTATTAGTTTGACGGTGGATTGGTGAATTGATGGTGAAGTGAGAAGAAATAAATCCATCTGTATAAAGAACTGTGGTCCCGTGTATTTCCATGAGGGAATGAAACACGTTTTTGAAAGTTTCCAATACGGTAATACGATTCTTGTGCATCATGGTTGGACTTGCTGCTTGACATGTTATTATTAGGACTGGGCAATGATTAAAATTTTTAAACGTGATTAATAGGATGATTTCTCTGATTAATCACATTGTATACACAAAATCAAATAATTAATTCAAAAGTAGTGTAAAGTGCACTTTTATTTAAATGTTCTGCTGCCATATGAACGAAGGTGCTATAACATTTGTTGTGCAAACACTTTTAACATCAGCACTTGTCAGTAACACATATTTAGTGTAAATCTCATCTTAAAAAATGCAAAACATTGCTAAGGCATTTGTTAGTTTCTCTTGCTTTTGCTTATCTATACTTCTCCCACACGCTACATTTAGCGTAGTCTGCCAAAGCCTCGTTCCACTGTATGATGCGTTGAATGGCTTGCTAATATCAGCTGTGTATTTTACATTTAAGTGATATTTTAGACTTGAAGCACTGGGGTGATATGAAAGTTCAACTATGCAGTGGTTACAAATAACCTCGATTCCGTCAAATCTGCCATCTGGGAAACTTTAAAATGAAGATGTCCATGTAAAAGTTCTGTAACTATACTGCTCTCCATGCCTTCCAGCCCGATCCTGGTATCCTCCTCCAGGCTCCAGTTTTGGTAAGAACCAGGCTCCGATACCCCTAACAACCAGGCTCAGGCTTCCAGCAAGCCCTGGTCCTGCTCCAGGCTCCGGTCCGGCTAAGAACCAGGCTCCAGTCCCCCTAACAACCAGGCTCAGGCTTCCAGCAAGCCCTGGTCCTCCTCCAGGCTCCGGTCCTGCAGGTCCTCTGCAGCATCCTGCCGGAGCTCTGGTTCCGTTCTGGGTGTCTCAGACCACATCCTGGTGCTTCTCATCCACCTCCAGGACCCTGCTGGAGCTCTGTATGTAACCTACAGGTCAAACATGCCATTAATTCTGAACTTTCTGTTTGTTTTAGGTGGTGACACAAAGAGGAAAAAGGCAAGTTGGTTCCATCACATCGGCCGAGAGAGGGGAGCTGGTAACTCTGGTCTGTGCTGTTAATGCTGCTGGTGACGCTGCACCTCCAATGTTTGTCTTTCCCAGAAGTTTAAAGACTGCTTCATGATCAATGCACCTCCAGGACGCGGCAAAAGGTACATCCACCAGAGAACAAGATTGGAGTGAATGAAAATAGCTGGGCCGAGTTTCTCGGCCACCTGATAACCACACTTACTGTTCACCTGACCACCCCATGCTTCTCATCATGGACAATCTTAAAGCTCACATATCACTCAGGGCAGTAGAACTCGCCAGGAGCAATAGTATCGTTATGCTCACTCTTCCACCTCACACATCCCATCGCATGCAGCCTCTGGATGTGGCCGTGTATGGTCCGTTCAAAGCCCAATACAGCCGAGCTCTTGATGGGTGGATGTGATCAAATCCTGGCAAAACAGTCACCATCTACCAGGTTGCAGGACTTGTGAGTCAAGCCTTCATGACAACCGTGACACCACAAAACGTGACTTCTGGGTTTAGGTCCACTGGGATTTTCCCATACAATCGTGACATTTTCTCCGATGAAGCGTTTGCACCATCCATTCTGTCAGACCGGCCAAACCCTGAGCTACAGCCTGCCACCGGGGATGCTCCACCTCCAGGAGAAGTTATTGAAGGCCTGCACCCTGCAGATGATCCGCCTGAAGATGACCCTCTCCCGCTGCAGATAACACAGCCTCCCGTACGAATTCATCAGCTCCCGCGCCCGCGCCTGCAAGACCTATAACTACCGGGCCTGGTTATGTCCCTCCACAGGAAATCACCGTGCTTCCAAAGTTAGCCCCCAGAAAATAAACCAGACGGAGGCACATGAAGACCACGATCCTCACCGACACTCCTGAGATGCAGGCACTCGAAAGGACTTTTGAAGAAAGACGGAGCAGACTGCAGAGGAAGTGCAAAAGAGAGGAGAAAAAGATGAGTCGATCCAGAGCTTTTGGAAAGACATGTAAGAGACTGATGAGAAAATGCAAAGGAAGGGCTAAAAATCAGAGCTAATCCTGAGGACTCGCTATGGAGTGATGGGGTCATAATCTGAGTTTCCCCTACTGTGGAAGTGGTTCTTTTCTCTAAGTTGAATAAAATATTTTTTGAATGATATCCTGCATTATTTGTGTTTGTTCAGTCACCTCCAGAGTGGTGGAAAAAGTAAGGGGATCACTTTACCCAAGGATGGCTCGCTTTACCCCCTTGAAATCTGGGCTTTGTCGCATTTTACCCCATAGCTGGGGTTAAATGAGACACTTGACCTCTTTTTATAAAAACAATCCCATTTTCACCGTCTTTAGTCCGGCAAACATTCTGATCATTTCCGTCCTTAGGAAACATCCTAAATTAAAGAAAAATGTGTTCATTTTATAGACACATCAATTTAGCCTGCTTAGAGGGCAGGAGGGAGTAAAGACCGTCTCACATTACCCCAACCTCCCCTATATATAAACAGTAGCCCCTAAGGCTAGCGTTACATAAAGACTGAGAAAAAAAATATCGAAAAAACACAAACCTCAATTAACTTGACATAGTCTCCAACAGCTAGGCTGATAAAAGTAACATCAACTTACTGCCTTTAGATGGTTGTAACCATAGCAACAACGTCCCGACAGTCCAGCTGCTGCCTTCCTTTCCCAATGGCTGATACTGGATGCAGCGGGCTGATTGGTTGATTCAAATTCAGGCACAGTGAATGCTTATAACTAATTGTCATTTTAATAGTGTTTAAATACTTTTTACGTTTACCAAATGTAGACTTTACTTTTCGATTATGATTAAATAGGTGTTTAGTTTTTATACATTTTAGTCTAGTTATTGATTATAACTTGTGTGTCCCCCTTTTCTCAGTCAGTCAATCAATCAATCAATCAATCAACCTTATATTGCACCTTACAATAACCAGCTACCATCAAAAGTGCTTCACATCAAACGAAAAATAAAAGCAGAGGAACAGAACAGATAAAAGGACAAGAAGTCACAAACAGAATCCAGTTTGAACATGAAACATAAACAAAAACAGCTTCAAAAACATAAAACCTATAACATACCGTTGTAGATATGGCTTGTCAGAAATGTGTCCCAGAGCTAATTGATATTAAAAGCTGGTGTTTCGTCACCTATAGTAGCTCTCATCCTCACTTCTCCCACTTAGTGTTCCTCATCTCAGGATGTTTAGGATGAAACCCTCCATGCATTGTGAGGAGCTTCTCTGTACTGTTGTCAGAGACCTCTGTTCCCTCGTACTATGTCAACAGGGTATCTGATTATCTGCAGAACTAGGTATTGATAGTCTAGATCAGTGGTGCGTAAACTGTGGTACGTGTACCACCAGTGGTACGCGAGCACTCTTTAGCAGTACGTTGGGAATGTCATGACTTTCCACATTTTTTCCCCAGTTTTACTTCAGAAACATACAATGCTTTATAAATACATTTCAAACAAATATGTAGCTTGAGATAATTAAAATTGTGTCTTTAAAACAAATATTTGTTGCATATTCAGTTGCAGTGTAACAGTTGTAAATGTCTGATTCAGTAAAGTAACAATTCAGGTAACAATAAATAACCATATTAAGGAATAAACATCTCTCCTGTGTGTTTAAAGCTAATTAAAAAGGCATAAATGGGTATATTTTAAAATTGGTCATCATGGTGGTACTCAGAGAGCTGAACAGTTTCTCAGGTGGTACGTAGTTTTTAGTTTGAGAACCACTAGATATTGTTCCTGCAACTGAGCTGATTTCACTAGACTTGCTATATACTATCTGCAGGTATGAGGCTGTGGATGCTTTCCTAGAGGCCTCTTGTGCCAGTTTAACATTTTGAACACCAAAGGAGACTCAATATTAATTGACTAAATGGCTTACTTTTTTTTTTTTTAAGAGGAATGCATAAACAGTTCTTAAATTTATCTTCGTCTGCACATTTATTATTTTTGTTTTTTACATAAATAACAGTTCTGACTTCTAAGTTGTATGACAACCAATCCTAATGTGGGGAGTATTAAACTGCTGATATTGCATAGAAAATGTTGCAATTGGCAGCTGTCTATATTTTATTATAAATTTGACTGTGTTTTTCACCAAAAGACTGTAATATAGTTTTAAGTTTGTTTTCATGTTAATTACCATAAACAGGATAACAATATGTTTTTTCTTTCCAAGGTGATATGCTGTAGACAAACAACAGTTATCAATGAAAAATGAAAATTAAGAGTCCCAAAAATATTCTTTGCAGAAAACTAATATTTGTGGTGGAAGTTATGGCATTTGTATATTTTAGTTCTTACTGTTAGTACATTCATCAGCACTACTGTGTATACTTAACTAGGAATTAATATGAAATTTACAGCAGCGACAGTTAGCTATATTAGGGTATTTGTGTTATTTACAGTAATGATCAGTAAATTCAGTAATGATAAACTCTATTTTTTTTTTTTTTTTTACAGTTTATTGACATCAGATTTACAGTTGCAACAATTAACTATGTTTTGGTTTGTATCTGTAATTTTAATAGCAATAAATTGTGTATGTTATAGGGAATCAATGTAAAAATTACAGTAGCAACAGTTAGTTTTATTAGAGTATTTCTCTGTTATTTACATTAGTTGTTTGTAAATTCAACAGTTATAAAATGTATATTTACAGATGATTTCTGTAAAATTTACAATTGTGTTAGTTATCTATCTTACAGTTGTTGTTTGAGATTAACAGAAATTGTTAGTAAATTTAACAGTGAATTTCATTGATTATTCGTTGTACAATTTACAGTTCCAACAGTTCTGCTATTAACGGTAGTTATTAGTAAATTTAACAGTGATATATATTACCATATTATATTACTATGTAACTAATTGCATTATTATTAATTAAATATAATTACTATTATATTAGTATGATTATATATTTTCACACATTATTGACATCAAATTTACAGTTGCAACCATTATCTATGTTACAGTTTTTATCTATAATTTTAACTGTGATAAATTGTGTACTTAAAAAATTACAGTAGTTATCAGTTATATTACAGTATTTGTCTCCTATTAGCAGAAATTGGCCATATATAATTTAACAGTATTAAATTGTTTATTTCACAGATAATTGATTGCAACATTTACAGTTGTGACAGTTACCTATATCACGGTATTTGTCTGTGATTTAAAATAACTGATGTAAATATAACAGTAATAAATAATGTATTCCACGGATTATTGATGTAAAATTCACAGTTGCGACAGTTATCTATATTATACTTTTCATTTGTAATTTTTACAGTTATAAGTTGTGGATTTCACAGAGAATCAATGTATAATTTACAGTAGTGACAGTAATATCTAGTAACGTGATATCACTGTAATAAATAAGGTGTAATATTATTTAACAAGGTTTTAATGTTTTTTTTTTTACAAAAATTGATGTAAAAAATACTCTTTGGCTGTATTTTTCATTTTACAGAAATTAAATATATAAAAAAAGTATTTTTCTTTTTCATACTTTACGTTCATTTACTGTTGCAATATTACAGTTTTTCACTGTCAAATATACGGATATTTTTTACAGTGTGGAAATAACATGTCAAATACATTTTTCTTTTTTTCTTTTTACTTGTTTTTTTAATGTGTTGTTGTAACCTTTGAAACCTTTCCAAATGTGACATGCTGAGAAGTTATAAACTGAACAGGAATTAAGTGAATGGGACTGGGGAAGAAAGGAAATTTCAGTAACTTTGAATGTGGCATGGTTGTTGGTGCCAGACCAGCTGGTCTGACAAACTGCTGATATACTGGGATTTTCACACACAGCCAGCTCCAAGGTTTACAGAGAATAGTCTGAGGAAATATCCAAAGAGCAGGAGATGTGTTGATGAAAATAGCTTGTTGATGTCAGAGGTCAGAGGAGAATGACCAGACTGGTTCAAGATGGTAGAAAGGCAACAGTTACTCAAATAACCACTCGTTACAACTGAGGTATGTAGAAGAGCATCTCTGAATGCGCAACACATGGAAGCTTGAAGCAGATGGGCTACAGCAGCAGAAGACCACACCGGGTGCCACTCCTGTCAGCTAAGAACAGGAAACTGAGGCTACATTTCGCACAGGCTCACCAAACTTTGACAACAGACAACTGGAAAAATATTGCCTGGTCTGATGAGTCTTGATTTCAGCTGTGACATTTGGATGGTAGGGTCAGAATTTGATGTAAACAACAAGAAGGCATGGATCCATCCTGCTTGTATCAACAATTCATACTGGTGGTGGTGGTGTATTGCTGTAATAGCTATTTTCTTGGCACACTTTGGTCTCCTTAGTACCAACTGGGCATTGTTTAAACATCAATGCTCAACATATGCTCAGAACACAACATAACATGAATTAAACACATGACTTAAAAACTGTGCATTATACCCTTCACCACTTTTAGTCTCATCTCTTCAAAGAACACTGGTCCTGAAGTCTTGTGGTTTTTTTTCCTGATTCAATGTTGCAAACTTAAACCATGCTGCTACATTCTTTTTATAAAATTTAAAACTGTTCTCCTGGTACATCTTCCAAACAAGCCTTACCCGTGCAGACATCTGTTTTTAAATGTAATGAACTTTAAGTTCTTGGGATTTAATTATGACTTTGAATCAACTTGCTGGTATGTTCAATCCTTGGAAGATTGGAAAATATCTTCAGTATTCTCTGTTTGTGAATAATCTATCTCATGGCAGAGTGATAGACTCCAGATTGTTTGGAATTAGCCGTATAACTCTTGGCAGATTCATGGGGAGCAGTAATTACTTTTCTAAGATGTCTGAGAAGGGTTTAAATCCTTTTGTGATGTCTGTATCAAAGAACAAAGATTTCTTTGACACAACTGGAGCAAACTGATTTTTCAGTTCTGTTTACTAAAATATTGTTTCTCATTTTATCTAAAACTAGCAAACTGGTCTGGAGCATTAATAAAAATAAAAATTGTCACATCTGCACCAGACATCAAGCTAAATTCCTTGTATGTGGAAACGTACCTGGCAATAAAACTGTTTCTGATTCTGATTCTGATTCTGATTCTGATTCTGATGTGCTGATTATAGGTTCATCAAGTGGATAAGATCAGCAGTGTCTGGCTGCTCCGTAGCTTCTTAATTCCTATGGAAGCAGTCAGGGTGTACTTAGTTTTCACACACTGCTTTGGCATTTTTGCACAGTTTTTGTTAAAGAAATACTGACACTTTGCATTATGTTATGAGTAGTCTTGAGTAGTTGCTCATTTGAAGTTATATTTTTTAGGGATTTTTTATGTTCTGATTCATAAAACCTCAGATCTGACAGAGGTTGTACTTTCTTTTTCAGATGACTGTGTATTATCTGCTAATATGTATTCCTTGTGACAATGAACACATCAACTCAAAGGCTACAAAGAACTTCACAAAGCCTAACAACTGAGATGTCATTAAAACATAAAACCTGGAACTGTTCAGCAGATGAAGGAGTCACTTTGTGAGCCCTCAGAGTATTTATTTCTTTTTATACCTCAACAAGCTTTAGTCAGTATTATTGGTAGTTATGAGGCAGAAAATGGAATTCCCAGAAAAATGACCCAAGGTGCCGTCACACCACAGGAAACCTTACAAGTCATTTAATCGCATCAGGTCTCTTAAAATAATATTTTTCTTAAAAAGTAAGTTGAAAAATGTTGGCAATGGGGGGAAAATAATTTCAGATATTTTGTACTGGACCAAAATTAACCAGAATTTCTCACAAACTTTTTCAAGATTTTCTTTTCTGACACAACTTGAGCAAACTGAATTTTAATTTCTTTTTTGTAAATGCTGTTTCTTATTTTCACTAAAGCAAGAAAAAAATTTTAATTATAAGGTTTATGATCTCCCTTTCTTTTTATGTCCTTCTAAAATACGAATTTCTTTTGTTGCACCTAAACACCTTCACTATCTCGCAAAACGTATTCCTTTTATGGAGCAAGTCCAGTTTGACATCTCCATGACATCTGTCTAAGACAGTCTAGACCATTGTAATAACATATAAATTCCTAAAGTGAGTGGCATTCCCATTTCATGTAAAGTGATCTACAGTTTGCTCGCCAAGACACAGTGAACAAGATCACTGACAATATTTCTGCAATAGAATTTATTTGGAGTCACTAAGTTATATTGTACTTAATCCCTGTGCTTTTGTCACTTACTCTGGAGCAGATAAAACTAAGTTAAGAGAAATGAGCAGCTAAAAAACTGCTACCTTGAGAAAGCAACTGAAAATTTGTTTAAAATATATCATTATCATGCAACAAAACCAGATTGAAGGAGTGATGTTCAATGTAGTTAAGTGGTTATGCTCCACAGGCACGATGTAAGTTAGAAGAGAAAAAGAAATTCTGGATATAGGTAGACAAAGTGATCCAGAGTATCCCCAGAGATGAAAGAGTGGTGATTGGTGCAGACTTCAATGGTCATGTTGCAGAAGGCAACAGAGGTGATGAGGACATGATGGGCAGGGTTGGTATCCAACATAGGAACATGGAAGGACAGATGGTGACAGACGTTGCAAAAAGGATGAAAATGGCTGTAGTGAATACTTTCTTCCTGAAGAGGCAGGAACATAGGGTGACTTATAAGAGTGGAAATGTTGGCAATGGGGGGCAATGTAGATGAACTGCATTTTGTGTGGACAATGTAACCTGAGGGAGATCAGTGACTGCCAAGTAGTGCGGTTGATGAGAGTGTAGCCAGACAGCATACCATGGTGGTTGTAAGATGACTCTGGTGGTGAGGAGGATGAAGAGGACAAAGGCAGAGCAGAGGACAAAGTGGGGGGGGGGAGGAAGAGTCATGCGACTTTCAGAGAGGATCTGAGATTAGGGGTGCACGATAACTATCGGGCCGATAACAGGAAATTATGAGGTCATCCCGATAAGTCCGATATCATAACGAATAGCCCTGATAACATATATTTTTGTCAACACGGCAGTGTCTCGCTCCCTCTGAACCTTGAATGACCGGCAGTGAATGTTATGTTCAAGTGACATCGGCATAATCAGAAAAACAATTACTCGATAAGGAAAATCAAGAATACCCCCTAATGCCAGAAAACAACTCGTTGAAGTCGGTCATAATTTTGGTAGTTGCTGACTTTAATTGATATTCGCAGGATTTTCCCATATGTTAAACATAAAAAAAGAAAAAAAGAAAAAAGGCTGAAAGAACAACCAGCAAACGAGGGAAAGTCAGAATTTACGTTACACCTTGAATGCAGCCTGCAGCACAGCGCTGATCACAACAAACATGGCGGCGTGGAACTTCATTAAAGTTTCAGAAGAAGATAGTTTGGTGGTTATTTGTGACGAATCCTCCGAGCCAATTCTATGAGGAGGGAAGCACACACATAAGCTTTAATATGTAAAACCCGATCGGCCACCTACAACATAACAATCGCTTCCATGGAGTTTTGAAATCGCACTGACATGAGCTAACGGAAGCTAATGCTAATGTGCTCCCCTCTCCTCTCATCTAAAGCTCTCCATGAGATTAAAAAATAAAAACTACTGAACCTCATTTACTTTAATTAAAGGTATTAATTTAAATGGAACCACAAGCCAAAATTCTTTAAATGTTAATGTTTTTCAGTTTGTCATTTTGATGCATGTATTTCCATCAGTTCAAGGAGCCTTTATTTTTTTTTTTATATCAGTCAGTAATGAACCTTATTTATGTTGATGTGAGATATCAAATAGGTTTGTTTGATAGCTTTACGAAAATGTTTGAGAGGCTTGCCAATAGTTTTTCAAAGGAAAAAATAAATATCTGTTAATTTAAAAAGTCAAAACTATTTTTGATTTTGTTCATTGTATTGATATAATTATCTTAGATATATGTGTGTGTTATCGGTATCAGTATCGGCCTTTAGGAGCTGAAAGTTATCGGTTATCGGTATCAGTTATAAAAAGATGACTGGACAACTACAGCTAATGTGATCAAGGAGATAGGTAAGAGAGTACTTGGCGTGTGATATGCTAGGAAAGCAGAAAAGGAGACTTGGTGGTGAAATGAGAATGTGCAGAAGTATGCACAAAGAAAGAGGTTAGCTAAGAAGAAGTGGGAGGACTGTAGAGTAGTAGACAGGAGTACAGAGAGATGGAGTGTAAGATGAAGGTAGAGGTGGGAAAGGCCAATCATAGGGCTTATGAGGATTTGTATGCTAGGTTGGACAACAAGGAGGGAGCCTGGAACCAGCAACGGCCAGGGAACAGGCAGGCACCAGAGACACAGAGACAGGAGACGTGGTCAGGGACAGAAGCAGGTTTGGTTACCGGGGAGCTGACAATCGAGGCTGGTCGGGACTGAAGGCTGGTCAGATTGCCGGGGAACAGAAGGTAGCTTCACCAAGAGCGGAAGCAGGCAGGTCAGTACACGAGGGTAATCCAAGCAGGGTCAGGTCAGAAGCAGGCTGGGTTGGCAACAGGTGATCAGGCAGGTAAACGGTGGAAAGCCTTGCATGAAAAACAGAGAACAATCTGGCAAAGACTGGGTGTGAAGCAGAAGCATATATACTTGGCTGATTGCAGAAGCCATGCAGAGCAGCTGAGAGCACAGGTGAGTGGAGTTGGCTGATGAGGTGGGAGGGGCTGGTAAGCTGAGTGGGGATGGGCCCATGGAAAGGTACTGACCTAATAACAGAACTGTGACACCAGTGCCTCTTAGGCTTTATAATTAGTCTCATCACCTGGTTTGTTTATCTTATATGTTTCTCATCTGGGCTCAAAAATAGAATTACTCTTTTGACCTTTTAACTCACATAAAAAATTGTCTGCTGTTAGTAGCTTTATACTTATCGTCCAGAAGTGTGACTTGTGTAGGCTGATAGTGATTGCTAGTTTTGCCATTGTGTGTTAGAAATTACTGACTCAGGCCATTGTGGGGATTAAGCTACATTTTTTCTGACAAAACACAATTGCAATCTACTTAAAATCCCCCAGATCCTCCAACACAACTCTCCCATCATAATAGGGGCTGCCCGAGTTACGCAGAATATGACTTGAAGGAGACAGAACTCATACTCATTTGGGGCTTTGTAGATTTGTCCTCTTCTGCACAATGGTTTCCTCCAGTTATTCCTGGCAAAGTAGCCAGGTTCACCACTAATGTCTGGAATTTCTTGTGAGGTTCAGCATGTCTATATTCTTCCCTGATTTGTCTTTACCCTTATGCAAATTAAGTGTCCTCTGAATCAGTATGAGCTTTGAATGATCGCTTTCAAAACCAGAAGTTTAAGTACCTTCCAAATGTCCCAAATACAGCGGTAACAACTGGTTTTGACTGGTGCTGCTACACAGAGGATACAATTTTCTGTGTACTTGGGTAAACCTTATTTGTGATCCCAAGATAACTTAACTTCCTGACAAAAAAACAGAATTACAATATTCTTAACATCCTCCAAATCCTCTAACACAACTAAACAAAAACAGTATAAATAAAAAAAAATATATATATATAAATGTATATATATATATATATATATATATATATATATAATCTATATATAGATAGATAGATAGATAGATAGATAGATAGATTGAAAGATTGATAGATAGATAGTAGGGCTGGGCAAATTAACGCGTTATTATCGCATTAACTCATAAATTTATTAACGCCGACATGTATTTTATCGCGCGTTAACGCATGTCTCTCAAATGCTTTTGTTTTGAAAAGTCTGTTACTGGATGTGGAAAAGGAAAAGGATTGGCAGGTAAACATGCAGAAAAGCTAAAACGGACATAGAGAGCAGTAAAAATCTGTAGCAACTCAGGTATCAATATTAACAATTCTGTCTGAAAAAAAATTCTGGACTGCAACAAAACTTTTAAGCCTCTTTGTTCAAGACGATCACATCATTCCTCCTATTTTACATCAGATCTGCTCCATGTGTTCACTGTCGTGCTATTCTCTTAACTTTATAATGAAGGAACAGACTTTCTCTTGTCATTACACATCTGTGCCACTAGATGGAGCCAGCACTGAAGTAACCAGCTAGAGAACAGCACTACAGTGAACACATGGAGCAGATCTGATGATAAATGGAGGAATGACGCGATCTTCTTCAACAACGGGGTTTGAAAGGTTTTTTTTTTCAGACAGAATTGTTAATATTGCTACCTGAGTTGCTACCCGAACTGTAAAGTACACTGATTTTTATCGTTCTCCATGTCTGTTTTAGTTTTTCTGCAATTGTTTACCTGGCCAATTATTTTCCGGTTCCGCAGCAGCCAGTAACAGACTTTTCAAAACAAAAGCACGTGAGCAACATGCGTTAACGTGCGATAAAATAAATGTCAGCGTTAATAAATGAATGCATTAATCTCCACATTAGCGACAGGAAGGCTATGGCAAAAGGTCAGTGATGGACACAATAGATAGATCATTTTGAAATGGCATGCTGTATACTAGTTCGTCTACATGGGGCCCTGCGATGGACTGGTGACCTGTCCAGGGTGGACCCATGCCTTTCACCCGAAGAGAGCTGGGATAGACTCCAGCAGATCCTTCTGACCCTGCATAGGATTAAGTGGGCATAGATGATGGAGGGATGGATGGATGCTGTATACTACTCATACAATGTAGTAGAAGTATCTACTGCATAATGGTTCAGCGATTGTTGTTAGTATGTAGTAAGTAGTAAGTAAGTAACCCTAACCCTAACCCAATAGTAAAAGAGATTATGCTTGAGCACAACCAGAAGCCAATCACACAACTGCTTTAACTGGCTTTCACTGCAGAGATGCATTGAATTGTGGGATAAACTATGCGAGATAGACTAGTCAGTTGCTCACTGGAAATTTTCCTGGCAACAGCACACCACCCAGGAATTCCTTGCATAAAGAAGAATGTGCAGTTGCTTGCATCCTGCATATTGTGTCAGTTATTTTAGAAAAATCTGTATGCTCCAGTAGTGTTGTGTGTGATTTTGAAAATGCCACACAATGTGGAAAGGAATAAGTCACTTGATCAATTCCAAAGGAAAATAATGTGTGTGTTTGTGAGTAAAATGACAAAAAGAAAAGAAAAAGAAAAAGCTATTTTAATTTATCATTGGAGATTGAATTCTTCTTTCTTCTTTGAAACTTAAAATATTATATTCCATTTGTCAGGGAGCTTTCAAGTTTTTTGTGGGAGATGAAGAGTTAAGTTCTCGGATGCTGGCGATAGGAGCTGAAAGCAGCCTATGAATCCTGCCGTCTCTGCAGGCCCAGCATGGTAAAATAATTAAGCTTACCTTTGAAGAGGACTAAACAAACATAACAGCACTCAACACAGGCCATGTCCCCCCTCTTAACCGTCTTCTCCCTTTTCTCAAAGTGGCCTTTCCTTCTCTGTTTTATCACTCTGCTACCTGCCATACTAAACTCCTCATGTTAACCAGTCACCCTCCCATCCATATTTCTCATCCCTTCATCTTGCTCAGTTATTTAACATTTTGTGGTCCCACTCTCTGTATACTGATTCTCCAGGGGAGGAGGGGTAAGAGTGGAGAGGAAAAAGGAGCGCCAAACAATTCACAGGTCAGTTTTTTACATCTTCTACAGTTGCATTTAAAATGTGGGGGAAACTGCTAGAGTATGTCACTAAAAGCCTGTCAGCGTTGCTATAGAATTAAACTTTGCACTGTTTTTAGTTAATTAAACCACTTAACAATATGGGAATGGAAAGTGTTTGGTCTAATTCTTCATGATATTACAGATTCTGAGTATGCTGTTTTAGCATGAAAAAATAAATTTCTCTGATGCTGTGGAGTGGGTTTGACATATTTTACACATTTCATGGTGTTGCAATTTCTGATTAATGCTGTGGTATACCCCTCCCTGAATCGCCACCTTAACGTGGTGGAGGGGTTTGTTTGCCTGAATGATCTCAGGAGCTCTGTTGTTCGGGAGCATTTGCCCCTGGTAGGTTTACCCAACCCAAGGCAAATTGGTCCTGGGGGATGGACCAGACCAAGGCGCGATTCAGACGACTCTTATGAATAAAATTAAAGCAAGACCTCTGATCTGAACTCGAGTGGTGTTTTGTTGTTGGACTTCTGTGCTCGTCACAGTTTGTCCATAACAAACACCATGTTCAAGCATAAGTGTGTCCATAAATGCACGTGGCATCAGGACACTCTTGGCCGTAGATCGATCATCGACTTTATGGTCGTATCATCTGATCTTCGGCCGTATGTTTTGGACACTAAAGAGAAAGAGAGGAGCTGAGCTGTCAACTGATCACTACCTGGTGGTGGGTTGGATCAGATCGGCTCCACGGAGATTCTGGCAAACCGTCAGATGGCTCAGGCTGGGAAAGCAGTGCTTCACCAACCCTTTGTATAGTGGGGGTGGGGGGCTGCTGACCTTGATTGGAGATGTCGTTCGGCGGTGGAAGGAATACTTCGAGGACCTTCTCAATCCCACCAACATGTCTTCCGTGGAGGATGCTGAGCCTGTGGACTTAGAGGTGGACTTGTTCATTACTGGAGCTGAGGTCGCTGATGTAGTTAAGAAGCTGCACAGTGGCCGGGCTCCGGGGGTGGATGAGATCCGCCCTGATTTCCTAAAGGCTCTGGCTGTTGTAGGACTGTCTTGGTTGACACGTCTCTGCAACATCGCATGGAAATCGGGGGCAGTACCTCTGGATTGGCAGACCGGGGTGGTGGTTCCCCTTTTTAAGAAGGGGGACCAGAGGGTGTGTTCCAATTACAGGGGAATCACACTCCTCAGCCTCCCTGGTAAGGTCTACGCAGGGGTGCTGTAGAAGAGAGTTCGATCGATTGTCGAATCCCGGATCCAGGAGGAACAATGCGGGTTCGGTCCTGGTCATGGAACACTGGACCAGCTCTATACCCTCACTAGGGTCCTGGAGGGAACATGGGAATTTGCCCAACCAGTCCACATATGTTTTGTGGACTTGGAGAAGGCATTTGACTGTGTCCCTCGGGGGGACACAGTCAAATGTGTCCCCCCCAAATACTCCAGGAGTATGGGGTCCTGGACCCGTTGTTACAGGCTGTCCAGTCCCTGTACAAATGGAGTGGGAGCTTGGCCCGCATTGCTGGTTGTAAGTCCGATTCGTTTTCAGTGAGAGTTGGACTCCGCCAGGGCTGCCCTTTGTCTGTTCTGTTTATAACGTTTATGGACAGAATTTCTAGGCTCCAAGGATTCAGTGGTGTCGGGATCTCGTCTCTGCAGTTTTCAGATGACATGGTCCTGTTGGCGCCATCAAGTAGGGATCTGCAGCTCTCGCTGGAGCTGTTCACAGCCGAGTGTGAAGTTGCAGGGATGAGAATCAGCACCTCCAAATTTGAGACCATGGTTCTCAGTCGGAAAAGGGTAGAATGTCTTCTCCAGGTCGGGAGTGAGGTTCTGCCTCAAGTGGAGGAGTTTAAGTATCTCGGGGTCTTGTTCACGAGTGATCGGAGAAAGGAGCGGGAGATCGACAGATGGATTGGTGCAGCGTCTGCTGTGGTGTGGACTCTGTACCGGTCCGTTGTGGTGAGGAGAGAGCTGAGCCAAAAGGCAAGGCTCTCTGTTTACCGGTTGATCTTTGTTCCAACCCTCACCTATGGTCATGAACTGTAAGTAGTGACCGAAAGAATGAGATCACGGATACAAGCGGCAGAAATGAGTTTTCTCTGCAGGGTGGCTGGACTCTCCCTTAGAGATAAGGTAAGAAGTTCAGTCATTCGGGAGAGACTCAGAGTAGAGCCGCTGCTCCTTCACATCGAGAGGAGCCAGTTGAGGTGGTTCAGGCATCTGGTTAGGATGCCCCCTGGACGCCTCCCTGGAGAGGTGTTTCGGGCATGTCCAACTGGGAGAAGACCACGGGGCAGGCCCAGGACCTGCTGGAGAGATTGTATCTCTCGGCTGGCCTGGGAGCACCTCGGGGTTCTCCCAGAGGAGCTGGTGGAGGCGGCCGAGGGGAGGGAGGTCTGGGCCTCTCTGCTGAAGCTGCTGCCCCCGCGACCCAACTTCGGACGAGGCGGAAGTTAATGGATGGATGTATGGATGGATGGCTACTGTATATTCAGATTTGTTTTTTTTTTTGGTTTTTTTTTTTTTTTGGTTTTTTACATAAATTAATCAGCCACAAAACTCAAACTACCAACAACTGAATGACTGACATTGATTATCTTGTTATAGTGGTGCGTCTGAAGGGTTTTGGTATATAGGTTACAGGTGAATGGTCAGTTCTTAAAGCTGAAGTATTAAAAGCAGAAAAGAAGGATGAGAATAAATATCTGGAAAACAAGTGGGAAAGTGGGTTGGCAACACATTTAGATCATCTTCACATGATGATCTGTTTTTAATGTGTTCCTTACTTCTATAACTGCTCTGTGTTATGCTCTTTTACTGTTGTGATATCAGGAATCATCTGTTCCTGATCTTTTTTCTTTTTTTAAGGACTTTTGTTTGTTTGGGTTTTTTTTTTAATAACCCCCCACCTGTCTGTCTCTTCCCTCCTGTTGTTTTCCCTGATTATTGTCACCTGTATCTTGTTGTCTTTCCTGATTGTCTCACCTGTGTCTTGTTGTCTTCCCTGATTATTGTCACCTGTGTCTTGTTGTCTTCCCTGATTATTGTCACCTCTGTCTTGTTGTCTTCCCTGATTGTCTCACCTGTGTCTTGTTGTCTTCCCTAATTATTGTCACCTGTGTCTTGTTGTCTTCCCTGATTATTGTCACCTGTGTCTTGTTGTCTTTCCTGATTGTCTCACCTGTGTCTTGTTGTCTTCCCTGATTATTGTCACCTGTGTCTTGTTGTATTCCTTGATTATTGTCACCTGTGTCTTGTTGTCTTCCCTGATTGTCTCACCTGCATTTGTGTCTGAATTGTCCTGCCTTTCTTTCCTTCCCTGCTGGTCCATTATCATCCAGTCAAGTTTTCTTCTGTGTTCCTTGCTATCCTGTCCCTCATGATTGCCTACCTTATGCCTTTTGCTACTTACATGAACTCATTTTTTGTTTTGTATGTCAATGTTTGTTGTTTTCATTTGAAATATCCTTCTGCGACAGTACTTTTCCAGTTGTTGTGTAAATAAAGGACCTTTTTTGTATACTCCTACCATCCCGTGTCCTGCATTTGAGTCCTGCTCCTGCATAACTTGACACTTCAAATCAGAAAGTCTTCTTGGGGGTTCCTGGTAATACTGGGATTAGTACCAACTGAATCTGAAAGAGAGCCAGTGAATCAGTGACAGGTTAGTAGGTGCAAATGTTTATTGATGCATGAAGGGAGTAAAGTTTGGCCTGTACTGGCAGGAGTGTGGTTGGATGACAAAGAAGAGCAGATATGTCTCAAAAGTAAAAGTGTAGTTCCTCATATGCAACACTTTCAAGGCAGGATATTTTTGTTTCTCCTCTGAAGGTTTTAACAGAAGTGAATAAGAGGGGAAATGAGATCTGTGTGTAGGCATGAGTCTGTGTCAGAGCTACCAGAGGTGGTCCTGTCACTCAAATCATTCTCCTATCACGCTGTGTGTAATCACTTGCTGATGCGACACCATTTGGTTTGTGTGACTTCCCAAAAGTGAAGAGCAGTGACTTCTTAAGAACAGATTTTGTGCACATGTGACGGTGTAAGGGGCATGTGTTTTTGACCAGAGAGAATACTAAGTTGGTAAGTGGGTAAATAAAATATATTTGTATATCACTTTTCATTGACTTCACTTTGTCTGTGAAAAGTGACAGGGCAGGTAAAATATAAAAGACAAATGACAAAAAACACAATACTCATAAAAACCAAAAGCAGGGTTTTTAGTGTTGTGATTGTGAATTTACACAGAGAACATGGTAGTAATGATCACCAGACATGACAATTTGTTTAACAGCTGCATCCCTGCATATTAAACCAGCTGAAATGTATTATCTATATTGTGTCATTTATTATGCACACTGAAACCTTACATAAGGAAGAGGAATGATTGGAGATTATGGGAAATAATGCTGCTAATGCATAGGTGGTAGTATTAGTGCGACTGTCATATAGAGGACCATCAATAGGACAATAGATATATAAAAGCCTCAAATAAGGTAGTTATGAAGCAGAGAAGCAACATGAGCTGCATCCATTGGGATGGATTCTTCCCAAATCCCGTTTTTCCCATTTTGTCACATCCCACTTCTTGGAGGAGTGTGAGGAATTTTAAAATCAGAACGGTGATCTCACCACTGAGTGGACTGTCAGTGATGATGCATCAGGGACGTTACATTCTGCTCCAAAACTCCGAGCTTCTCTGTCTTACTTTTCAGTCAGTGAGGTTGAAAATGTGACCATTTAACTCATTTGCCTTTGTTTCAAACATAAAACCAGTCAGTATTGCCAAGTTAAACCACAAATACATAATGTAGTTCATACAACAACTTAAATATACTTTGTTTGAGTGCAATGACTGATATGTCATTAGTTAAGAAGTGGGAATTGATAAAAGGTCCAAACTGAATATTATTAAGCTGTTGTCATACTAAAATTCATTGTTTTGAAGTATTTTAAATAAATCCCCAGTTGGTGGCAGTACTGTCCCGTTTAATCTTGCACTAAATAAAGATAAAATCTGCTTTGTTTATTAAACATGCTAATAACAAATGGAGAAGAAAACTTACTTGGTTCTCTAACTTCAACATGCTTGTTAACAGCCTACACATGCTAATACCCAGCCTTGATATGCTATTAGCATCTAGTACTATTTTAGCCTGTGCAGGTTATTTGCTAGCCTCGACATGTTAATGGCCTGTTTTACCAAGCTTATGCTGTACTGAGCCTATGGGATGCTGCCTTAGAGTCATAGGCTAACCCAGTTACAAGTGCCAACTAATCATTAGCCAGATTAGCAGCTGGGTTTGGGAGAGATAGGTGATCATCAATCTGGAGCTGTTATACCAATCTTTCTCTCTTTGACACTGTTCCCTGAGTCATTGCTCAACATCTCCACTACAGCTAAGCAAAAACCCATCACCACAACCAGACCCATGAACAAAGCCCTGCATTTTCCTTCACTGAATAATTATCTTTTAAAGTTAAAAAGTCAATACACATATTACTATCATGTTCAGTGTATACCAAGTGATACTTGAAAGGAATTTCCTGCGGGCTCCCGCTGATGAACTACTAATTGTATGTCAAAGGCTGAAGAAACTCAAGAGGAAGAGGAAAAAGAGGAGGAACCACCATGGAAGAAGAAGTCTAGTCCAATGCACCATTTACCACTTGCAGATATAATGGCTGACATCAGAAAGTACCACCAATAGGTAAAAGGCTTATCTGAAAACTGGCACTAATGCACAAATCCCACCAGCACAAGAACAGACCCTATGCATAAGAGAAATACCCAAAGTCTACCATACAAGGCAAATTTAGGCCGAGCAAAGATACCCACCGGACAGTCCAGCTGGGTGTAAGACGCAAAGAACTACAGTGTACATGGAAATACAATACTAAGTATCTGGAATACTGTACAGGAATATTTACACTAAGAAAGGGTTGGAAGTCTCAATGGAAAATATGCTCAAAGGTGGTAGAGAATGAAAAAACAAAGGTCCCAAGAGATTTCAAAATACCTCTGTGGCTCCCAAACTGTGAGAGTGCCTTCAGTAAATTTCTGGAAAAAATTCAGAGATCTGTGCCAAGAAGAATACACTCCTAGGAAAAGCTTAAATACTGTGTAGAATCCCCAGATGCCCAGGCCTCCAGTAGAAGACCCAAGCTTTCACGATATCAAGAATTTCTATCTCGCTTTGTTTTTGTGCAATTTGATGGTTTAGTGATGGATAGGAACATTTTCAATTTTTGGCAGAATGAAATATGAATCTTTGCTTGGGTTTGTTTCAGCAGAGAGACAAACAAGTTGTTGCTGCCAGGAAACTTTAAAGAAATAAGGAAGTCAGATACTTTAAGCAAACACTGTGCCCAAGACATACAATGAAAATGGTATGGTGTTTAAAAAACTTTAAGTAATGAGCATAAGACAGAAGTAAAGAAAATGGGAGGAGGCAAAAGGTAGACAGAAAAGGAGAAAAGAGGAAAAAAGCAAGAGAGAGGCAATGGGGAGGTATGATTCCCAGAGGACCACTGAATTTCCTTTCTTTCTTCTTTGCCTTTTTCATGGTCCTCTCACTCCCAGGTCCACACAGCTGTTTCAGGGCCTGGGGCTTCTTTCTCCAGAGCCCAGATGAAAGAGCCGCCCTAAGCAGCCCTGCAGGTAGGTCTGTTAAAGTCATTCCTCTGGCTGTCCACTGCCCAATGCATGAAATAAAAAAGAAAGAAACATAGAAAGAAAAAGCAGAAAGAGAGAAGGAGAAAGAGGGCTGCTTAGACAGGAGTGAGAAAGGAAAAAGAATATAATATAGAAACAGAGTGATTTCAAGGAAAGAAGGATAGAAAAGAACAAAGAACATAAAGTTGAGAAAGGTGTGAAAAGGAAGATGGAGATATGGAAGAGTGAAGGAGAGACAGAAGAATCAGGATACCTGACCTCAGCCACCTCAGACCTCCTCCACCACCCCCTGAATGGAACGATGTCTGCTTTTATTGACTTTGTTAAACCATTTCCAATGCTACTTCCTATGTGTTTACAAGACAGTAAATCACGCTCCATTCAGGGTGGTGGGGGGGGGGGTTATGGGGTGAAATATCGCAGAAACATGAGAGTCACTGGGAAGTAAGGCCGCTCTGACTTAGCCACTGACATCTTTGCAGCTTCCCATTTTATTGCTTGTATCTCTCTCTCTCTCTCTCTCTCTCTCTCTCTCTCTCTCTCTCTGTGTCTTTCACTCACACAAAAACACACTCACTCGTAAGCACACATCTTTACACACAGGTGGAGATGTCACCTTTTGGCCTTTTGGCTTTACTAACAAGTCCAAATTTTTAATTTATTTAAGACTTACTAGGTTATACAATTTGTTGATGAAAAAGCTTAAAGCTTTGAGACAAACATTCGAAATGCAGGTGCTATAAACTCAACAAAAAGGGCTTCACTTCAGCAGAGAGTTCTATTTAATATCACTGGGAGCACAACTCAAAGGCGTTGTGCAAACACATTTGGGTTATGGCAAAAGTGTGTAGCCTTTTCTTCTTCTAATCATTTCTACACACCGAGGTCATTCCCACACAGTCATTTTATCCAGTTAAAAAGTCGTTCTAGCTCTCCGCTCAAACATGAGTAAGTACTTCAAATGTAATTTAATGCCTGGATTTTCCAAATTTTCTCACTGCAACAATTTTCTCAGGCTCCAGCATTGGTGACACAACTACATACACACTCACACACATGTTTAGCTAATCAGTCCATGTGTGACTGAAGTGCTCCAAGTGATGTTAGTCAAAGTTCTCCAGCCCTCGACCCCCCCCACTGGTACATATTACCTAATAGTAACGGTACAGTACAGAACAGAACAATTACTGTCCCTTTCTTGTGGCCATTCCATCACTAAAATGTTATTCAAAAGATGACAATATAAAAATTAGATATGCTCTTGACCTGTCGATGTTAGGTCAAGAGCATATCTAATTGGATACACAAGAAAGTTATTCCACAGAGAGTGATAATGGCCCCAAGTTATTGATGGTTTATCTTCATTGCATGATGGATGATGAAATCTGATCTCTTTTTGGGCAAATATTTAATACTATCCGAGACATATGTTGCAGACAGCTTGAAAGTGTAAGCAGCTGAGAGATATACTTAATGCTCAAATCCAACTCAAACAACAGTGAGATTAATCGCTCTAATGAGATGTAATTAAACCAACCTATGTTGAAATTAATGGCTTTAACAGTGCTAATCAACTTTCACAAAGGATTGCTAGTAACCTTCAGTGATCGATGCTTAAGACAAGAAAGTCTTCTCCTGCAAATATCAGTAGTTTTCTGTACCCTCTTCAGTGTTATTCAGGGTCATGGGCGAGGCTGAAGCATACCCACATCACAGTTATTATCATAAATCCATTATCATGAATAAAGCAAGCATGGCTACCAGCTAAAAAAAAAGAAAATACAGTGACAAAGCTCCCTGACAGCCCCATATCATTCATTCATTCATTCATTCTTTCATGTGTCTGTTCATTCTAAAAACCTTTTAGGCCGTAGTAGCCTTTATTTGACAGTCAGGAGACAAGTGGAGACAGAGAGGGTTAACGGCACTCAGCATAGCACCACTGGTCAAGATTTGAACCTGCTCAGCTGCACAGAGGGCTGATGCCTCTGTAGGAACCTTCTCAACTATTTCAACTTTACTGCACGGCCATCATCAAACAGATTTTAAAGGGGATTTTAAAGGCCACATGCAATCAGATTGTATTTGCCGGTTACACTTTGAATCTGTATGTCTTCTGTCTGTTATAATGCAACACCGATACAACAGACTCTGACCCAACACTGAAAAATTATATAGTTTTGAAGTTATTCTATTATTTTGGAGTTTATCATTTTCTAGAAAACTATTCTGTACACCAGGGGTTCCCAACCCCCGGTCCCCGGCCCAGTACTGGTCCATGGGTCATTTGGTACCGGGCTGCAGAGAAAAAAAAAAAAATCACTTCCATTATTACCGTTTGATTTATTATCAGAGTCTAAATGATTTATTTTGAAAAATGACCAGATTCTCCCCATTACACCTGTCTATGACTTACTCTTGACACATGACAAGACTTGCAGATCTGTGTCTCAGTCACGTGGCAAAATGAGTAAAAAACAAACGTCTTTCCGAAGAATGTTACCAATGTTCTGTTGTTGGTGCGATGTTACGACGACGCTTCTAATAAAGTTGCGCGTGAATACACAGCAGATTTACGTTTGTTATAATATATAGAAAATACCAGTTTTTATGCCAGTCGTATCATTTTATTTTGTTGTATATATCTGCGGTACATTTTACAGACCGGTCCGTGAAACTATTGCCTGACATTAAACCGGTCTGTAGTGCAAAAAAGATTTGGGACCACTGCTGTATATGACCAATAGACTATGATGAGTTAAATTCTGATTGGCAGAACTGTGAAATGTCATACAGCTATAGACCTTTTGCAGTCACGTGACACACACCTTGACGACAGAGCGCAACGGTAATACGTGGGACAACAACCAACACATGCACGCCTATGGCAACGTGCCCTATTACCGCTCACTCAGTCCCCAGCCGATCATGCAGAATTATTTACAAAATAACATAAGTCTTTTAATTAAAGATCATCCAAATGTTATAAATAGTCAGTTAATCAGTTGAAACAGATGAAAACACACACCTCCAACAAAATTCTCGTTACATATGCGACTTGTTCTCACCGGTCGCCACTATTTCCTTGTGTCAAACCCACGAGCACGTCGGAGTACAGCGATCCACTTTTCTCGGCGTTCTACGTCAGCTGGAAATCTGTGGAACGATAATCCTGGTCCACTTTCCTCTATAGTTTGTGCAGCCAACAGCTACACAGTTCAAAACCATGTTTTCGAACAGTTTGCTATCCACTTGAACACGACAGATTACACATGCGACAGGTAAACTGCTTAGCTGAAGGGCTTTGTTTTCACTCCAACATGGCGGCGAGTTGTTGCGACTGCAGTGTGTGACGTCAGGCGCAAAAGGTCTATACCAGTAGCTTTCAGGCTTTTGTGTTAACTTTATGAGGAAGTATTCTATAATTGTTATTCATATGAATGTTTCACTGGATCATCTTTGAGTTAACCAATGTGCCCTGCAAAGATGCCATGCCAAGAGAAGCAGTTATGGTGAGGAAATGCAAGTTTTAAAATCAACTTTTCAGCTCAAGGGAAGTGTGCTGACTCAGTTTTCCAGACCACACAAAGCTCCTTTTGGCCCCAACCTCAACACACAGTGATGCTTCTTCAGAAGGGCAAAGTGTTTTGTAACTCTTTATAAATGGTTTGTAGAGCAACATCAAGTCACAACTTATCAAGTGCCTTAGATTTGTACTAAGGCTACAGTAAGAGTAATCATCCACCACTTGGAAAAATAAAGGCATGTCTTCTAAGGGGTTTCCTGCAAGACTTTGTAACAAGATAACAGGTACAGTGGGGAGTTGTTCTTCATGAACTTAAGGGGAAAAACAAGACAAAGTAAACACCAGCCAAACAGCAGGCAACTCCAGACTGCTCTTTTTAAAGGCTTAAAAATCATTTATAATACATTATTTCATTAGCATCAATAAAACCTTTAATTACAACTCAGACATCAGGTCCAAAATTAAATTTACTAAAGACAATAGTCAATTGTCTATCAAATATAATGTAATATTTAAATGTTATCATCAGTAAAGAATGGGAATGTTTTATTGCCATTAGTGCAATCCCCCATGAGCTCCAGCACCAAGAACAAATTGTAACTTTGGGTGACTTTGGGGACATGAGCCAATACACTCCTGAGCCAGTTGAAGGTAAATTGGGGAGGTGATGTGGTTCCAGGCGCATTATGTGGTTCAGGTTGTTGCAACAAAGAAGCAGTGCATAATTACAACAGGTGGTTGAAGAGTTTTTCTTCCTAAAAGCCACTGAGGTCTGGGCGGTTAGTGACAATAGTAGCAGATGACACTGACTGAATCACAAAATCACACATTTTCTTTCCACTCAAACAACCTCTTGCACATTCATCCCTTTTTTTTTTTCTTTGTCTATGGTGTATACCTTTCCATTGGCTCTGGCTTACGCAGGAGTGTGTATTTTTATGTCTTGCATTAGCTAGGCCGAATAATGCCTCTCTTTGAATGGTAGTCTGCTCCAGGGCCTTTTCAGACATTCAGTCACTCCTCTTCTGAGAATAAGCAATGTCCATCTTAGCCAAAAGGTTCCTCTCTTTTTGCTACTTCTTTTTTCATGGTGTCCAGTGATTGCTACAATTCTTGCTTACACTCTGATACCAAGCCTTTCTATTAGCAAGCTGTGATCCAAATGAGAAAAACAGCATGGAGAAACTAATAGAAAGAGAAAAGAGTAGGAATCTGGGTCAAAACTTGGACCTGTTTCAATGCTTCTCAAAATCATTAAGGGGCCAGAAAAGCTGCTCACTGGAAAATCTCAGGAGCAAAGCAGCCGGCAGTTAGGTATGTAACAAAGTAGAATAAAAATTATACATTTGATCAAGTTTCAGAGCAAAGTTTTCATGTTCAGTCCAGAAGATTTCAGTCCAGACCTATCTGGCTAGTCATTTACATTTACAGAGACTAAAGTGTTGCTAAATTGTGAGCAGCTAATGTAAACGGTCAAGCATTGTGAGAAAGACATCAAATGTTTTGAAGCATTGTGTTAATGTGAGGAACAGAAACTCACCATGGCAAAACATGATGATACACGTACCAAGGAATCACGTGCATTTCTGAGTCTCCACTCGCGTAGTTTTCCATATTGGAATACCACAAAACAACCTGGTATATCTAGCTGTTTTCACGCCCCCGTGCGAAATAAAGCCAAAAGCAAAGAAGAGTGGATAAAAATAACTTAATCCATTGCTACATGTGGTGACCAGAAAGTGTAATTTCAGGCTCACATTATTCCAATCATTGCACCCATAGAGATGCTCCCATCATCCAAGTGACAATAGATACTGAACGAAGTTCAAGAATGTAGAAGAAATTTGTCTCCTACACTGCCTGTCACATGAACCATCTCAGACTAGATGTTGCATCTATCTAAAGGACTAGTTAGACTAAGCTATTTTTTGCATTTTACTGGAAGTTATGGTAGGGACAGGGACTTTATTCGTGAGTTGTCTTGACCACAAGTAGAGTGTTTATGTTTTAGGTTTTCTCATTGTATCTAAAATACCAAACTTATCCAAACTATTTATTGAACTACTAATAACATCTAAGCTGGTGTCTTTATTATTATTATTTACTCAGTTTTACAGTTGACTGTGATGAAAAATATACAAAATAACTCATTGATGGAAAATAAAATCTGTTGCTACAGATTCAAAAATTACAGAACCAAGTAATTTATAAACAACTTTGCATGTATAATAACTGAGGCATCATTCAGATGACGGTGGAAATTTTTATTCAGCAGAATTGCAACCACGTTGCGGTGAAATAGTCCCCACATAGTGTTTGCAATGTTGGGAATGTTGATAAATATGAGCACTTCGGTGATGGGAATTTAAGTAAATATTATTTTTACACTTCAAATATAAAAAAATAAATTCGCACTTGTGATATTTGTGTTTTCCAAAATATTATTAATTCATATGTATTATTTGCATTGTTCATGTAAAATTATCTAAATGAATGTTTGGAAAAGAGAGCTGCCAATGAAATATTTTAGGTTTCTTTCATTTCTTAATCACATCTTGTGAACTATATGGGTTCAGACAATGAAACACACTGTTGATGAGCCAATGTGTGGTCTTCATAAACTCAGTCTAATTATCATACATGTGGATTTTATATTAGGATGTTCAATTGTTGTTTCGTGTGGGCCATAATATGAAATTTTAAAGTGCTGAACTGTTCCAGGTGGCAAAATCCCTTGTTGCAGCATCCCACTGGAACTAATAAGGCAGTCCATTTTCACCCTCTAAGTCCCCTGCATCGGCCAAAATGACTGATTTACAGCTGAGATATTGACCAAACTCACATAATTAAATATATGTTGTATTTTACTCTTATCCAGCTGCCCTGAAGGGCGCAACAGTTTCCCTTTGTGCAGATAGATGGGCCTGCATTATGAAGTCTCACGGGTCCAGACATTTGTTCTGTGGAGAAATCTGTTCTGCCTCACTAGTACAATAATCAGATTTGAGACCCAGAGCGTGTAAACTTACTTTGTTAACAATGCTTTTTTGATTAAAAGCTTGGGTATCACTGCACTGACATTGCCCCAAAAAAGTGTTTTACTCATGATATCACAAAAGCTCAGATATTCAGAAGAGATTTAGGAGGCAGAGCCAAAAATACATTTAGGCCATTTTGCATGTTCAGACAGTCATCTGTGAGTCTAATATAGATAAATGAAGTGTGCAACATACAAAATGAAACTTTTTAATATGTAGTTCTCTTCCAGCACAATTTTAAGAGAGAAAAACTTGCTTCAGACATGAACGTGTAATGCACATGAGTGACATCCAAAAATACATTGACTACAGAGACGTTTCTTCACATATTTTCTTTTTATATTACATTAAAGGAGTGTCATTGTTCAAATTTAGAGTTTGCTTGTGACAGGTCGTTATTAAAGTATCCCATGTTACAATCATCGGGTGAAAATGCCACAGTCACCTTCCCTTAAAGGAAACCCTGCACCTTAGTTGTCAGAAGGAATGATTACAATATAAGTAACCATGCTGTGAATGTAGCACACCAGGCCCAAAATCAAAATCAAGACTGACAAACGTTATGGAGAAGTGATTGTGAGCAAAAGAGCATTTGTATCCATGGCAAAGGCTTTAGATGCTATGTGAAAACCATTGTGTGTCATGTGTTCACATGGAATACGTATTACTTACATATGTAGGATGAAAAAGCATATAGAGGTCTCTCCTGAGGGACCACCAAACAACCTCTAACCTGCAGGCAGGGAATAACTTAATGTAACTGTAGATTTTCTTAAGTACATGCCAGGGAATTTTTCCATGTGGACATTTCTCCTTATAGAAAAAGTGTTCTGTAATTTTGCATGATAATACAGGAACATTGTGACATGAATGGGATTAATGTACGACTGTGAATAAATACTGGAAACACGTTAAAGTTGGCTATATAATCTAACATTGCTATTGACACACAAAAAATATAATTTTTTTTCATGACAGACAGTAGTTTATATTTATTCTTTCATCTCACTGGATGCTTAATTTTACATGCAGCACACTGATAAGCGTATATATTTGTGGATTTACAAGCAAATAGTTGGGGTCTAAGGGTCTCAACAGGTATTCAGTTTCATCTTGGCTCCAGCCTGGACGCTCCGCCCGCTCTCGCCGAGCATATTGACTTTTCCCGCAAGTTGAAGTATTTAAATGTCGAGGGAGACAGATGCTGTAGTGGACTGGAGGCGACCACAAGAAACACGCGTGTGGGTGGAAGGTTGGCGCTGGAACTTTACTATCTGCGCGTATAGAAAGGCGCTGTCACCAGGCAGACTTCAACTTTTTGAACTTTTTATGTCTAATCCCTCACTGTTTTTTTTTTCTTTTGTTTTGTTTTGTTATTTTGTTGTTTTATTTATTTATTTTTTTTTAAGATCTTACCAATGATGCGCAAAGATCCGTGTGTGAATCTAAAAAATTCTCAGCGCTCCTTTTTCAGAGCAGGTCATAAAAGGTTCATTTCAACTTTAAAACCTCGTTGCTCAAAAACTGAATGACCCAATAAGGAACTGATGGAGATGGTTTGGTGACAGCAACTCTCTCCGGACTTTAAATTTGGATCAGCATTGAGACGCCTTTAAGACTCCCGAACTTTTCATTGTGTCCATACATTGGAGAGCGGATCCTGTACCTGCACTGGGACTGTGACAGTTTTGGATCTCTTAATTGTCATGGGTATTGCTTTCCGTGTGTGACAAGGGGGGTGGGCTAAAACTGAGCTGAATACCCATCAAGAGGAACTTTAATTTCCGAGAGCTTCCAGCATCGAATCAGCGGAATATTCATGAAGCAATATTTGAACTATTACAAGATGAGGCTGAGAGCATCGAGGATAGGTTATCTGTAAGTAGACATGCTGGGACAACATATTTGTTTATGGAAGTCATGCATTTATTTTTTTGACTAAAAGTTATACTTATTGTTTTTGCTTTGTCGCAGGTTACTTCAGCTCACAGCGCTTTGCTTTTACGCACAGGTAAATCCCCTTTTCACTTCAATAATAATAATAATAATAAAAAAAAAACGAGAATAATAAAAACATTCATGCTACATTAGCCTCTAAAGGCTAATTAATTTGGTGTACAGTTTAAAGGTATTCAGGAAATGTACTTTGAACGGCTTGTAGTCCACCGTCTGTACATAGGCTGCAATAACAATGAAAACGTTTTATTATGAGAGCGACGGCAATTGGCAACATTTCAAACATCTTGAAAAATGTTAAGCTCCAGTCTAAAAGGTAATTGTTAAAACACATGTGGCTGGAGAGTGGCTGAAATAAAGGGGGAGAGAAAAAAGAAAAAGAGAAGTCATGACGGGGTGAAAGATCATCGGTGGTAAAAACAAGCTATCTGATTGAATTGTCATTCACGAGGGTCCTTGAAAGCATCTCCTTAACAGGCCGTCATAAATCAGAGAGCAGAGCGCGCGCTGGTTTATGTAGATAAATATCAAGATAGCCCAGATGAAGTGTTGGCCTTGGCTGTTTGAAGGACAATCTTTAGTCTCCTCACGGTTGACTTTAAGTATTTACATGCGAGTAAAACGGCACTGAATTTAAAAAGTAGGCTAATGCCGTATTAACGTGGGGTTTTATGGTTTTTATTGCCCGGCAGAACACTCTGCAGTCCCCCCCTAACTTCAAGCAGCATGTCACCGAGCAGAGCCGGCTGTCGGACCGGATGAGCCGCCGGTTGACCAGAGTTTACCAGCTGTACAGCCGCACCAGCGGCAAGCACGTGCAGGTCCTGGGCAACCGGAGGGTCAACGCCAACGGAGACGACGGGGCGGTCCACGGTAGGAGAAACCGAGCATAAATACAAAACACACTCAAATCCCCATTTCATCTTTTATCACCACTTTATAATAAATAGGCGTGTGATTTACATTTTAATGATTTTGCTGATTAGTTAGATTTTTTTTTTGGTTTTGCTTTCATGCTATAAATACAGTTGAACTAAAACCTCGCATGTTAATCTATATGTAAAACCCCATTTTATTTTATTGAATTGTTGAAACCGGATTCCTCCTTAAAGCCCGATTAAATCTTATATAACACATTTCAGCGTTTTCAGGTAAAAGTTGAGAGCATATTCCCCTCGCGAACATTGTTGTTATATTCTATATAGCTATGGGACAGGGTTGAAAAGCGGAATACATGTTCTCCTTTTTTCGGGATCCAGTGGGAAAACAAGTCAGGTGAAACGGTAGCAGCAATTGTAAACATCGTTAGTGGCATCTGTTCTGCCAGCTTTTATGGGCCTATGCAGATAATTTATTTCCCCAGTGTGTTGGTGGTCTAAAGGCCTGAACACCTGTTCTGTCAGACTTCAACAGGGACATTTCTCTGAACATTCAGCAGAGGAACAGGGATGCATAAAATTCCTATCACCAAAGTATTTTTTTTTTCCTGCTTCTAACCATCTTTCCACCGCAGCCACCGACATCCATCCACCTCTCAGTGCTTTACTATCTGCTTCTGACTTTAGGAGGAACTTTTCATTGCTTTGCAACTCAGCGCACGTCTCAGTTTATAAGGAGCTGTGGAGTTGCATCCTCAGTATATATGTTTTTCTCTCCGCGCATCTGACATCTGTGCACGTTTTCGTTAAATCTCTTTGCCTAGACTCACATTCACAGAGGGAGTCAGTCATGCACACTCTGGCTACACATCTTAAGTGGGTGTCACTCTTGTAACCGGCCCAAATCTGACCACTGCTCTGTGCTTGTGGCTGTGTCTCTGACCGCAGTATTCTCACTCTCCTTTATCCCCGGTCTTCACTGCATCACAGCACAGCATTTAACAGGCATTCAACAACAATCACGGCATGCAAAATCACTATCATTTCATGCTATTTTGGAAGACTTGCATGCTTTGTTAAAGGTAGCCGCCGGATCATAGGGGCGTAGAAGGAATTCATGTCATCTTCATGATTCCACTCAAGTCATTATCATTTCAGAGTATTTCAAGCCAATTAATGATGGCGTTACTGGTTCATTATAATCTGTGCCATACGTGAAGAATACATGCAGGAGAAAGAAATGCAGTCGCACACTCTACCATGATCTGCATACCTGCCTCGCGTCAGAACAGTGGCATCTGTTTATTTATGACTTCTTGTTGTCTGTGCAGCTAAACTGGAAGTGGAGACAGACTCTTTTGGAAGTCGTGTTCGTATTAAAGGAGTGAAGACAGGGTACTACATATGTATGAACAAGAGAGGAAAGCTGATTGGCAAGGTAATCTGGAATCCATAGTTGTGCCTGCATATGATCACAGCAACATCTTGAATTTCTTTCTGTCTTTTGAAATTCCTATTGTAGATTTGCAGTTTGTGGCAACACATTGTTGAGCCAGAACAAATTAGATTATAGAAAGAGTATTTGATTGTCTTGAAATGAAGATCATGTTTCTGCTTCCTATAGATTGTCCAAAACACTTCAACTTCTCCCCACTTTTTCTTTCCCAGCGGAAAGGACGAGGCAAAGATTGCATCTTCACAGAGATTGTTCTGGAAAACAACTACACAGCACTCCAGAATGCCAAGTATGAGGGCTGGTACATGGCTTTTACACGCAAAGGCCGTCCGAGGAAGGCCTCCAAGACCAAGCAACACCAGAGGGAGGCCCACTTCATGAAGCGTCTACCAAGGGGACACTTGTTAAGTGAGAGGAGACCGTTTGACGTTCTTCCTCTGCCTGTCCCCGCACAGTCTTTCAGCAAGCGGACTAAACATTCCCATCATCGGCGCTCAGGAGGACGCTGAAGACTAAAACTGCTGAAGTAGAACCGCAGATGAACCAGCATAGAAGAACTGCCGCAAGAGAACGCAAATGCTTGGAGAAAAATTTAAAATTTTGTATACTTACGTGCCCATACATTTTCATGCCTCATTTGTGGACTTAATATGTAATTCTTGGTACTGGATTGTATGTAAACTATCTAACCTGCTAGTTATTTCCAATTCAGACAGACTGTTGAAAGCATTTTTTGTCTTCAAATTAGGGCACTTTAAAAACTGAAGAGTTCAGTTGTAATGTCATGAATGAGAACATTTGGTTAGGAGTTAGCCAGCTCAACAACAAGGAATGTTTTAAAGAGAAAGGAATACAATGAAGCTAGATGTGGCAGCTATGTGTGGTTACAGCAGACGAAACACTATCTTGCCTTTTTGGGGGACAGTTTTGGAGAATATGTAACCTGTTGTTTTTCTACATATATGAATATATTTTTACTGTAAAAATGTAAATAACATCAGATGATGGAAATATTTATTGTAGAGTGTATATTAAAACCACTAAAGAATCAGTTTACAAACTGTTTGGCTTTGCTCTTGTGTGCTTGCTTATAAAAGTCAATAGCCTCAATTTTTTTTTCTTCTCCATCTTCTTCAAGCTGAAGACCCAGATAACTGAGGGGCAATATCTGTGACAGGCTACTGAATTCAATGTGCTCAGCAAGTGAGACTTGGGCCTGAATGGCTCGAGCTATGCATTAAAAGCGATGAGGTCAGCCCACCATTTTGGCCCAAACAAAGGTTACCACCATGTAGTTGCATTTCTCACGATCGCACACCGTAACCCTCTGATCAAATGGGTCCTTTGTGGAACCTCATATAAAAGGGCATGTTATACAATAGTGGGTTCGAATAATAACACGAGGAGGGGTCAGTTATCAAAAAGAAGCCAGTCACACAGGGAGGGGTGAGGGGTTTTGGAGGGATGGGGGGGCTGTGGAGAGGGAGCTGAGGGGTTGCAGAAAAAGCGTCAGGGCCTGTGTGGCTAAATGTGGCATCGACTGAAAGAGGGGGAATGGCTGGGAAGAGGCATTCGGGAATGAAAAGGAGGTAGAAAAGAAACCCTCTTCCCAGAAGCAGTTGAGCATGACCATGAGAGGCCAAATGACAGGGGAGGAGGAAGACCCCGAACACAGGGACTCAGCTGCTCTTACCAAGCATGAGCTGGATGTCAAATTTGTTAGTTGGTGTTTGATGCAGCAGGAATTTATACCGACAGCACTCAAATTCCCAAGACACTAACGTCTACAAGAATAATTGCCAACACTGAAACCTCAGAGCAAATATTTAATATTCAATACCTCTACATCAGAAACATTGATGAGTTTTGAACAGATAAAATCAACACTGCAGCTTCAAAGACAGACTGCCAAACAGTTCCTGATCATATAGCTTTGAATGCATTTGTTAATGCGCAGTTAGAAGAAAAGTCTATCAAGTCCCTTTAAAGGACTTACAAAACAACAGGACTGACAGCTTTGAAATGTTTCCTTGTATCCTGTCCTTTCCCTCTGGAAGAGGACAAAGCACAATGGGGAGAGAGACCTGTGGTTTTGTCCTTGCTTTCTGGGTTTGGAGAAGCATTAAAAAATGCAAGGAATCACAAGGTTGAAACAATCTATATTTAAATACCATTGTCTCATTTAAACATGACTCCTTTTTTATCCTTTGTTAAAGTATTTCTAACTGGAAGGAAGTTTCTCTTTAATTGAACTTGGTCATAAAGTAAACCGTACCACTTAATTTTTTTTTTGTGTGTGCATATTGTTAAAACAAAGATTTACATAAGAGAAAGATGGAAAATAATAACTAAAGTTGTATTTATTTTTCAGTGTCTGCAGCATTTTGCCTGGCTAGCACAAAATATGATTACTGACATTAATGAAAAATGGCAACTCGAGTTTCAGTAACGGCTTTCAGGGCTGCCAACAACAAGCAAGGAACATCTGGGTATTTATTTAACAGTAATAGGATGTTTTTGGACATGGATGAAGTGCTGTGTACTTTGACAGCGACATCAGTGAAAGAAGAGTGATCGAGTTTGTGGAATAACATACCACAAATAGATAGATAAAAAAGAATTCAGTAAAAAAAATCCTAAGTCCTTAGTAGGTCATTTGATAAGAACGAAAAACAGACATTGTTCTGGAGAAATTAGAGATGTAAAGAATTTTTCTGTGAAAATGAATAAATAAAAAAATGTCCTACAAAGTTTATGAAACTAGGTTCAAGATTCGTGAATAATAATAATAATTTTTATTATTAATAATAATGTATATATCAAACACAAATAAATGGAATTTCAACATTTCCAGTTAATGGATAGAAATTAGTCATCACTACTGACAGCATTAAACCAGCAGTAAGGCACTGGAAATCTTAACTAAGTGATCCACGACAACAAGTTAAACAAGAGCTGACGTGTGACTGGAAAATGACACTGTGAGGTTCTGCTTTAAATGCAGCACAACATCATTTCCTCGCTCTCACAGTCTGAATTCACTGGGTTTTGCAGTCAATGTCCCCTTCAGCTGTCCCCTTCAGTTTCTTCAGTTCCTTCAGTAGTTCCTGTTCAAGGGTTAAGATTTCTTTGGGTTTCTCATACTGGACAAAAAAAAAAAAAAAAGAAAATCATTGAGTTCTTCTGGTGCACATCACTTGGTATAATTACCTTGAAAGAGCAACAAAAATATTCATAGTAACAAAATGAAGAAAAATTAGCAATAATTTTATACATGAAAACTGATTTTGGTCATAATTTTTTTTTTTTTAATCAGCTCACTTTCATAAACTGTATTAAGTACTTTAACTACAGTAATTATAAGTTGTTATGATGAATTATGAGTTTTTGGGACATTTTCTTGAGATTAAAGAAACATTTCTCAAATATTTGTGCAATTTTTCATCTTAAAAAAAATTTGCTTTGTAAATCACTGCATTGAAAACTTTAAGGTTAGAACTCTCAATTAAAAATCCGCCTTTAACAACATCATATTTAAATCAACAGGCTGTTAAATATTTGAGGTGCATATGAAATTATTCTTCACTGCTGTGTGACACTTACACTGACAATTAAAGTGTTATTGGCATGTGTGAAGCTGACTGCAGAGCTGTTCAGTGGCAGCTGACTTCGATCCATATCCGGAATACTGAATTTCTTAAAATACCTGGAAAGACATAGTGGGGATGTCACAGATGCAGCTGTAGCTAATAGACAAATGTATTGTAAAGAGTGCCATCTATAGGGAGGATGTAAAGACTGCATGCAGAAAATATACAACACAGGAATTGATACATGGACAGAGAAAGCCAGTGATCTCACAAAAAAGTACTTTTTGTTTGAGGTCTTTATGATGATGCAACGTTCAGAAGGTTCAACTGTAACACTGAAGACATCTTTGGGGTAGGCAAGGTTGCGAACTCTCCACTGAAAACTGGTCGTTGTGTCTTTACGCATGAACACAGGCTATGTAAACAACATAAAAATAAAAATAGAAAAAAATGATTAATCTGACAGACCAAATGATTCCAGTGTGACATCGCAGACAAAATGATAACCAAAAAATAAATAAATAAATAAAAACCCACATTGGAGCAGTTTTCTATGATTCCATTACAGTCCAAAGATGCAGTAGAGTTTACAAGTGACTCCCCAACCTCTACCTGCCAAAAGCTCTGAAGTCCAAGTGTGCTTTTATGGCGCCACTTTCGCACTGAAATGGAAAACATGTTTCATAAGACCAAAATACATCCTATCTATTGAAATTTTGATGTTCGCAGTTTCATGCAGCCAGTAAAAACTCAAAATTTGCCACTGACCAATGAGCTCATCTGACTTCAAGTCATACTCTTCAGCCATTTCTTTTCCATCTGTAAAGAGATAGTGGATCTTCCTTTTACCTGGTTGGAATTTAGAAACATATTAGCATTCAAATAACAACTTGGAAAAACGATTTTGTTATGAAAAAACTCATTTTTGTTGAAGACAGTGGCACAAGCTGTCTTTGTGAAAGACTGATTGCTACTGATATTAAGCTATGTTTTTTTTTCCTTTTGTTTGTTGTTTGTTTGTATCTTTTCAGTGTAGGGTATTGATTTAACTTGGACTTTATGTTGTTAATAAAGTTTTACTTAATTGAACTGAAATGTTACTAAAGTTACTAAGTATTCCATAAATTAAGTGGCACTGATAAAATCATTGTTCTACATGAACAAATATTTTAAAAAAGTGCTTTTTTTTATGTCAATTGAAAATTTTCAAACAAAGAGAACAACTTTGAAACGTTTTATATGTTTCAATGATCTAATTTTGTTATGTTTAAAGGGCAACAGTAGTTCAGTCATTAGCACTGACACTGGTCCATCTGTGTGGAGTTAGCATGTTCTCCATGTCTGCGTGGGTTTCCCCCAGGTCATCCGGTTTCATTCCACCCCAAAAACATGTTGATTAGGCTTATTGCTAATATCAAATCCCGCCTAGGTTTCAAATATATCAACCATAATGAAATTTGATAATTGGAATAATTTAGGCAGCACGGTGGCTTGGTGGTCAGCACTGATGCCTCACAGCTAGAAGGTTCCTGGTTTGAACCTCAGCAGGGGCCTTTCTGTGTGGAGTTTCCATGTTCTCCCCAGTGCTTGTGTGGGTTTCCTCCAGGTACTCCGGCTTCCTCCCACAGTACAAAGACATGCATGTTAGGTTGATTGGTAGTTCTAAATTGCCCGTAGGAGTGATTGTGAGTGTGAGTGGTTGTTTGTCTACATGTGGCCCTGTGATGGACTGGTGATCTGTCCAGGGTGTACCCCTGCCTTTCACCTGAAGAGAGCTGAGATAGGCTCCAGCAGATCCCCGTGACCCTGCAGAGGATTAAGCAGGTATATATGATGGATGGATGGAGTAATTATTGGGATACTTTGGTCTATTAAATAAATTGATCTAATGAATATGTGTGTGGCAGTGAAAGAAAGCTGCTTGTGTTGTAAAACTGCTGTGAGTGGTCCCTGGACTAGAAAGGTGCTATATAAGTATGTTGTTGTTTTTAAAGTTAACAATATAATACCCTGGCTTGTGACCAACTCAATTCAGTTAAGGTTCTATTAAAAAATACTGTATTAATCTCTAAGGGAAATTAAATTGTTGCTGTAGATGTCATTATTTAAGTCTCTTCATAGAATCTCCTGCAGTGGTCTGTGCTACATCAGATCTGAGGAAGACAAAGACACTGTTGCTGAATCACTGTATAGTGTAGAGGATGTTCAGGGTTCTCCATGATGATCTTCAGTTTATACAGTACCCTTCTTTGCATAATCAGCTCCAGGGGTTCCAGAACAGTCCCCAGAAAAGAGTCAGCCATCTTTATCAGTGTGTTTGGTTTCTTTAAATCACTGGCTCTGATGCTGCTCCCTCAACAGATGACTGCAGATAGAATTCCCCCTCCACAACAGATTTATAGAAGGCATCCAACATCTCGTTGCAAACACTGAAGGACTCAAGCGTCCTCAGGAAGTAAAGTCTGCTCTGTTCCTTCTTATAAACAGCATCAGTGTTACGTCTCCAGTCCAGTCTGTTGTCCAGGTGAACACAGAGGTATTTATACTACTCCACCACCTCCACTTCTTCTCCCATGATGGAAATACTATTTGACTTAATCCTGGTCCTCTTAAAATCCCCAATATCTCTTTTGTCCTGTTCACATTCAAGATGAGAAGATTGTTCCCACACCATGCCACAAAGTGGTCTGCCAGTCCTCTATACTCAGTCTCTTGTCCATCACTGATACACCCCACAACTGCGGAGACACCTGAGTATTTCTGCAGATGACATGACTCTGACTTGTACTCGAAGTCTGAGATGAACAGAGTGAGGAAGAATGGTGAGAGTACAGTTCCCTGTGGTGCTCCTGGGCTGCGGACCACCTGGTAAGACTCATTCAGTCTCAAACTGTGGTCTGTTAGTCAGGTAGTGAGTGATCCAGGTGATTGTGGAGGCATCCACCTGTGTCTTGTGGAGTTTCTTCCCTAGTAAAGCAGACTGGATGGTGTTAAATGCACTGGAGAAATCAAAGAACATGATTCTCACAGTGCTGCCGGCTTTGTCCAGATGACTATGGGTTCCTTGACCCAGGTGTATGATGATGTCTGTCACTCCAACACCACGATGATAAGCAAACTGCAGTGGGTCCTGGAAGGTGATGGTTTGCTTATTCTGGTGGGTTCCAGGACTTCCATGATGTGGGATGTTAGAGAAACAGGTCTGTAGTTGTTAGGTGGAGGTGGAGGAGAGATCTTTGGTACTGGAATCAGGCAGGTGAGCTTGTCTCTGAATTGAACCTGTTGAAGACTGAGTTCAATTTATTTGCTCCGTCCAAACTCGAACTGATCTGATCCTCTTTCTGATTGAAGCCTGTGATCCTCTTCATCCCTGACATCTCTTGTGTTGTTCTGATGGAGGTTGTTCTCCAACTATGTCTTGTATACCTCCTTGTTGTCTCTAATCTTAACTTTCAGTTCTTTCTGTACTGACCTCAATAATTCCCTATCTCCTTTCTCCGAAGGCTGTTTTTTCTTGTTGAGAAGCTCTTTCAGGTCACAACTAATTCAAGAATTCTTCTTGGAGAAACACCTCAATGTTCTTGTGGGAACGGTGTTGTCCACACAGAAGTTAATATAGTCAGTCACACACTCATTCATGGCATTGATGTCATCTCCATGTGACTCACAAAGTGCATCTCAGTCTGTCACCTCAAAACACCCCCGCAGAGTTTCTTCAGCTTCCTGTGACCACCTCCTCACAGTCCTTTTGGTCACAGGTTGCCTATGGATAATAGGGATGTAGGTGGAAGAGAGAAAGACCAGATTTTGATCTCCCTTGCTGACAGCAAATCGTGCAGAGGAGCTGTATGCATTACTGACATTTGTATAAAACAAATCCAGTGTTTTATTTTCTCTGTTAGAGCAGTGCTCTACATCCACAACATCTCCTCTTCAACCAATCAGGGATTTGGGGTCTCAGTCTGGGTATAATTTAACTTCTTCAAATCTCGATCAGGTTCTCTTGCTTGTAAACAACTCTCTTGTTGCTATGCTTACTCATCATATCAAGTTGTAAAAAATGAAAAAGTAAAAAGTAAGGAAAAAAAAAAGGAAATCCCTATAGTAGCACAACATTCAAATTGCCATGAGAAATAATTAAAAAAAAAAAACAATATTATCAATGAAAAAGACTTGATCGAAAAACTCCAAAAATAGGCATAAAGCTGGCAAAAAAATAAATAAAATAAAATTCCAGAACTACTGCAGCAAGCAACCACCATGAGCAGTGCTGTTCTAGAACACAGAACAGAAAACATTCTAAAACTCTGCATAGTAATACAGGCTACTCAAGTACTGTGGAACATGACGTATCAGGGGGCAGCACTCACACTCATCTGGGGCTTTTAATCTACCAAGATCAAATCAGATCTACCAAGAGTGTGGTTTTCCCCAGGAATAATTGGAGGAAGCCACTAGCGCAGTCTTCCCTCCTCAGGGCTTCCTGTCATGGCATGACAACATTCTCTGCTGTACTGGACTTTCCTTACCTGCTCCTGAACGCACCACTCCAGCCCCATGCTGATTGCTGATTATCTAACCCTATCTCTTTGGCTGACCCTGAGCCTGCCTGGCCATTTTATTCTTGCCAAGTTGTGAATTAATGAATCGTCTGACTACAAGCCTGTCCAAACCCCCAGAGGACTCCAGATCTCTTATACCTAGAAATACTCATCTTCAACAAGAGTTCTAACTCCTATGCTGAATCTTCTTCCTGGTGCCTTCCCAAAGAAATCTGAGGAATTCCTCAAACATTGACGTCGGTAAATACCGCCCTACTATTCTTTCATTTATCACCAATAGTGTCCGGTACTCATCTGACTCTCATCACAGAACTGACTCCACTGCAGGGAAGGGGTTTCCACTACTGTCAGATCTACTCCTGTATGTGTCATCCATTGGGTCCAGTTAAATTGGTAACAAACTGTTAAATTTCCTCCAGTTATTCCAGGCAAAGTATACAGGATCACCATCAGTGCTGACCTATTCCTTGTCGAAATGATGGGAACACAGTCTGGAATTTCTTGTGAGGTTCAGCATGTCAATATTCTTCCCCATTTCTGTCCTTAACCCTCACACTGAATCACTGCCTTCCATCTTCTCTGTGCAGAGAGATCTTCTGGCCACTTTACTCATATCACATCAGCCACGAACAGAGAGATGTGTAGCTTTTGGAGCTATATGATTTACACTCCACAGCATTGCAATAGTACCCCACAGTGATTTAAAGGTGTAAAATGAATGATCAATATCACTTATTTTACTTTCTTTCCCAGAAGTGGTACTGTCTACAAAAAGCCCCCAAAAGCCCCAAATGCAAGGCATTACTGCCACCTAGCAGATAAAAATAGCACCATTTTACGGTACTAGGGTAGCCTCGATAAAAAGAATGAACAAAACATTGCAGAAAAAGGAGTTCTAGATGCTTTTTCTTATTCTAAATTTAGAACTGTTAAATTTTATCTAAAATATTTAACTTCCTTGACTTTGGGATATGGTGGACATATAGGGTGGCTGTAGCTCAGTTGGTAGAGCGGGTCGTCCAGTCACTGGAAGGTTCTTCATCCATGACAAAAAAAGATTTTTTTTTTTTTTTAATATATATATACAGCATGCAAAGTAACTTTTTTGTGTTGAAGTATTACAGCCTGGGATATGTCCCACATGTTTCTTGGGTTAAAGTTTAAGGGAGAGGGAGGGGAATTGTGACAGTGCCATTTAGTGGGAAAAGCATATTTATTTTTTCCATATGCCGAATATGGTCAAAATGCCATCTGGTGGAGAGTAATAAAATAGATTAATTCAGGGGGAAAAGCCCAGATTGATACACAGATATAATGAAATGCGTGTATTATGCTTTAATGGGAAATATATCTGTTTGAATGGGGTTCAATGGCACATTTTCTTGTGCTTAACAGTATGAATGTAACTCTTCTTCATACATAGTATACTTTTGATTTTCTGTATAGCTGAGCTGTAAATAGCAAGATCAAATAAAAAGACATAATCTCGTCAAAATGAACACAGCCAAAATAACTAGCAAAAATTTAAGATTAAAAGGGCGTAAAATGCGCACGACGGTCGCTGAGGGTTGAAAATTAATTTCTGATACAACAGGACTTGCAGGTGAAATGCGTTAAGTCTGACTTATAATGGATTGCAACTGAACTTTCTAAATTAATAAGGATTCTATTACAACCAGCTAAAATAAAAAATAATTAAAAATAATGAGTTGGGAACCATCAGCCAGAAAGAATGAATGCTCTTAACGAAAGATCTTGTGAAACGTCATTCATCACATCAGAATCAACTACATTCAGACAAAATAAATTAGATCGACGTTTCTGGTGTAATTGAATGCATTCTTCGACGTGAATTGAAACTTTATAATGTTAATTGTTCACAATAGTTTCACTGAAAAGGGTAATGAATGGGCTAGGTAGAGCTAGCTAAGTTGAATTGAAGAAGTTACCCGAGAGTTATGGTTAGATAACGACGTAGTCATTTTTATTTATTTACTTTAAGTTTGCCTTGCTCGTACATACCGTCGTGTATCATCGCCGTTTTCTTCGACGATTTTAGGACATCAATCCAGCTATTCACAGCCATGACTCCGAGTTGGCAGCAGTGATCACACAAGCTGTAACCACAGTAACTGAGGTCGATCAAAAAAAAAAAGAAAAAAATCATTAAAGTTGTTAAAAGGTGTATTTAAGCACTTATACAAAATTTCATAATTATACATTAGGATATATACATTAAAGAAATTGTGTAAATACATTGTAAGAAAAATATAATGGGATCGTTTACCCGGAAGTTAAATATTTAAATTCAAACGTCATATCCTTTACGGATGGTGGCGTTAGAAGAGGGGTGAGAGCTAAAATTGTACATTTTAAGCTGTTTTATGTTTCAAAGTGGAAATATATTCGTAAACATTGAAATGATTTAAGGCGTAGTTTATACACTGAAAATAAGCCATTATCGTTACAGTTTAAATAATGACTATTCCCTCCAAACGTTAATTTAAATGAATTTAGCTTGCTAATGCTACGTGTTCATAGATTGTTTTACGAAGCAAGATTAAATGTTGGATCACTTGTTTTCATTTACACACAAGTAATACCTCTATCAAGAGTGATTCCTCTTTTAAAATTAAATAAAAACAAAATCTAAACTATAAACTTAACTTTTTACTGATACTACAATCTATATACACTTCTGCCCACGGTGTAACGCATTAAATGTGTTATTAGCGGAGAGCAGGAGTTAACATCCATCAATCCACACATTTTGATTCAAAACTTTTTACTGCAACTTTAGAGTTTGCCTAATTAGAATAGACTTTCATTCATTTAAGTCAAACGAAACAGTAGAAAATGCTGCAAAATACATGAAAAAAAAACAACCAACTAAATAATGCAGGTATATCACGTTTTCATACCATAGGAAATAAAACCTTGTTTATGTTACAGGCCAGTGGCTCCTCTCTTCATCAAACAAGATGGAGCCACGTCATGGGATTGTAAAAGCCTTCCCCAAAGTTAAAAGAGCCAAAGTGCTCCAAGGAAAGGATGCTCCCCCACTAAAGAAGAAATCAGATGAATGTGATGTCACAGGTTTGTTATATTATTTACATGTGTCCACATCAAAGTAGTAGTGAATGAAAATAAAATAAAATTGTGTTAGAAAAAATACAAGTAGGTGTAAGAGGAGTATATTAAGAAGAAACCAAACACTGATCGTTCACCAGATTAAATCAACATTCTTTATTTGCTCATTGTAACCTGCTCTGCTTCAGGAAATACTTTTAATGGAGTGACAGCATATGTTCTGCCAGCTGGAATTGGAAGTGCCAGATGCCAGATCTTCCAAAGACAAATCCAGCAGTGGGGAGGACAGTTCGAGAGGTCATTGTGTCCCAGTGTCACTCATGTTGTTGTGGATGACAACATGGACTGTGACAGGGCTCTGCGCTTGCTTAAAGTGGATTGTATGCCCTCTGGCGTCCATCTGGTGAAATGCACTTGGTTGAGCATGTGTATCAGTGAGGAGAAACTCATGGATGTAGATGACTACAGCCTTCTTTTACCCAAGAGGTTCATGATCTAATAATAATTTTTTTTTGTGAAAATTAATTAGTTACTGTATATCCTTTATCTTAATTTATATATATTGTGAATATTTTATAATGTGCAGCTCTTATAAAATTCCTAATTTGTTTCTTTTTCATGTCGGTATACTGCACGCTAAATATAAGAAACCCCCCTTTGGTGAAAGTGCATCACTTATTTGAAAAACCTATAAATTGTCAATGTAATGCAATTTTAAATGTATCGTCCACCTAGGAGTTTAGAAGAAAGGCATGAAAATACAAAGGAAGAATCTGCAAATATCACACCTGCTGCAGAAGCTACCATAGAACCAGTGACTCAACAAACCAAGGAAGAAGAAACCATAGACACGGTAGGTTTCCACATCACAACATTCTTATTTGATGCTTTCAAGAACTTAATGTAGAGTCTGAGTTGATGAAGGCAGTGTGTTGAGTTTTGGATTATTACAAATTTACTCTGCATCCTACCATCAGTCCATCCCAGACACCAAAAAAGAAGTATGTGGAGATGAAGAGTATGTTTCTCAGAGTGACCTGGAGGCTCTTATTAATGGCCTGCAACCCAAAGAAGAGACTTCAACCACCAGCCTAAATCCTGGTGTAGATTCTTCTGCTGTTCAAAAACCACTCCCAGGGAAGTGGGTTTGTGCCCAGTCTTCTCAATCCAAAACTAACAACTTCAACAAGCACATTACGGGCAAGCTTGAAGTTCTGGCTAAGGCCTATACTCATCAGGGGGACAAGTGGAGGGCGCTGGGCTACTCCAAGGCTGTTAATGCATTAAAGAGCTACCATAAACCCGTTACATCATATCAGGTAACCTAATTTAGAAGCTTTAAGGTATCAGATGTTTTTGGTGTCTTCTGTGGAAAAAAAGAGATTGTCTTGCTTGTATTTTTACTTTTTTTTTTTTTTTTTAAATAATGTTTACCCACTGGTTTTAGGAAGCTTGTCAGATCCCTGGAATAGGAAAACGCATGGCTGACAAAATTGAAGAGATTATAGAGAGTGGCCACTTACGAAAGCTTGATCACATTGGAGAAGCTGTGCCAGTATTGGAGCTTTTTACCAACATTTGGGGAGCAGGAGCAAAGACTGCACAACTTTGGTACCAACAGGTGAAAAATATATACACACACTATTTCTCACAAGATATGTCAGAAAAGAGGAACACATAAAGGTTCAGAACTAGAATGAGATGGATTAATCAGTCAGGCTTATATACATGTTATAAAAGTATTCTCTTATTACTGCTGAAGTAATAGTGCATGTGTCATACCAAAGATATGCACTTACAGGTATCAGCTAAACAAAAATCCTACAAACTGAGTTTAAGTAAGTGTGGCTATTTCCCACGGTGCATATATAAAATACAGGGAACTTTCTCCAGGTAGTTGGAGCAGGAAAAAGTCTGGAGTCTAAAAGCACCTTAATCTACTTGAGAGCAGACATGATCTCCGCATTAGTTTGGTATTTTCACAACATTCACAGTGTTATCCTATATCTTTAAGTGTCATTTATCCAAAACGAACATGAAGGTAGATACAGCCATGAAGTGTGTGTTTTATTTTATTTTTTTAGAAGGCTGTGGTGTTCAAAAGTGATATTCTTAGTATTTTCAATTACTTCAAAAACAATTCTGTACTGGATCTTTTTAAAGCACTTTTGCCATTTTTTAAAGACTAATAAACACTTTTACTAATTTAATTGAATCAAATATAAGTTGGTGTCTATTAAAAGAATTAATGCAATTTGTCTGTTAGGGATTTCGTACTTTGGAGGATGTTCGCACAAAAGCCCACCTCAGCAACGCTCAGAAAATAGGACTGAAATACTACGATGACTTTCTTAACCGAATGCCCAGAGAAGAAGCGGCAGCTATAGAGAAAACGGTAAAAACACAACAACAAACGTAGGTGTTATATATATATATATATATATATATATATATATATATGTATATATATATATGTGTGTGTGTGTATATATATGTGTGTGTGTGTATATATATGTTGTGTATATATGTGTGTGTGTGTATATATATGTGTGTGTGTGTATATATGTGTGTGTGTATATATATATGTGTGTGTGTGTATATATATATGTGTGTGTGTGTATATATATGTGTATATATATATATATATATATATATCTCTATATGTGTGTGTATGTATATCTCTCTGTGTGTATATATATATATATATGTGTGTCTATATATCTCTCTGTGGTCTCTAATATCTCTATTGTGTGTGGTATCTATCTGTGTGTATATCTCTATATGTGTGTGTCTCTCTCTCTATGTGTGTCTATCTATCTCTGTGTCTCTCTCTATATCTGTATATATATATGTCTCTCTATATCTCTATCTATCTATGTATCTATATATATATGTCTATATATATATGTCTCATATGTATATATATGTCTCTCTGTATATCTGTATATATATCTATCTCTCTCTCTATATATCTATCTCTCTATCTCTCTGTCTCTATATCTCTCTGTATCTCTCTCTATGTCTCTCTCTATATCTGTATATCTATCTCTCTATATCTCTCTCTCTCTCTCTGTGTGGTATATCTCTCTCTGTGTCTCTCTATCTCTCTCTGTCTCTCTCTCTGTGTATCTCTGTGTCTCTATATCTCTCTCTATCTATCTCTATCTATCTCATATATATCATATATATGTTATATGTATATATCTGTATGATATATATATATATATATATATCATGATATATATGTATATATATATATATGTCTATATGCTGTGTATATATATATATCTATATCTATGTATATATATATATATATATATGTATATATGTATATATATATATAATCTCACACTGTGTTCTACACAGGACACAGACTTTTTTCCCCTCCTCTCTCGCCTCCTCTAAGTCTGTTTGATGATCTGAAACATTAAAGTGTGACAAACATGCAAAAAAAATAAATCAAATCTATCTATCTATCTATCTATCTATCTATCTATCTATCTATCTATCGTCTTCAGTATGGAAACTTGGGCATTAAAATTGGAAAATGTTTGAGCCAGCACTGCTGGACTGCATGCTAGTTGGAAAAGCAGACCACTCTCACAAAGTGGAGCATACCAAAGGAGTAAAGTAAATTCTGTAACCTGCTGGATCTTAAGTCAGCCACATACCTGTTCATCCCACGGTCGAGGATATCCGTTTTTTCATATTGTAATGCTTGCATTTTTTTTTTCTTCAAAACTGCCAGATAGATATTGCACATGAACTTATGATAAAAGCATGTTCCCTCTGGTTTGTCGAAATAATATGTTTAGCAAGTGTACCTTCCAGCATTTTGCAATGAACAGGTAAGCCTACTTATCTTCTCCTGGAGGAACATACAAAATAAAAGAAATACAGTGATTTTCACTTTGTTGAGCAAAAATATTTAAGACACAAAAGCATCACAATACTAAGAATTATGATGCGTGTATACTGAAGAGGATTATGTAGCACCCTTTTAGATTTACAAAGATTAAATGAATTTCAAGCAGGTCATTCACCTTGAACTCACCTGTGGTGAGTTTACAGGTGACAGCAATCTAGTAAGTCAGTCATTCAACCAGTTTAAAAGGAGCAACCCCCTCAGTCTGCTGTTGTGAGTCACTGCATGACCATACTGAGCATGGACAAAAGAAAGAAAAGCAGAGAATTGACTGAGGAAGTCAAAGAAAAGACTGTAGCAAAGCATAGACAATCACAAGGCTACAAGTCCATCTCCAGAGACCTTCATGTTCCTGTATCCATTGTGCCAAATGTTATAAAGAAGTTTAAGGCTCATGGTACGGTAGCCAACATTCCAAGAAGTGGCCGCAAGAGAATTATGGACAAAAGAATTCAGCGAAGGATTGTTCGAATGGTGGCAGAAGAACCTCGGACAACTGCTAAACAGATTCAAGCTGACCTTCAGACACAAAGTACAATTATTTCAACGCGTACCATCCGTCGCCAGCTCAATGAAAGAGGCTCTATGGTAGGAGACCCAGAAGGAAGCCTCTACTGAAAGACAGGCACAAGAAAGCCCAGCTAGAGTTTGCCAAAACACACCTGAACAAGCCAAAATCCTTCTGGGAAAATGTCCTGTAGACAGATGAGACCAAATTGGAGCTTTTTGGTAAATCACATGGACTCTGTGTTTACAGGAAAAGAAATGAAGCCTTCAAGCAAAAGAACACCCTCCCTACAGTCAAACATGGAGGAGGTTCACTAATGTTTTGGGGTTGTTTTGCAGCCTCTGGTGCTCGGTGCCTTGAATGTGTGCGTGGCATTATGAAATCTGGCGATTACCAAGGTATTTTGGAGAGAAATGTTTCACCAAGTGTCATGAAGCTGGATCTTCGTCGAACATCATGGGTGTTCCAGCAGGACAACGACCCAAAACACACATCAAAAAGCACCCAGGAATGGTTCAACAGAAAACGCTGGACTGTTCTAAAGTGGCCAGCAATGAGTCCAGATCTCAATCCCATTGAACACCTGTGGTAGGATCTGAAAATGGCAGCTGGAAGAAGGCATCCTTCTAATCTGAGTGAACTGGAGCAGTTAGCTAAAGAAGAGTGGGCCAAACTGCCCGTAGAGAGGTGAAGGCATCTCATAGAAACCTATAGGAAGCGTTTGACAGCAGTCATTTTCTCCAAAGGATGTGCTACCAAATATTGAATTCAAGGTGTCAATACTTTTGCCACAGCAATTTCTGTGTAATATATTATTTAAAAGGAAATATTAAGTTATGATTAAAAAACACAGTTTCTGTACTATTATTAGTTTAATAAAGAATTTGAGACACCAAATACTTTTGTCAATTTCAACTTATTTTACAGACATTTGGAGATGTTTGGTCTTTATGTGCGCAAGGGTGCCAAAACTTTCAGCCATGACGGTAGCTATCAACTGTGAGGACACAGATCTCCATTTACGGTTATTCTTCTATTTTTCTTCCTTGCAGGTGAGGGATGCTGCCCAGTCAATGGATCCAGGCCTTGTGACCTTGGCATGTGGTTCCTACCGTCGGGGAAAGACTACATGCGGAGATGTTGACGTGCTTATTTCTCACCCTGACGGCAAGTCCCACAGGGGCGTTTTCATCAAAGTATTACAGATCCTCCACGACACTGGTAAGCTCCCACTTTTCAGGGGAAAATATTTTTTTTTTGTGTCTGGTGTATTTTCCTTTAGAGAAATGACATCACTTTTTATTTCCAAGGATTCTTGACAGATGACTTGGTGAGCCACGAGGAGAACGGAGAGCAAAAGAAATATATGGGTGTGTGCTGTTTGCCGGGACCCAACCAACGGCATCGCAGGCTGGACATCATTGTGGTGCCTTACAGTGAATTTGCCTGCGCACTCATGTATTTCACCGGGTCAGCACACTTCAACCGCTCAATGAGAGCCCTGGCAAAGACAAAGAATATGAGCTTATCAGAGCACTCCTTGAACAAAGATGTGGTGCGTCAAGGTAGCTTGAAAGTTCATGCTGGGATCCCACTTGCTACGCTGACAGAAAAAGATGTTTTTAGTCTTTTAGGCATACCATACAGAGAGCCCCATGAAAGGGACTGGTGAAGGCTTGGCAATGGTAATTACATGTCTGGTTTTAAAAAGAGAAAAATAATGTGGAAGATCAATTATGTCAATGAAGACATAAATATACACACAACGCTTTTAAAATAAATGGCGCTGCCCTCTCCAGGGAAATCCTAAAATATCTGCAGGCATAAAAGCATGAATTAGACCTGTCCTGTGAAAACATTTTGACATACTTGAGGATACCTGATGGATTGTATTCTTTGTTTGTTTTGTTTTTTCATAAGTGTTCTCTGATATTTAAATGTAATATATGCTAATGTGACAGTGCCTTACCGTGTTGAGCAGATGCCCCATAAACAGGCTGCAGGTCTTTTCCAGGTGATCCCAGGTTTGATTCCCAGCTTGTGGCTCTTTGTGGTGTCCTACTCTCTCTGATCCATTTCCTGATTAATACCAATAAAGACCTGTAGAACCACAAAATCTGAAAGAAAACATAGGTAAATAAATACAAAATCATGTGTGTTTGTTTTGTCAACTGCACTTTTGCTAAATAAAATGATAACAAAACAACCTTCTGTGAGGCTTTGGTCACACTAGTAACTAGCAAGCAGACTAGTAGGAGGAGAAAGGGGTTTAACTGGTTTTAAATCCAAAGTAGAACTTACTACAGTCAAATAAAATAAGTAAAGAGAAAACTTCGCATTTGAATTGCATCATGAGGACGTTCATAACGCCGTGTATTCGAGACGCACAGCCCAGTGACTGGTCAAGCACTTCCCAGCTGTCACAGGCTGTCCAATCACGGGCCAGTCCGCAGAACCACGAACCACGGAGTTGTACGCCCGTCACGTTGTGCACATGGATCGGATCTAGGGGGGATCACGCCACACCCAGTTGACCGAAGCAGAGTGCGTGTTCTGGGGGAGCGGCTTGTGTAACGGCTGTATCAGCCAGTGGTACCGACAGCAACCAGTTGCGCCAGCACTGTTCCTTCTTGAAATGTCCTGAACTCAGAAGAGGCGGTGCAAACAACGGCCTCTTACTGCGACACGGACAGAGGAGTAGTTCAAGATATCCAGACACCGCTTGTAAACACCAGTGTGTATGTGCTCATGTTCTTATGTGACCTGTTCTTCGAGGAATGAAAGGCGTATGTTGGAGTCTGAAAATGGGATTGTTTTTGCACGCCGTCGGCTCTGTCACCCCCACGGAGTCCGCAGCAGAGAAGGTAAGGTTGAATTAAAAAAAAAAAAAAAAAAGACAGAGCTGGTAGTTAATTTCCGAATAAGTTAGACAACTATCCGACAACAAATTTATTGAGTTTACAACAGCCTCAGTTAATGTGGCAACACAGAGAATCGACTGAAGTTAGTTATGGACTTGCCTTAATTAGGATTCCTCTAACAAGAAAGATGTTAGCATACTTGCTAAGTTCAGTTGCTAGCTTTGGTAGCTATCATACTTAGCATTGCTGAAGCAGAGAAACACAGGGCCTTGATGTGTTGTGCTTTTGGTTGCGGACTGACATTTTACCCAGAAGTGGATACATAAACAGTAAAAGCAGTTCTTCAGGTGCGATTCTGGCCACTCAAGTAAACAGCGCTACAAGTGCTGATTGTAGTTCTGTTTACCGGAACTACAAAATGGCTTTGCAATCCCCCAGGTGAGCAAAATATACCAAACTTGGTTATTTAACTAAATAAACCTCTGTTGTGATTACATTATATCATTGCCAGAGTTTTGACAGTGTCGTGCTTGTAGGTTGAAGTCACAAGTCGTTAGTTTAGGTTTATTCTTGAGAGAAATTCTTATATTCGAGAGAGACTTGTTTCTTCTTGTACCTGGAGAATAGGGATGTAACGATATAGAATATTTGATATTTCGATTATAGTGAGCAAATTATCACGATTTACGTTATTATCGAGGTATTTTAATTGCTGTACAAATGTCCAAAAAACACATACATTAAGATAAGTTCACAAAATATTGTGATTTTCTTGTCATAATTAAAACATTAGAAGCCAATATCTTATCAAAATGAAACTTTCACATTAAAAGGGCAAACAACTGGCACAGAAGGACATTTTATTTTAAATGAACAAAATAAATAACAGAAACAAAGCTTATTTGTCTGGTGCAAGTTTAAATGAACACTTTAACATCCATAGTAGGTCAAAATATACTAACGAATTATAGTGCAACTTCAAATGAAATAAATTTTGGACTTTAAGCTGAACCTTAAATAAATATAAATGTGCACATAAAGAACAATAAAATGTAAAGTGCTCTGCAGGTTAATTATCCTCCACCAGTTGTCCCTCTGCATTCTTAAAAAAGATAAAAAAAATATGCCCAGACCTTGGACTTCATCCTTTTAGTGGATTGATAAATGTCCACTTTCCACCATGCTTGCGTTACAATGCCTGTGTTTCAAGCTACTAGGGGTGTAACGGTACATTGTACTTTGTACTTTGTACATTGTACTTTGGTACGGTACAGTGCTGTACCGAATGAATACAGTCAGTTTATATATACTTTATATATATATATTTTATATGCAGCCATCACAGACCTAGAAGAATAGACTTGCAGCTAGAGGTCTTTGGAACAACCCGAAAACCCGAGGTTCTGACCCGACCTGAATCGGGTCTCGGGTCCATTCAAAAGACGTGACTCGGGTTGGAATCGGTAGTAAGTCTCAGGTCCGGTCGGTGCTCTCTGACAGGCTGGGTCCACGTTTACTCGAGAGAGGTAAATATACTGGTGGTGGCAGCCAATGTCAGGACTCGGGGCCGTTAAATGATTATTCATTAACGTGGCGTGTTTGTCATGAAACTATCGTGTTGCCGTAACGTGTTATTACCCTGGCAGCTGTAAAGCACTATGGATCGCCAACATGACAACGCTGGATGAGAGAACATATTTACCACACATCCTGACCGGTGTGGGCTATCAGTGTTAGCAGTTGCTACCAATAGTATATGTATCCACAAAGAAAATAACGACATGGATTTATTGTTGTTTACATCACGTAGCCTATGTAGCAACTGAACCGGTTAGAAGAAGATAACTTTAGGTAAGAAAATCAAGTTTTATTCAACGCTAGACAACTTTAACATGAGCAACTATGGGCTGTATTGTCTCGGTTCTATTCGAGTATCTTGGTTCAGTTCGTGGTCGGAGACTAAAGACTCGGGACGGGTCGGTTCAGGGTCCAAATCATACCTGTCAAGTATTCTCGACCACAAACACCCGGGCCACTGAACACATCCGGGCATGCGCGGGCCATAGCAACCAGGCCAAGGGGGTATACAAACGCTCACTATTGCTAGCGAAGCCGATGCATTTTACATGTGTGCCTGTTCTGTCTGATTTCGTCGTATTTTTCTGTAGATATCTAAAAAATGTGTTCAGTTTACGATAGGGGGAAAGATGGTGAAGAACTGTTGTGTGGTCAACTGCACCAACAATGTTACTCGCCAGTCACATTTGTCATTTTGCAAGTACAACTGCTTTTCGAAGATTCGAGCTGCTCCAGCATCTCACTAATGAATTGTAACGTCTCTGCAAATTCTGAGCTGGATCCACTGAACTGTTGTCCACACAACAAAGTCGGCATACTGCGCATCAACAACAAACATCTGCATTTTTACTTGTGTGGTGTACGGGTGGTTTGCTTTCAGCTGGCTGTCGACATTGACACAGAATGTTGAATCTTGGGCAGCTGTCATTATGCCTGAGTTCCGGTGCTTGTAAATGACGTTTGATTTCACTTTCTAAAAACTTATGCTTATGAGGATTTTTTTATGAGATAATGGTACACATCTGGGTACCTCAAATGAGGCCATTGTTTGGGGTTATTCGTCCAAGAATTGGCTGTGTGCTTGTATGGACACAAATCTAGGCCGACTATGTCCAATTTTGCTTTATACCTCGCTAAAGCCTCTGGCTTCAACTCATCCTGATATTGGTAAGCCATGCTCGCCGCCACAGGCACCAGTGACGATCGCCAAAGTTAAGATACAATAAAGACGCTAAAATGGAAATAACTGAAGGAAGCTACTTGAGGAGCTGCCAGCATCCAGACTGATTAATCCAGGTGTGTCTGATCTCACAGCAATGGCCAGACACCGCTGGATTGATCAATTTGTCCAGTAATGGCACACAGGAAACAAAAGAGCTCGCTGAAGTTCAAGAAGTAGTGTAGCTGTGATTTAACTTTTCTGTACACCAAAAATGTAAGGGATACTGCTCGTGGCAGGCCCCAGAAAATGTCACTTATTTTCAGATCCAAAACTTTATTAGAGAGCCCTTCAACCTATTTATCTAGAATTAGTATTTGGTACAGTTCATTGGCTGTTGGTGGTTTGTTATGAAGCTATGTTCTGACATTAATGTAAGGGGTCAACAAATAAGGTGACACTTGTCATATTAAGTTAAGATGACGGTAGTATAACACTTAACTGGTTTGTTTTGTTACTTCTTAATATTTTTAAATCATGTTGTTAATATTTTACAGTAATTAAAAACATATTTTAAAAAGATCGAGGATTTTGCTGACCTCCCACGGCCCACCTGCAGTACCGCGACGACCCACCAGGGGGCCGCGGCCCACACTTTGGGAATCACTGCATTAATCAGTGAGGCTAAAGGGCCGTGTATACTCTCGCGGCAATGTGTCGCCTTCAGCTTGTCGCAGAGATGCCGCTGTTACTTTTGATTTATAGTAGCGCGGTTTCCGCTATGTTCCACGCCACAACGCAAGAGGGATAATCACGAACTAGCTAAACTTACTAAACTTATCTCTTGCGTTTTTCCCCTTCCTCACCATCTCGGTCGTATCCAGACCCACATTCATCGCAATCTCCCTCCATGAATTACTAGAATATGTGCTGTCTTTGTATTGTGGAGAATGAGAATCGTACAGATGTGAGTACTTCTCATTTTTTTCGATGACGCGCTCTTTTCTATGCGGATGTAGAATTGACCAATCAGAGGCTTCCTTTCTCTCCTCTCTGCTGCACTCTGCGGCACTGTCTGCATCGACCTACTTTTTTGGGTAGGTGCACCGTAGTGTCTGCGTAGGTGGGGGGGGGCATCTCTGCGTTGTCTGCGTAGGTGACGCAGATGACCTGACATTCGAGTATAAATCAGGCTTAACTGGAAAAAAAAGGCTTCAATCTGGAGTCAAACCACATGATCTTCTTCCATTGCTCCAGAGTCCAGTCCTTTTGCTCCCTTTTTTTTCGATGAACATTTTTGAAACCTCCGCGATGTTCTGAGACCGTGATTGCTGAGACCGTGAACTGTGAAGGTTTACTGTATGACTGATTGGCAACTAGGGGTCACACACACTACAAAGCATAGTGACTTGGTCACCCAACTGGTCTCCAAACCATGTTTGCCATAAACATACGTAGTAAATGAGGTGTAACTAAGTGCAAAAAGTTGTTTAATTGGAAATAGATTGCAAGCTGTTTGTGCTGTGTTTTTTTTTTGTTTTGTTTTGTTTTGTTTCCCATAACACAAATGGGTTAAAAAAAAAAAAAAAAGAAGAAGAAAAGAAAAGATGACAAACATGGGTAAAGGATTGGATTAGAACCTGTGGGCAGCAGGGCTTGTCAGTGCCACAGAGAACACATGCGAGTAAAATACACCCTCAGCCAGTGTAATTTCCTTTTATTAATTTGAAACTAGGGATGCACGATAACTGTTTTTTAAAACCGATACCGATAACCAATAACTTTCAGCTCCTAAAGACCGATACCGATAACCGATAACACACACATATACCTAAGATCATTACATCAATACTATGAACAAATCAAAAATAGTTTGGACTCTTTAAATGTACAGATATTTATTTTTTCCATGGAAAAACTACTGGCAAGCCTCTCAAACATTTTCGTAAAGCTATCAAACAAACCTATTTGATATCTCACATCAACTTAAATAGGTGCATTACTGACTGATAAAAAATAAAGGCTCCTTGAACTGATGGAAATACATGCATCAAAACTACAAACTGAAAAGGATTTAACATTTAAAGGATTTTGACTTGTGGTTCCATTTAAATGAATACCTTTAATTAAAGTAAATGAGGTTCAGTGATTTTTTTGTTTTTTTGTCTCATGGAAGCTTTAGATGAGAGAGATGAGAGAGAGCAGAGGGAAAGAGAGGGGAGACTGCTACTGGCTTGTGCACGTTAGCATTAGCTCGCGTTAGCACAATTTCAAAACTCCATGGAAGCGGTTGTTATGTTGTAGGTGGCTGATCAGGTTTGACATATTAAAGCTTGTGCTTCCCTCCTCGTAGAATTCGCTTGGAGCATTCGTCACAAATAACCACCAAACTATCTTCTTCTGAAACTTTAACGAAGCTCCATGCCATCGCCGCCATATTTGTTGTGATCAGCGCTGTGCTGCATGCTGCATTTAAGGTATAATTTAAATTCTGACGTTCCCTCGTTTGCTAGTCGTTCCTTCAGCCTTTTATATATATTTTTTTCTTTTTTTTATGTGTAACATGAGGGGAAATACTGCAAATATCGATTCAAGTTAGCAACTACTAAACCGACTTACTGACCGACTTAACAAGTTGTTTTCTGGCATGAGGGGATATTCTTGATTTTCCTGATTGAGAAATCGTTTTTCTGATTATGCCGGCGTTACTTGAACATAACATTCACTGCCGGTCATTTAGGATTCAGAGGGAGCGAGGCACTGCTGTGTTGACAAAAACATATATGTTATCGGGGCTATTTGTCGTGATATCGGACTTATCGGAATGACATCATAATTTCCTGGTATCAGCCCGATAGTTATCGTGCACCCCTATTTGAAACGATGAAGTTGAAGTGAATACTACAATGATTTTTATCACTTTCAGTTGGACACATTATATTAAGAAGATTAATGGTTAGTTCCCACGCATCAGCACAATGTTTTCAGTGGCTCTTTTGTCAACACAATGATTCTAGGTGGTTAACATGGCATCAGAAAAGTTGTTTTTAAACAGATACTTACATTAAATTCAATGATAATTTTCTTAAGTTGAGACTAAATTACCTCACAAGTTTGTTTAATCATTTGTTACAGCTGTGAAAAGTTTGAATGGTATTAAGTGGTCCTCCAAATATATCAGAGGTGATTTCAGTATGTAACCTTGATGACGGGGGGGGGAGTGAACAAGCTCCTTATGTCTGTGGGCTGACTGGCTAAATCTTACAGGTGTCTGCAAAGTAGATCTTCTTTGGCTCTGTCATCACAACTTAAGAAGAGCATATAGTCTCTTTTCCCCAAGCACAGTATCTGATAGTCACCAAGAGATTTTTGAACTCTGCTCATTTCATCAGCTTCTTATTAAAGCTGATTATATTCTTATGCACCAATAGTTTCAGGAAAGGTAACCAAATTTCCCTCTAATCTAGTTTCATGGCATGAGAAAGGTAGATTGTTTCATTGTTGCATGCTTGGATGGGAGGCAGGGGAATCTAGTCAGTGCAGATTCTTTGCTCGGTCACTGTTTGTCAGGCTAAGTAAGAATAGTTGTTGGTCTAGGATTTTTTTTAAGTCCTTATTTTCCACGGCTTTCACTTTTGTGGAACAGTTTGTATATATTTGCATGCGTATTAGACTCAGTAGTTCTCTGTATGAGAGCTTGTCTGCAAAATCCTCACTCCCCTTTTAATGCTCTTCTTTTTTATGCAGCTCAGGTTAAAAACCCAAACTTTATAGTAATTGTAATGACAAAATAATACTTGAATGTCTTATTTTACCTGTAATTGGATGAGTTTCTAGTGAGGCAGTTAAACAACAATTAAACAATACACTTGACAACGGACGAAAGTGCAAGATGAATTTAATCTCCAGCTGTATACAAACAGAGAGATCATTACTCACATATAGGACGATCTGATGCCAGGAAATACAGCGAGAAACTCAGACACAGTCACTTTTAACAAACCGTCTCAATAGCAACGAAGCCTTGAGCTAATTTCTCTAGACGGCTACGTGTCCTAAAATCTTACGATGAACATCTGAGTGATGATGTTTCAAATTCCAGGGAAATATCAAAACGTCTCTACCGCAGTAAGTAGCAAGGGAGTAAGCAAGAGTTAACAGCAAAACGAGACAGTCAAGCAAACATAACGACTATTCATCATCCCCAGTCCATCGATCGATGCCACTATAGCACGGTACCAACCGTCGCTACGGTAATCTGGATCTCCTAAAAGGGCAAGACAAATCACTTGCATCCTGTAGAAAACCGTGGCTGACTAGGCTCCTGGTACATGTGAATGAAACAAAAAAAAAAACACACAATACAATACATGATCACCATAATTAATCAACTAATTAACAACCATAACACATTTAACCCATAACCAAAAAATTTGTCGACGTTGTCGACATAAATTAATAATCGACATTGTCGACAATGAATTCCATTGTCAACAATTGTCTCCAGACATGTTTTTCCAATGGAGTGAGGCATCGCACTTCAATACAAACTCTGCTGAGAGTTGCGCATGCACAGTAGTGTCTCTGCCTAGTGGTAATGGGTAAACAAAAATAGAGGCATCCTGTACAGCAGCTGCGCATAACAAAACTTCAAAAGCTTGGGAGCATTTTAGCCTGGATATGGCAAATAAAAAGATAACTTGCAAGGTTTGCAGAGCAGACCTTGCTCTTCACAGGAGCACCTTGGTAATACACAAGCATTTGAAGAGAAGGCACCTCGGACAGTTGACATTTTTATTTTATTATTTGTATTTTATGTAACACATTTGCCTGTCCTTAAAAAATGGAAAAAAAAATGGAGAGGTTTATTCATTTATGGATTTATGTCTATACTGATTGAGCACTGTGGCTTTCCTTGGTTTTAGATTGGATATTTTATTTACTTTTTGTATGAACAGCAAAGTTGAATAAAATATTTATTTTTCATTGAAGTACCCATCTTTTTTGTGTTTATCATTTGCCACATAATTAAAGCAACCTCATACTAAATTTAAGAAAAATATACTAATTATCCGATTAGTCAACTAACCGTTTCAATAGTTGATGACTAGTCAACTATTAAAATAGTTGTTAGTTGCAGCCCTACTTGTACATAATTCATTCTAATCATCATCAGCAGCAGCATGAACATCATCATTCTGTTCTGTAAATATTTCTAATTGTGTGTGTTGAGTGTATGTATAGTCTCCCCCCCATTTACTGTTTACAACAGTAAACAGAAAGCTAAGTGGTGGTGACCCTCAGATCAGGAACCACCTAGGCCACACCTGTAAAGAACATCTAAACAGAACTGTTTCAGCCTGGATTTGAACAATGTCGGAGACGAAGCTCATCCCACATCTTCTGGAAGACTGTTCCAGATTTTAGGAGCACGAAACTGAAATGCAGCCCCATCGCATTTAGCTGTTTTAAAGTTAATACTCTGAGTGACAAGAAGCCAGTGCAGAGACCTCAGGACTGGACTAATACAGTTGTATTTCCTGGTTCCAGTCAGGACTCGAACAGCTACACATCCTGGATGTACTGCAGCTGTCTCGCTGCTCGTTTAAAGCCCAGATAGCAGCCCCTTACAGTAGTCTAACCTGGCAGAGACGAGCACATGGATTAGTCTTTCTAAATCTGGTTTAGGCACTATTCCTTTGATTCTGGCCATGTTTTTCAGATGGAAATAGAAGAAAGCTGTTGGTGTTTTTGTCATAATAATTGTCATTACTGTCATAATGTTCTTAAAGGCTGTTAAAGTTCAGTCTAGGTCCAAATAGTACCCCCCAAATTTCAGACCTGATTTACAAACTCTACAGTAATTTACAGAAGTTATCACAAATAACAGTGAGAAACAGAAGATTATGTGTTCATTAAATCTCTCTGTAGAAGTTTTTATTCTTTGTTTTAATGAATGTTTTGCTGATCAAATTAAAAAAAAAATTAAAATAGGAAAATAACTGATGATCATTGTAGCTACAATTTAATGTCAGCAGTTTGGTTTGTGCTGATACGGTGTATCGCATGTCCTGTTTCACTGCTCAATAACTGGCCGTGTTTGTGCATTTCTTTCTGTTCTCTCCTTGACTTGCAGTTAACATGCACTTCTCACCTCCTTATTATCATGCAGCTGAGTAGTGAGACGCTTGCTCTACGTTGCAGCTTGGAAATTTCCGTAAAGCAATCCTTGTCCACTGTTTGGGCTGGATTGGAGTGGGGTGAGGGTTGTGTGTCAATGTGTGTATGCATGCTGGTGTGGGTCGGGTCGAGAAGCGGAGAGAGACAGAGGGTTGGAAGTATGTTTAAGAGCTTTTTAATGTTTTATTTTATGGAGTAATGATCAATGAGGTAGAGAGGAGTGGACCAGGGACCATCATGTCTCTGAATCGAGGACCTGTACTGGTAATCTATTCTGTTAATGACTGTATTTATGTAGAACTTTTGGTGGCAAATCATTCAGGTAATTTAGACAAAGCACAAGGAATTTTCTGAAAGACTTCATCAGTGGATCTAATGAGGTTCATGATCTACTGTTTTGTATTTTCTAATTATCTCATTAATTATTTTTTATTAAAAATTTTCTTTTTCTTTTCTCAAGGTAGGTCTTAATTGGTTTGATGGATACGTTTGTTTAACTTTTGTCCAAACAGTTGAAATAGAGAAATGCATTTTTAATCTCTGATAGAAGTTGACTTGTTAAACCTTAGGAAATATTCCTAGTTCTGATTAGACTAAACTAAACTAAAGTTTTTATGTTGAAAATGTTTTAGATTTTGGGTTATTATTGAATGGTTTGTGTTGGCTGTCATTCAAAAATCTGAATTTGAAATGGGTCTTTAGTATTTTTCTTTTTTATATATATTTAAAACATATTTAGATTAAAGGTTAAAAAATAAATAAAACACTTGTCATTCAAATCCTGATGATATTACAAGAGAAAAGGGATTTTATTTACTCCTGATTTTACGTCTTCAAATACTTTCTTTTTGAAGGGCATAGTTGACATCAGCAGGTGCTTCAACTATGTCTTTTATCAAAGTAGCTCTAAAGAACACTTCCACATTGCATTCCAGGTGGACAAATTATTGATTCCAAGCAGCTTTCATTACAGTAATTAGTCTGTAGTTCATGTACCTTTCCTTCAACAGTGTGAATAATAATGGGTGCGTTTCATCAAGGCAAGAATAATTATAATTGTTTTTGGATTATCATCTTAAGGACATTGTGCTTGTCAGTAACTGTGACTTAAATGAAGATCAGACCACCTTTTATGGCAAATTAATGCAGAAAAAGCAGTCAATTCTAAGGGTCTCAAACTCTTTCTTGCCACTGTATCTCTTGACAATGAAATAATTTATTTGTATTTAGCTCAGGCATTCCCATAGACTTATCACCTGGTCTCTTGTACCTTATAGTGGTTGAAAGTCAATGTCACTTTGACCACACATCCATTCCATTCTTGGGAATATTTCAGGAACGCCTGGAGGGTGTAGAATTACATCTGGCATCCACTTGGACTAAAGGATTAATTAATTAGAATTTAGCAGTCAGTGTCACCATGAGCTTAAGTCTTGGATAATGCGTCGACAAGTCATACTCTTTTTTTTTTTTTTTTTCTCAGAACAAAATTTCACACACATTCCTAATAGGATGAAATAATTGAGGTGATGACATTTTATACTGAAAGGTCACCTTCACTGTGATCTAATTATGCTCTGCAAAAATATCTCCTTAATGCTCAACTGTAACTTGATGGATGCAGGCTTGAAAACAGTTGAGCAACATTAGTTCTCGTTTCTGCTGTGAGAATACCGTTGAAAGACAAATACAGGTGTCTGGACTGTATGCTGCAACATGGGGTGTTTTTAAAATATAACATTTTCTGTTTTGGCATTAATGAGCAGTTCTTCACACCAGAATTGAAGAGAGAAGAAAAGAAAATCTCAAACCAGATGTTTTACTTTATAGTTCAGCTAAGAAGATCAACTGAACCAATGATAAATCAGGTTTTGTTGTGGTGATGAATTACAATTCACATTATTTTTTTTTTTGGCATTGTAATTGTTACACATATCTGTATTTGCTTGTACTTAAAATTGACTTGTACTGAAACTTTTTTTTTCCTCTTCAAGTTGGATATTGCTGAAATTTTTCTTTTAAAGAGACTGTGTTTTTTATGCTTACATTGCAGAGCTTTCTCCGCTGTGAGGGCGTCAACAACCAGAGTTACTTCTGCGAGTCTGGACACTGTTGTGGAGAATCCCAGTGCTGCAGTTATTACTATGAGCTTTGGTGTGAGTTTGCAGCTTTTGTTGTTTCACATTTCCTATTTCTCTCCACAACCTCACTTTTCCCCTTTATATTTAACAATAGGGCTGTAGCTAATCTCGCGATACGATACGATATATTTGGCTCACGATACATTATATATCGATATTCATCTTACAATACATTTACATAATTTTCCAAAAGATTTTAACGGGACAAAGTGATTTTGGTGACATCTTGTGAGTGTTCCAATTACTTTGTTTGAATTAATTGAACTGAAAGCATCAATTACACATTATATGGCTGACAGGCAGCTTACAAATGCTGGACAAAATTAATAAAAGACAACAGGATAGCGGGGCTCCATCGTGATCACCATGCGCCTAAAGCCCTCAAATCCTGACAAATAAAGTAGGCAATGGACTCCGTAATTTTCTGCGACCTAGGTGAAGTAAATGAAAACTGGTGGCAACAACCAGTTAGCATTACCTTGTCCGGGTGGTGACGTTTCAGGTGAGCTCGCAGGTTGGTTGTATTTCCAGAGTACTTCACGTTTGTGTGACACAGCTTGCAAACCGCCATACTTTTGTCTAAATCTTCACTTTCCTTTTTCTTTTTAAAACCGAACTGCTCCCACACATCTGCTTTTAAGCCCGCAGGCGCTGGGTTTATACTTGCCGCCATTCTCCTGACTGGCTCAGCTCTGAGAAGAAGCTGGATTCTGGATAACTTGTTAGAAATGCTCTACAGCGACACTAGCGGCTGGAGGACTTAATGGCACTTCCTGCACTTTGTAGGAAGAGCACCCGTGCGGGACACGGGGGTTTTGAAGGGAGCTTAGAATATTGATACCCGCGGCTGAAATATCGATACTCCCTGGGGAAATAAAAAATCGATATATATCGCAGAATTGATAAAATCTCCCAGCCCTATTTAACAAGCAATAATATTATATATCATGTTATTTAACTGAAGACAATTATAAAAATTGTTATTGTGCGAATTCATCTTTAACTCAAAAAGTATAAACAGACAATATCAAATTGATAACCTTATTAAAAAAAAATCACTTACAGAGATGCATAGTCCAGAGACATGGGCTCATGTAGTACATGCAGTAAATGGTACACTAGGCCCAAAGAAAATAAAAGAACATGGCTTGAAATATGTTTTCTTCCTTAGACTTGTCTGTACGCTTTGTTCTTTACTGAGGCTGAACTGAACTGACAAAGATGTTGCAACAGCCTTCAAATGTAGGCTATGTTTACTGTCAGATAAAACTGCTTGTGTTGGTGATAATTGTGAGGTTACAGTGTTTAAAAGAAAAATATTTAATAACATTTGAAGAAGTGTTCATAGTTTGCAAAGCAAGTGACAGATGTGTACTGCATACTCATGGATTAAAAACTCAAAATAATACATTAAACATCTGGATTCTAGCAATTTTTAGAAATGTCTTCCTTTATTAATTTTATGATATTCACACCTCAAGATAAATTTGGAAACATTTAGATAGTGTTTTTTTTTGTTTGTTTCTTTTATAATTTGTCTTGTATGTATTTTCTGAAAAAGTTTGTAATCCATGTAGCTTGTGTGAATTTAAGTTTACTTGATCAAAAATTCTGGAATCAAAGTAAGAAGAAAACTGCAGTGGGTTCTAAAAGGTGTTTATTTGGTTACTCGGGTGCCCCAATAAAAGTCTCTCCAGGACTTTCATGATGTGTGATGTTTGGGAAGCAGTTTTATAGTCAATAAGGGCAGGTGGGTGAGATTTTCTTTGGAAGTGGAACATGGCAGGATGTCCTCCTCAGGCTAAGTATGAAGTTCTGTAAAATCACATAGCTGGCTTTCACAGGCCTTCAGAACTAATGGGGCTAATATAATTTGGACATGCAGCTTTAATCTGGTTCAGTCTTTCCAGCTGCCTCTTCATTTGACTGCGAGAGACAGACAGGTGGGAGGGGGAGGCAGAGGGGCCCCAATGACCACATTCAGTTCTGCTTGAAGAACTGCTGTGATCTTTTTCATTCCTGACCACACATCACTCACATTGTTGTTGAAGGTGAATGTAATTATTTTCTTGTGTTTGTCATGTCATATTGATGAACTATGCCTAATTATGTAATTCAAAACTTCCTCTTCAATGACTGGCAGCCCAGGCTGCTCCAATAGCCTGTTGTGTTTCACTGTAGATCTTGATTTGCTTAATTGCTGCACATGTGTATATCAAGGCTATTTTCATTAAAACAAACAAACAAACAAAAAGTCAACCTTTTTCAATTCAAAACCAAATGACTTCTCAGACAGCCACTCCTGTTTGCTGTTTTTGTATGGTCCATGGTGGTGAGGGGCTGCTGTTTGTTTCTGTCTGCGCACTATTATAATTATGCATGATCCATCCATACCTAAACTTTACTGGTCAGGTGGTTCATTTATGTGGCTGGCTTCAAGGGTAGATCCTGGTGATGTGTCACGTTTTAATCAGTATATCTAACATTATATATAAACTGAGCTGAAAGCAATTCATCATGTAGTAAGTTAGGACAAATCCACAGATTTTTCCACATCTACTGACAGTAGTTACAACTGAGTGTGTGTTGACATATATTAACTATTCAGTTTAAAATAGTAAAAAAAAATATTAAAAAAAATACACAGAAGTTTACACTTAAAAGTTGTTCCCTTACTTGTAGTTGTTGAATAAAATAGTTAAGTCTTGCAAAAAGTATCAGTTTTATTATTAATATATTTTAATGATGTAAAAGCAATAGAGAAAAAACAATAGAGCTGTCCCCATAACCAAAGCTTTTGTCCTTAGGTTTTACTATAAACATACTTTCCTATAATATGATGGCTGCATTGGAAAGTAGTGGCAATGCTTCGTTGGGTAGGGTGGTACTGAAATATAATCTTTCTTAGCAGGAGAAGAGAACTCAATATCCCCATTTCCACCATGTTTTACAGTAAAACCTATAGAAATTGACACATAATAGGTGCTTATGAACTGCTAATAACATGGCCTGGAGGAAAAAGTTCAGCCAAAAGATTTTTTTTTTTTTTTTTAATCAATTTTCCAAGTGACTTTTTAGATTTTTAAACTTTTAAAATCCCTTTAGAGATGTTTGCCTGATGGCAAATCTTGTAAATCTCTGGATATAAAAAGTTGGAAATATTGCACTGTAGGATTGAGGTCTGCACACCATCTGTAACAGAGAGCAGTGAGCCTTTGAATGCTCTGTTTGCACACGTGTAGTTGTTGTGAATTTTTACTCTAAAGGGGGAGTTGCACAGTTCAAAAGAAATGCACTTTTTTTTTAATGGGTGATTTTTTATTTCTTTTTTTATCTGTTGTCAGTAGGAAAAGGTGACAGCAGCCATCTCTCAGAGTTTGTACAGTTTTTTAAAAAAAAATATGGAAAAGTCATGGAATTTGAAAATGGGAATTTCCAGGCCTGGAAAAGTTTTGCAATTTTATAAATGAAATGATGCCCATAAGTTTTCAGAAAAGTCATGGTAATTTGCACCATGTGCTGTAGTGGCCTACTAATGATTATTAATACATGTGCTTATTTTTTGATCAATATGGGAAATTTTCATTTCTATTATCATACTGAATATTTGAGGCAATCGCACATTATCTGACATAATCTCTTCATCAGTCTTCCCCCACATTGTACCTGTGGCGGTAGAGATGAGACAAGACTAATTTGTTCAAGTAAGAACAAATTAGTACAGTGTCAGGGAAATAAGCATTTAACAATCAGTGGCTTCCTTTAGATAAATATAAGGTATGTTTTGAGAAAGATCAGGCTGAAGAATTGATGTACCTGTGATCACGTGACCAGAGACTGCAAGTGCAGGAATCTAAAATGGCAGCTCGCTGCTAGAAAATACACGCAAGGCAAAATAATCTCTTAACTATTTTGTGAAAAAACATTTAGATTTTCAACACATCATTATCCAACAGCCAAACATACCATCCTGGAAGATCTGGAGGATTACATTAATATCTACTTTAACCGATTCTGCGTTATAGCTGACATTGACACAGCAAGTGAAATGGAGAAAGTTAAACCTACGGTATCAGCGTATCATTCATTCATTTTATATCTGATTTAGAATCCAAAATCAGATAACAATTATCTCATTACTTGTTTAAAAATAAAAAATAAAAAAAAACAAATAATGGGCTATTTTTCGCTGTTTTGATTTTTGTTCTGAAGGTAAAAAAAAAAAAATAGAATGTAAAAGAAAGGGATTATCATAGGATTTTTGTTAGGACTGAATTGGATTTTAATATTTAATTGGTCCGGCTTACGTGACCCAGAAATAGCTTTGTGTGTGGCAATTCGGGCAGCAATATTAACAATTCAGTCTTTTTTTTGTTTTTTGTTTTTTTTTGTTTTTTTTTTAAGAATTCTGGACTGCAACAAAACTTTCAAGCCCCTGTGCTCAAGTCGGTCACGTGGTTCCTCCATTTAACATCAGATCTGCTCCATGCATTCACTGTGATGCTCCATTCTTGTTAATTCGGTGCAGCTCCATCTAGTGGCGCAGATGTGTAATGACAATAGAAAGTTTAGGCCTCGATTATAAGACGACCCCCATTTTTGAGAATATGATTTGCGCTTGTTCACACCAGCATCTTCGGTACCATGTGAAAGGCCAGAGAGGTTAAGTCAAAAAAGGAATTGCTCAAAACCTGTTGAGACACTGTTACTTCTTAACAAAAAATGATTAAAGTTTCCCCTGTCCTGTATGTCATTGTTCAAGTTACACAAGCATATTTAGTGCCCTCCTCTTAGTTTCACTGTCCTCTACCTGCTCAGGCCCATTCTATTCTCCTAAAGTGACAAAAAACAAAAAAAAAAAACATTATTACTAGGGCTGGGCAACGATTAAAATTTTTAATTGCATTATTTCCCTGATTAATCACAATTAATCGTATTGTATACGAAAAATCTAATGAATTCAAAAGTAGTGTAAAATGCATTTTATTTAAATGTTCTGCTGCCATATGAACTAAAGTGCCATAACATAACACTTTTAACATCACCACTTTTCAGTAACACATATTTAGTAGGGCTGTAATGGTATGCTAAAATCATGGTTCGGTACGTACCTCAGTTTTGGGGTCACGGTTCGGTACATTTTCAGTACAGTATGGGAACAAAATGCAAAGCCATTTTCTTCAACAGTGTTCAACAGTTAGACTAGGGCTGTCAATTTCTCAAAATAATTAATCAGACCTGCTGCTGCTGGCTTGCTCACGTTAGCTCATGTTAGCTCATGTTAGCTCCTGTTAACGCGATTTCAAAACTCCATGGAAGCGACGGTTATGTTTTAGGTGGCTGATCGGGTTTGACGTATTAAAGCTTGTGATATTTTTCCATCCTTCGCTTGGAGCATTTGTCACAAATAACCAGTGAACTATCTTCCTCCTTTATCTGAAGGGATTTGCATATTTTTTTGTTCATTTCACATTGCTTGTATTTACATTTACATTTGATTTTCATTCCATACGTTGTTTTCATTTCATATTGCTCTTCTTTTACAGTTTTTTTTTTATTCATTTCACATGACTTTTCTTTATCTTTTAAGGACTTGTTGTACTCATTTGTTGCAGACTTTGCATTCTTTTTGACTGTTTTGGAAGGAGTGTATTTGTGGACTGGTCCAGAGTAGTTTATTTTACATGAGAAAAGAAAAGAGTGCAAACAGTTCTGTTGTCTAACAACATCCTATTCTCTGTAACAATCTCTTTTTTCTTCGCGCGCTGTCACTCATCGGATGTCACACACTTACCTCGTGACATCTACCACCTACAGTACCTGTGGTGGGCTACTGCTGTGGCAGTTATCGCGAGGCAAGTGACAGATAGGGAATGTTTTTTTGTTTCTTTTTTTGTTTTTTGTTTTTTTTACTCCGCCCGAAGTAGTACAGTGATCCCTTGCCACTTTGCGGTTTGAGTACCATGGTTTTAGTGCTTCGCTGATTTTTTTCAGAAATGTATTATGATAAAAAAATCAAGAAATAATCGCTGAAATTCTGCGAAAATCCACCCCACAGCAGACAAGAGGCCGCAGCTGCCAGCGAAACATCAAACAATGACTCACAGCCTCCTGTAAGCAACACGAGAAACGCAGACGGCCCAGCACGCTACAATCTGTGTACTGATTGGCCAAGACGCATTTACTACAGTTCAAAGACCAGAGGCTGTGAGGGAAACAGAAAGACCACAGTTTAACCATTGTCTTGTGTCACTGCAGTGTCTCGCTACTTTTTTGCGGTGTTTAAACACATTATTTAGGCTCGGGGTTAAAATACGGAAGATTTACGGGAAAATACTAATACGGGAGAACGGCGGGAGAGAAGAGTAAAATACGGGACTTTCCCAGCCAAAACGGGATACTTGACAGGTATGATTTGGACCCGGAACCGACCTGACCAGAGTCTTTAGTGTCTGACCACGAACTGAACCGAGATAAACGAATAGAACCGAGACAGTACAGCCCAGAGTTGCTCATGTTAAAGTTCTCTAGCATTAAATAAAACTTGATTTTCTTACCTAAACATTGTCTTCTTCTACCCGGTTCAGTTGCTACTAGGGATGCACATTTTGTGTTAACTGACGCCCTTTAACGATTAATAACTGTTAACCGATGAGATTTAAATGCCCTTCCATGTTGCCATTCCGACATACCACCATTTAGACACATCACCATCC